>ML661338.1:35318529-35671890 GCA_007570785.1 Antilocapra americana | reverse complement strand
TCCTGGTGAGAGGGCTTCCCCCGCCCCCTCTGCTCAGGCTCTCTGTCGTCCGCCCAGCACAGTTGGGGAGTGGGGCTTCTCCCCTCCCCCGGCCCAGCCGCTCTCTATGCAGTCTGTTCTACAGGCAGGGATTTAATTTTGGAGTTTGCCCTGCTCCTGGTGAGAGGGCTTCCCCCGCCCCTTCTGCTCAGGCTCTCTGTCGTCCGCCCAGCAGTTGGGGAGTGGGGCTTCTCCTCTCCCCCGGCCCAGCCGCTCTGTTTTCTCAGCGTGCAGCTAAGCAGGCCTTCTTGGTTAGGCTTGTCCTTCTCACAGTCCTACAGTCTCTTTTCTATGCAGTCTGATCTACCGGCAGAGATTTAATTTTGGAGTTTGCCCGGCTCCTGGTGAGAGGGCTTCCCCCGCCCCCTCTGCTCAGGCTCTCTGTCTTCAGCCCAGCACAGTTGGGGAGTGGGGCTTCTCCTCTCCCCCGGCCCGGCCGCTCTGTTTTCTCGGCGTGCAGCTGAGCACTCCTGCTAAGGTGTATACAGCACCGATCTGTCCAGAATCCCCAGAAGTCTTGGTTAGCCTCCCCGGGGCTGGGTTATGCCCACTGCTCTCAGGCGGGGGTTGGGCCGGTCCGCAGCCCGCAGCTGCCCAGCCTCTCTGTTGACTCCTCACCGCCCTTTGTTTTATGCACGGACCTGGGGGGGAGAGGGAGCTTTTCCTGGAAGGTTAGGTCCCTCAGGCTGCTCCGTTCCCTGAGCCCGCGGCCCGCCCCTCCCTGAGCAGGAGCCGTCTGCTTCGGCTGTGCTGCGGCTCTCGGCTGTTCCTTGTAGCCAGAGACGAACCTTGCAGGGCTTAGCTATTAATCTGCTTCTGCTTTCAGCTATATTGCTCTCCAAGATCCACCGCAGATCTGCCAGAGAGAATGCTCCCTGGTATTCAGAAACCTTTCTCCTCTTTTTTTTTTTTTCCTCTTTATTCCAGACTCCCCTTCCGGGACGGAACCCATCCCCAGCTCTTTGTTTCTCCCTCTACTTTTTTTTTCTTTTCTTTCTTTTGTCCTACCTCCTCACGTCGGCACTGGGTCGCCTCTCCAGATGCCCGATGTCCTCTGCCAGCATTCAGTTCCTGTTTTTTGGAGTTTGCTCGGCCTTTAAAAGTTCTTTTGGTATATTTATTGGGGAGAGAGTGTTCTCCCCGTCCTATTCCTCCGCCATCTTAGTTTTCCTCTCCCTTCCACACTTCTTATCACCACATCAACATGGCTACCATATGTTACAACCAAAACAGTGGATTACAATCAAAAGAGATACAAGGAACAGACCATTTGGAGGGGAATTCGGGACAACAGGAAAGAGAAAAACAAGGACAATAAAAGATTTAAAATTTTCTGGCTTAAGTCTGTAATACAAACATTAAACAGGGTCCAAATCCTAACTAGAAGCTCATAAAGCCTCATAATGTGACATAAGCCCCACTTACCCAATTAACCATGTCTGGCTTCCAAGCAAATGTTACTAATATTAAAAGATAAGGAAAAATACAGTCTGAAGAGACCAAGGAAGCATCAGAATTGAAGATGACTGTTTTCAGAATATAAAATAATTATAATTAATATTTTCCATCCCACTAATGGAATGCCTTAATTCCCTTTTTGCTTTAATGTCCTTAAGGCGTTAAGGGCACTAATGGGAAAAGTAGAGAACACACAAGAAAAGAAAAATTATGTAAGCTGAGAGAGAGCCGTGAATATTATATGGATAATAGAGGACTTTTGTAAACAGCTCAACAAATTAGATGAAATGAGCAGTTCCTTGAAAGATAAACGGCTGAAACTGACATGAGTAGAAACAAATAATTTCAACAGAAATTTAATCAATATTTAATAACTTTTCAAAAAAGAAAGAACCAGAACCAGATGGCTTCACTGGTGAGTTCTACTGAACACTTGGGAACTAAATGATAGCACTTCTTGACAATCTGTTTCAGAAAACAGTAGCAGTGGGAACATTTCAGAACATATTTTATGAGGCCTGTATTACCTTAACACCAAAACCAGATATTGTAAGAAAGGAAAACTAGACTGACATCTCTCATAAACATAAATACAAAATTCTTCACCAAAAATTAGCAAGTTGAGTCTAGCATGTTATATGTAATGTTGTAATGCAATTCTTTCGTTAACTATCCAGAGTCAGCACAGACTCAAGCTAAAGGGCACAGTTCCCAACAAGACTCCTCTTGATTCTAATACTGGCCACAAGTTCATAAGTTCCCACAACATCTATCCTTCTGACTAAATGGCTGAAAATTATAGGATTTCTGTAAATTGATCAGATTTTATAATTTAGCAGCAGGACAAGCCACATGAAGTGACCTACAGGGAGAAGTCTAGGAGGATCTCAACTGTGTAGCCGTTACATATCACATCATTCCCCTGATGCATCAGAACATATCACCCTCCTGACGCATCCATGTGCCTGCCAATCAGAGAGCTCAACCAGTTTGATGTCCAGATATTGGGACTCAGTATGTGTCTAGTGTAGAGGACAGGGAAGCCTAGCATGCTTCCCAGTCCACAGGGTCACAAAGAGTTAGACAGGGGTTAATGACTGAACAACAGCAATACATGTATAACTGATTGAATTATTGTCTTAGAGGCTGTGTTATGTGTCAAGGTATAAGGTGCTTTTAGATGAGACTAGCATTTGAATTGGTGAACTTTCAGTAGGTATATTTCCCTCTACAATGTGAGTGATCTCATCCAATCACCTAAGGACCCAAGTAGAACAGCAACAACAAAAAAACAGCCTTCTAGAGTAAGAGGAAGTTCTTCAGCAGAACGTCTTTGGGCTTCACCTGTGCCACTGACTCTCTTGACTCTACAGCTTGCCACCACATGTCTCAGATGTTGGACTGGTTAATATGCAGAATTGATTAAGTCAATTCCTTATAATAAACATATATATATATATATATATATATATATATATATATATATATATATACACATACTCATGCATTGGGCTTCCCAGGTGACTTAGTGGTACAGAATCTATCTGCCAGTGCAGGAGACACAGGAGACTCAGGTTTTATCCCTTGGAGGAAGAAATGGCAACCCAGTCCAGTATTCTTGCCTGGAAAATCCAGTGGGCAGAGGAACCTGGTGGGCTATAGCCCACAGAGTTGCAAAGAGTTGTACATGACTTAGCACATGTGCATATATTTATATGCACATCCTCTTGGTTCTGCTTCTCTAGAGAACTCTAATACATCTATTTATGATAAATACCCTCAGCAAACTAGGAATACTTAGGAACTTTCTCAACTTAAAGAAGACTATCTATAGCAAAACTCTAAGTGTAACATAGATAATGGTGAGAAATTGGACACTTTTCCTCAAAAACAAGGCAAGCTTACAGAAAATAGTCTAGTAAACCTAGAACTGCTTTCCTTACAAAGGCTTGTTTATGATTTGGCCCTAGCTGGCATTTGAAAATTTAGATTTTAGGAGACTTCCTATTTCCTCTGAGAACTATGGTCTATGATACCTAAATGTGCGAAAACTATGTTTGTTTTTTTTTAAAAAACATCTCTTTTATCTCTGAGCATCTGAAATTTGGACCTGTGTAGATAAAGGATATGTATATGACAAATTTCCAATGAGTACCTTGGGCATTGAACTCTAATGCACTGCAACAGCCAGTGATGTTTCATACATTTTCTTGCATCAAGATGAGGCATGGTACCAGGTTTCACCAAATAGTTTGTGTGTGAATCAATCTGTCTTCCTTGAGCAACTGGGGAAGAGGGTCCGGCATTTGTCTCCAAAACCTAGAGTATATCAGATATAAAATTAAAGGTGACTGGATTCATGGAACATTGCTTGGGGTAGACACAACTACATTTCAGGAACACATACTTAGATTTTACTAGAGCAAGACATAAACTTCTATTTTGATAAACCAGTGATATTTGGACTCTTGTCTGTAACAGTACATAGTATTGCTCTAATAAATACATACAGAACAGAGATAGGGTGGGAGAGAGATTTGTATATTGAAAAGATAATACTAGAAAGTAAGAAAATCTAAATTTAAATTTTTAGGTATCAAACTTAAAATGTTCATTAAACATCAATTTACTGATGTAAATTGCAAACATCTGACTCTTTGCAACCCCATGGACCATACAGTCTATGGAATTCTCCAGGCCAGAATACTGGAGTGGGTAGCCGTTCCCTTCTCCAGGAGATCATGCCAACCCAGGGATCAAACCTAGGTCTCCTTCATTGCAGGCAGATTCTTTAACAGCTGAGCTACCAGAGAAGCCCAAACAGCAATTAATAAAGTCAAATAAGCCAGAAGGAATTTTAAAGAACATAAAGCTGACAGCAGAAATTAAGTAATAAAAAGGAAACATTAGAAAGAAATATGAAAATACAAACTATTCATTAAAAGTTATGACATTGAAAAAATTCAAGTTTGATAAAAAGAAAATAGCAGAGAAAGAAACACATTTTAATAAAAAGGAGATAAATGCATTTGCAGGAATGAGTTAAAAGATATTCAGATAATATTAAAAAAATCTTAATATTTTAAAATTTATTTAAAAAGATAAATATCTAGAAAAGTGTGGCTTTATTAAAACTAACTCAAGAAGAATTAAAAAAAACTGAATATTTCTATATCATGAACATAGATATAGAAAACAATCAAAATAGTAGCAAATCAATTCATCATCTTTCATAAAAAATAATGTATAAAATTTGCATCTCTTTTAGAAAGTTTATTAACATTAAGGAACTGTCAATGAGCAGACTAGAGGAGGAGAACCTACATGGTTGACCCTCCTGATACCTAGAAGGATCTTCTTTACTAGTGAAAAAGAAAAAGTGAAAGTGAAGTTGCTCAGTTGTCTGGCTCTTTGCAACCCCATGGAATGTAGCCTGCCAGGCTCCTCCGTACATATGATTTTCCAGGCAAGAATACTGGTGAGCACATCTATTAAAAGCAGCTCTGAGTGCTTTGTGTGCAGAAGTCTCCCTGAGTTGACAAGAACAGTCTGTCTGAGAGATTCCTGAAAAATTTCCCTGAACACCAAATCACAAATACCAGAGCACAAAAGCCAGGAACATTGGCTTCAGATGGGGACAATTCTATGGCATCATTTATGTGCCAGAAACATCTCCCACATCAGGATTGAGGACAGTAATTTTGGCCAATGATAAAATATATGCTTTCAGAAACATATATTGTTAAGAGAAAATCAAAGAAGAAATTATCCTTCAATTTAAATGTTTCAAAAATACATATTGCTGAAGTTATAATGATATGCAATGCTCAGTCGTGTCTGACTCTGTGGCCCCATGGACTGGAGCCCATCAGGCTCCTCTGTTCATGGAATTTTCCAGACAAGAATATTGGAGTGGGTTGTCACTTCCTACACCAGGGGATCTTCTCAACCCAGGGACAGAAACTGCATCCCTTGAGCCTCCTGCATTGGCAGAAGGATTCTTTACCATTAATGCCACCATTATAAGAGAAAACAAAAAAATATGGATAGTGGCTACCTCTTGGAGGGCAGAAGATAATGTAATTGGGCATATCTTCTTCCCAGAAAACTTTAAAAAGACTATATTATTTTTATTTATTCATATATATATATATAAATGATTATTTATAAAATCTATGTATATTTCATGACTAAAACTTAAGTCATGAACTATTAAATCTGACTCTCCTCAATGATAATGTACTTTTCTCCCCTTGTAGACAGTCTCTTTCTTGTTCTGCAATGACTGCATCAACTGAACATTCAGTAGTATTCATGCTCTAGGGTACCTGACTCGTTTGTAAACTGAAAATACTAATATATGCATCTGATAACTTCAGGGAGCCCCCTTCAAATTTGGGAGGTCAAGGGAATTATAGGGGCTCTATCAATATCACAACACTTATGGTAATGCAAAATGATTATTAGACACTCAGTTAAAAAAATCAGGAACTTCCCTGGTGAGTCAAATGGTAAAGAACCCACCTGTAATGCAGGGGACCTGGATTTTATACCTGCGTTGAGAAGATTCCTTGGAGGAGGGCATGGCAACCCACTCCAGTATTCTTGCCTGGAGAATCCAATGGATTCTGGCAGGCTATAGTAGTATATGGGGTCACAAAAAGTCACGTCTATATAGTCAAAGCTATGGTCTTTCCAGTAGTCATGTATGGATGTGAGAGTTGGACAGTAAAGAAAGCTGAGCACCTAATAATTGATACTTTTGAACTCTGGTGTGGAAAAGACTCCTAAGAGTCCCTTGGACTGCAAGGAGATCCAACCACTCAATCCTAAAGAAAATAAGTCCTGAATATTCATTGGAAGGACTGATGCTGAAGCTGAAACTCCAATAATTTTGCCACCTGATACAAAGAACTGACTCTTTTAAAAAGACCCTGATGCTGGGCAAGATTGAAGACAGGAGGAGAAGGAGACCACAGAGGATGAGATGGTTGGATGGCATCACAGACTCAATGAACATGAATTTCGGTAAACTCCGGGAGTTGGTGATAGACAGAGAAGCCTGGCGTGTTGCCGTCCATGGGGTCACAAAGAGTCAGACTCGACTGAGTGAATGAACTAAACTGGCCAGTAGCATTTTATAAAACAATCTCCGTTTGCTTTCCCGACAGTTAGGATCTGTTCTATTTTGAGTAATATTATCAAAACTTTTATTTTGGAGATTAAAAAATTTCATTTCCCCTATAATTTTTTTTCTTTTTCAAGATCTTGAGTGCAACCTGGCTAGGTTGTTGGTTGTCCTCTTAAGAAACAAAACAAAACAAAACAAAGCACTGGTAAAGAAGTGATTAAATGTGCCAGGGAGTAACATTCTTGGAATCTGTATAATTTCACCAATACTGAAAAAAATTTTGAGTACATTGTTTTTGTTTATTTTTTGGAACTTCTTCAATGGTCTTTTTGTGCAAAGGCTGAAAGGAAATTTGAGAGAACAATTCTTTAAGTAACTGACAGAATAATAAGTAGCTATGGAGGTAGACTTTAGCGGAATCTGCAAGGGGTCCTAGATGTTAAATTTGTTTGCTGAAACAAAACAATATTTGGGAGAGAAAATGTGAATGTTACAGAATTCTATTATTGACTCACTCAGGGATTTCTACCCTGTCAGTGAACAAGAAGAATACACTGACATTTAACAGAGAGGCTGGTATGTGATTAGGATATTGAGAACAGCAGAAATTTTCTCAGAATGTATTATTGTTTCCAGTAAGTCCCCTCTTAATACTATTAAATTGTTGTGTGCTAATAAAGTTTACTGACATAAACTTTCTCAGAAGAAAGCTATGCTTTGTTGAAACAAGTGTATCTTTTCCTATATGTGAAATATGATTTTTTATTATTTACCAGGTGAAGGATGAGCCTTAAAGAAATAATTTTTATTTTGTTCAATACTTCCTAAAACTGTAGCATTCTTCTTTGGTTGAAATTGGAGAATAGATTCCATTATCTATTGGAGATATAATTCTATCACAATTGATAACTTTTCAATTAAAATTGCTGCTGCTGCTGGTGCTGCAAAGTCGCTTCAGTCGTGTCCAACTCTGTGCGACCCCATAGATGGCAGCCCACCAGGCTTATCGTCCCTGGGATTCCCACACTGGTATTTTGGGGTTGTGGATAAATTGGAAGAAAAAGAGTTTTGTTTTTGTTTTCCAAGATCCTGTATCCTATGTATTCTATTTAAAATTTTCCAAGCACTAGATGACATTTTAGTGTTTATTAATTATTATATAATAATCCTATGCTATTATCCATGATAGGGCCCCTGTAATTTTTAAATGAAAAATGCCCTCAGATATCATAGAAGTGTTTTCTTAGTCATGAAAAATGTGCTTCATGGCTATGCTAATGAGTTTTGTTTCTCTTGAATTTTTGGAGTTTTATGAACTTCCAAATATCCTTGCTGTAAATAATTCAATTATTATCTCTTCTCCCAAATCACAAAAAATTATTATTTTTGAAATAATTATATCAACAAGAGAAACTGATTTTTACTTTAAAAATATTCTGAAACACAGAAGTAAAAAGTATAATTTATAACACATTTCTAACTTATCCAGTTCAGTTGCTCAGTCATGTCTGACTCTTTGAGACCCCATGGACCGAAGCACACCAGGCCTCCCTGTCCATCACCAACTCCTAGAGTTTGCCCAAACATGTCCATCAAGTTGGCAGTGCCATCCAACCATCTCATCCTCTGTCATCCCCTTCTCCTCCTTGCCTTCAATCTTCCCCAGCATCAGGGTCTTTTCTAATTAGTCAGTTCTTTGCATCAGGTGACCAACTAACTTATTAATCTTATATTTCTAGTTTTATGTACTAAAGTTATTAAAGGAAATCTAAGACACACAGTGATATGGATTGAAATTTTCTTTGTCCTCTGCATGGTGAAAAGAAGGCTTCAATGTACTGTAGGAAAATAGACCTTGTCTTTGCCTGCTTGGATGGGGAATATATCGCTGTGCTTAGTATGTATGGAAACTTGGTGCCTGTAATATATAGCCTATGTCACAATCTTCTCAGGCCAGAAGTTAAGTTGAGGGAACAAAATGAAACCATAATAATAAAATTACTCAATTTGTAAGAACTTCACTCATTTCTGTTTTGAACACTAGATTGCATCTGGTATTCATGACAGTTCTGTGAGGTAAATATAAAGATATTATTTCTAATTTAAGTCAAAGAAGAATTGAAACCATGTTTACATTGACACAATTAGTTATAGTCACAGATTCCTGACATATATTCAATCCTAGATTTCAAATCCTAATTTGTTTCCCATGTTTTCTAGGTATACATATTTTCTGTTAATATTTTCCAGTTTCATGTTTTAATAGAAAATATTGATTAAAAATCAGGAAAGCTGAGTTGTCACCCTTTTTTTCAAGTTATTTGACCCAATCAGGTCTTCCATTTCCCTGGAATGCTCATTCTTTCAAGATAAATCAGAGACAGCTGAGGAAAACCAGGTCAGTGGATTTAAGTCTGGGCAATGAAATGATAGGGCTTTCCTTGTGGTTCAGGAAAAGAATCTGCCTGAATCTGAAGATTCAATAAAGAATCTGCCTGCCAATGCAGGAGACATGGGTTAGATCCCTGGGTTAGGAAAATCTGCTGCAGAAGGGAACGGCTACCCACTCCAGTATTCCTGCCTGGGAAATCCCATGGACAGAGGAGCCTGGTGGGCTACAGTCCATGGGTTGCAAAGGGTTGGACATGACTTAGGTACTGAACAACAACAGCAAAAACAAACTAAAGGAAAAGATAAATATTGATAAGAGGCAGGCAAAGAATGTTAATCTTTCCCTGCTTTGGAAATCATATTCTGAGGGGAATTTAGTAAAACACAAATTGAAAGATGCTTAACCTAAACTAGAAGATATGATTAAAAGTAAATTTAAATGAAGTATTTTATTGATATGCTAACTTCCATCTACTGTTATTTAGAATCAATGCAAAATTATGTACAACTGAAGAGAAAAACATCACTTAGGTGATGAAATTTGGGAGTCTTATTCAGTGTTAGTTTCTTCACTGTGATGAAGAAAATTTCTTCAAAGTGATGAAAAAGGTATCTATAAATTACACTGAATTAAAAAAAATACTTTAAACTTTTAAAACATGACATTAGAAATATTTTAAAGGAGAAAGCACTATTTCATTTTCATTTTTAATTTCAATGGCTTATGAAATGGCTCACCCAAGCCATTTGAAATGTTTGAGACACATTCATGTGGACAAGAAATGACTTTCTCTCCAGCTATCTTTGAAAAAATGAAGACAGGATGACGTCCAGGAGATTGGAAATACACAGTACTGGCTATAAGAGCTAAAAATCCAAACCACATCATGGAAGGGAACCTTGGGCTCACAGGAAAGTGACTGTCACAGACTATTTTTCTGAATGCAATTTTCTTTTATTACTTTTTGGTGAGGAAGAGCATGATTAGTGACAGAGGGAGAGAAAATGTGATGAAAATCTACACCTTGAAAACAACATGATAACTGCCTTCTATTTCTGAAAAATATTTTCTTGAATTCATTCTGAAAAATACATGAGATATAGAAATTGCTCAAATAAAGCTTTTCAAGGGTTGTTTTCAAAAAGCAAGTAAATGTGAAAGGAAAAAAAAGTGAGAAACAAGATTTAAAAGTGGGAATTTCTAAGAAATCTACCTTTATCATTGCATCTTAATGCTTATTATCATGATCACTTTTTGGAAAGATATCCAAATGCAAATCTTTTAATATAATGAAACACCAAATTATGTGACATCTTTTGTGTTAAGTATTAAAAATAACTCATGTGATTTTAATAAGGCATCAATTTGGTCTTTGGTTTTCAGATATTATTTCTTTTCTGTCCAAAAATATTTTTATACCTAAAAAAGTGGCTATAGAGTTTGGACACATTTATCCAGTTAAGAAAAAAAATTGTCCTTAAAAGTATCTCCTTTGCCCTCTTTCAAACTTATCTTTATTATGATGAATGAATTTATAAAATAAAATGACTCCAGAAATTAAACCCTGAAATGTATATCAACTATGACTTTTTTTTAACCTTCTTAAGATATATTTTTTAAAATCTTCTGGAAACAATTGTCTAATAGTCATCCCTTGTGGCTCAGAAAAATAGCCTAATATTCTTTCTGTAGGTACATGACTCAATGGTCTTTCTTTAAGATATCTTTACAAGAATCCACCTGCAATCCTGGAGACTGCCTGAAATCAGGAGACATGGGTTCAGTCCGTGAGATGGGAAGATCCCCTGGAGAAGGAAATGGCAACCCATTCCAGCACTCTTGCCTGGACAATTCCATGGACAGAGGAACCTCGAGGGCTACAATCCATGGGGTCACAAGAGTCGGACACAACTTAGCAACAAAACCACTAACAGCTAAACCACCACTGAATGGTAGACATTAATGAAGAATTGAGTTTTTTAAAGACATGTCTGACCACAGTCATTTTTCTCTTTAGGAAAAACCAAAAAAATGAAACTAAACTCAGTGGCATTAATTAAAGCACAAATGACGCTGGGTTGTCTTAAACCTAAATTTATCTTCTCCTAGTATCATATCTCTGATGCCCTGCATGAGTGCTCCACTCCACACGCAATGATATAGCTTTGGAGAATCATTTAAGTGGCTCCCTTGGCACTTGGTATCCTTCTCCATGCCCTGTATCAAACCTCAAGCTGGTACACCACTGATGCAGTTTTCATGTGACCCTCAACCATTCCTAGCATATATGTGAGTCTATTTCAGAACTTTTGCCACTTTTTTCTTTATATTTATTTATAGCATTTTTATGTGTAACTCTTAACTCTCAAGCGAGCCTCTTATTTCATTGATAACACCTATCACCAAAACACTTTGGTTTACATCTTTCACAATGCCTGAAATAGTATCTTACGTATAATGTATGTTTAGAAGAGCTTACTCAATAAATCACAATGTTAGATTGTATGAATTCCTGCTTGAAACTAAGGCACTTGAAGTGGCACTTGGAAAATGGCAATAAATGCTTTAGAAAAAGAATTTGATGCATTTTGACCCAAGAAAAATTGCCTTGATAAGATCATTAGGGTGACAGTAACTATTATAGTCATTTATTTACTTCCTACGGTAATATCGTTGGGTAATAAAGCCATCTGAAGAACTCACTTTTACCTCTAAATGGCACATGCCTTTCTCACATCACATCATTTCAAGTGTCCTTGAATTCCTATCCCATTCTTTTCACTTTACTTTAAAAACAAATTATTTTGGTTTGATGCCTCTGTAATGTTGAAGGGCAAAATTCCTTCATTTCCATAGACTCAGCAAAAAGGATAAATGTAACCATACTTCAATATCCTAAAAGGTTTTTTTTTGCATCAATGCCTCAAATAAGAACATATTTTTTTCTTATTAAAACAAAAATAATACAAAACAAAAACAAATTCCTCACTACATCGCTCATTGGTATAAGCTGAGGACAGAATACATCTTTCAGCATGTTAAAAACTATTGCTATTAATGTCTTCATTTTAAAATGATGCATTTGTAACCTGAAAAAAGGATGGGCTCTGTGCTGCTTTTATCTTCAAATGATGGTGAACTACTTTCGACTGTGGGGTTTATAATTTCTAATCTTTTATTTTAAAAAATTACCTTCTGCAGATGATGTAGAAAATAAAAGCTGAAGTGGTCTTGTTTTCTTCAGATAATATTTAATTTGCCTTTAATCCTAAAGGATAAAAAAGAGAGAGAATTTAAATTTGAGTTACATATCTTTCAAGAACAGTTTTGAGATTTGTTCTATTCTTGAAAGTGAAAGCCAAGTATATTAATTGAATGTTACCATACCTTGAAGAGTTTCAAACTCATATAATTTGAGTTTGAAAAATGGGACTCTTGCCTCTTTCCAAAATGATCATCTTTAGAGTTCTGCTTTGTTGAATAACTAATCAAGCACTGTCGACACTAAAAAGCAGATGAAGGCTTAACAGAAAAGTATTGTATCTCATGAATTCACCTCTTCACTGGGATGAACTGTCTTTTTTTTTTTTTAATGCTATTTATTTTAAATAAATAATGTTAGTTTTTTAAAAAAATAATGTTATTTATGTATGTCCAGTGTACCTATAATCATGCTCATTTAATCAGGACACTTTTTGATGGTTGCTGACATAAACGAGTCTATCTGAATTTCTGTATTATCTGTATATTCAGCTAAACCAAAAGGGAAATGGATCAAAGTATGGATCTAGGTCCACAGGAACAAATAAAATAATGACTAATCATTTATGTAAGCTTTCAACATTGCTGAAAATGACTTAGTACATTGCCCTTCTTTGATCCAGACTTGTACATTGCAGAACACTAAGAATAAGCCAAAGCACTTATTTACATTTAACTGCCACAGTGTATGCATTAAATCATCATTTCTAAAGTTTTGATTTATCATAATGTAATAATTTTGTCTTCTCTGTAAAATCACTTCTGTGAATCAGCTTCAATCATGGCCAGTGCTGAAGCTTAGGCTGAGGCTAGACACAAAATAAAAGCCCCCCAAAATGTTCCTTAACTTTTTGCTAAATTTTCAATATTCTGAGTGCTTAAATTTTGTATACATATCATATTTAAATCATATCAATAGCTAACTCATTATTTTGAGTAGTCTTTTAACTGTAAGTATTCTTCATGAAGACATATATGCATTCATACATGTATGTAACTGTGTGGTTACATGAACGCCATTTATCATAATGTTTTTCTGCTTATACTTAATGGAAAAGTCATAACTTTATAGAGAGCCTCGTCTTAGGATAGTTTCCTGTTCCATTTCCACTTCAAATCTATATATGTATATATTTATCACAGAAAGAGTTTAAAGTGATCAGTCTTTGGTAAATCCTGAAAGACCTATGTTTGCACAAAAGTAATTCAGAATTTATAGATTCAAATAAGAAAGACATTGAATAAAAAATTATAACGGTTTGTTTTTCTTCTAACTTAGCAGCCACCGCATTGTATAAGGTCTGTCTGTAGAAAATTCTTTTATTGAAAATAAGTAAATTGATTTCAAAGTTATATTTCAACTAGATCTATAAATATCAATCAAGATTTACAAAATATGCTGAGGCACATTAGTGATTCCCGGGTGGAATCCATAAGGAATCACATAGTCTATAGCTGATTGTCTGAGCCTAGAGAGGGCTCAAAGTATGTTCAAACTCTTTGCTCACTAAATTATTTGAGAATTATCTTTAAACACTGATAAGCTGAAATTTTTAAAACAAAGTATTGAGTATGGTGGCTCAGATGGTTAAGAATTTACCTACAATGTAGGAGACCCTTGTTCGATTCCTTGGTTGGGAAGATACCCTGGAAAAGGAAATGGCTACCCACTCCAATATCCTTGCTTGGAGAATTCCATGGACAGAGGAGCCTGGAGGGCTGCAGTCCATGGGGTCACAAGGAGTCAGACAAACTGAGTCCTAAATGACTCGGTTCATTGGCAGGACATTTTTAAATACTTTGGCCACCTCATTCAAAGAACCACCTCATTGAAGAAGACTCTGATGCTGGGAAAGATTGAAGGCAAAAGGAGAAAAGGGCAGTAGAGGATAAGATGATTAGCATCACCACTTCAATGGACATAAATATGAGCAAACTCCAGGAGATAGTGAAGGACAGGAAAGCCTGGTGTGCCACAGTCCATAGGGTGGCAAAGAGTTGAACATGACTTAGCAACTGAACGACACTTGCTTTTCAGACTCAAAGTAGCACAGTAAAAAACATGAGACCCAATGCATACTTATAATAGTTATATAATTGCCTCACTTTAGAATTTATATAAAAATAATACTTGGAATGCTTTCCTTAACAAAATTCTGAAATGAATCAACATCAGAACATATTATTTCAATACTACAGAAGCTCCATTTGCCTCTATATGAGATTTAATATAGGGGTTGAGAAACAATCCATTATCATTATAATATGCAATTAAAAATGGATGAACCTGGGTGTTTTTCCACAAAATCAGAGGAATATTTCCAATATTCACAATCATGTAGAGAACCTTGGCTTTTAAGTCTGAATAGTTTGCCTTATACACACATTCTCATCTTTCAAGCCTTTATCTGTAAAGTCTCCAGGTGAATATTAATAACAAAGAAACAAAACAGTAAACTGAATAGTTTATCAAAACTATAAATCCAAAAGCCTACTCGACTTCCAAAACCTGGTTTCCCTGGTCCTCTTGGCATAGGAAAGTCCAAACACCAGTATTCGCAGTCGTCTCTAAAGCTGTACCCTTCTCTCAGGGTGAATATAGTTTAGCATTCACACAACCGGTATGGATCTCCAGAGGTTGTTCCCCAAAGCCCCTGGGTGTCTCTTTTGCTTTAACTTTATACTGGAATGTATACCACTATGAGATTAAAAAATGATCAAGCAGCATCTGGAAAGGTAAAATGTTGTAAAACACTTAAATTACATTTTATTCCTCAGGCTTCAAACACAAATTGAGAAATACTCAAATTAAATTGACTTACTTCCCATATGTCAAAACTGAAAAATAATAATAGCACAGGGCAGCTGTGAACAGACGCAAAATTCAAAATTTTGCAAATGAGTAGAATCAGACAGAAAATTTCCTATAACTTTTGAGGACTCTTGATTATAATGACTTAAAGAGCAAAGGAAAACTTGCCCTTGAAATAAATTTTAATTTGAGGGCTTCAAAATTACAATTAACCTGAAATACATAGATATATTCAGTTTTGCAGAATAGGTTCACTATGTTATGAATTTTTATTTCACAACCATATCAACAACAGAAAATTGTTATCTAAGCAATTTATGGGAAAAAAACCAATAAATTCTGAAAAACAGATCAGATTATTTGGTGAAAAATATCGAAAGAATTAAACTTTTATATATTCAGGTAGCAGTTGCTTCACTGTTGAAAGTTCACTAAATTTTCCTATGATATTGTATTATTTCATTTACAAAGTATGTAACTATGTAATCATGAACCAATGGAATTAGAAATTTAGTGTCTGTGAGCCTTTACATAACAAACTACTTTGCATTTGGGAAAACATTTTTATAGATACTTATTGATCTTTATATAAACTGTAAGATAGGCAGGAAAGTCTTTGCAATCTCTCTTTTCTAGTGTAGGACTCCAAAATTCAGTGACATTAGGAGACATATCTGAGAATAATAAGTGTGAACTTCCAATTTTTTGCTACTAGACCTACATATTTTTCGTAAGTCCCAAACATAAAAGGCTAATCAGACAGTCAGATGGGTAGGGGGTGGGGCTGGGAGGGGAAGTATGAGCCTCTGTGAGGAATAAAGGCAAGTCAATCAAAGTCTATGAAGTTTATGTAAATTAGAGGATACTCTTTTCAGGCTACATAGTTATCATGTAAGGTACACTTTTTTTATGACTGCGATGTTAAAAATAAGCAAATTACACAAGTATAAATCAATTCTCAAATTTTTGACAACCAATTTGAGGTACAAGACTGATCAGAATTGTTGATGTAAATGTCCTAAAACAAATGGAAAAGAAAAAGACTAGAGTTCCTCAATGTTTTGTACAGGATAAGGTTTGCAGTTTGCTTTTTTTTTTTTTTTAAATAAAATCTTTCCCTGACATATCAGATGGTCTGAGTATATCTTAAAACATTCATTCTATCCACTTAAAAAAGGGGGTTCTCCTGTTAGAGGGGGACAGGCAGGACAGAGACCATAGTCTCCATGATTCAGAGCAGTGCACAACTGGTGCACAGAAGTTGCATACATCATAGCGCAAGCAGCAAATCCCCATGCTCCATCAATTCCATATGGAGAAAACAAGTGGGGAGGGCGAAGGAAAATGGCACACACACGTCCATGATGGAGTGGCCTGATAGGCTGGAATGCCTCCTGTCATTGCAAGACAAAGCTAATGAGCCGCATCACAGCAATAGGGTGTGGATCTCAAGTACACCCAAAAAGGTGGGAAAAGGTCATGATTACCTTCACCACCACCTGGTTATCAGTGTACCACCCCTAGAAATCAGAGTCATAAGTGATTTGGAAACGTTTTGTTTAGTTTTGCTTTTGAAAAGAAATCACAAAATATTGAAACAAATATCATTGTTTGGCTTAATTCGGGTATTTTCATTAAACAGTACACAGACTTTATTGAGCGATTGAAAATATACACAAGGAACAATAGCTTTTTCTCTGATATTTTTCTTTTTTTTAAATTCGACTTTCTTCCCTTTAAATAACCCAGTTTCAATCCTGAAAAGGGCACTTGTTTCTACAGTGGCTGTGCTCTGCTTGTTCAGTTCCAAGTACTGTTTCCAAGCTTCTTCCTTGCCATTGCTGAGGTTACATCTCCATTTGCTCAGAAAGCAAATTCTAGAAGGTTGCAAGGACTGACCCCCTAAGTTGTTCTTTCAGATTCTATCTCTCCATAGAGTTCAGCTAATTTTTTAAACTCGGGTCCCCAGTCTCCAAGGTACTGATAATCCTGGTCTGATTGAGTAGTTGCTGAATCCAGGGAGCTGATGGACCCAGCTTCTGATCTCTGACCCTCGTAGGCGTAAGTCTGCAGAGAGTCATAAGGAGGGACGCTGGGGTCTAGGTCGGCTTCCGCCAGTCTTTGCTTAATAAATTCCTGAACATCTATACTTTCCAGGGTGGACAATGTCTGGTGCCTGGGGGTAAGTTTCACTTCCGGTCTGATATCTCGGCGGTACTTGAGCTCCTCTGCAGCAGATGGATTCCTCAAGGCGGTGATGTCAAAGGCCTCCGTGTCTTCCTCGCCGCCCCCCTCATCATCATAGGTGACCACGTTCTCCCGCACGTCCTCCTCTGAAATGATCAGGGGCTCTTTTTTGCTGCGTCTCAGGGTGATGAAAAGTACAACAATCGCTAAGCAAAAACAAAGAGGATAAAGAGTTAGAAAAAAGAACATTCTTGGAGATTGGACATCAGCAATTTCCAACAATTCTCATCAGCTATGTTTCATTTGGGCTTACACTGTGATCTCTGCACTCTCTGAATACCACCGCAAAAATTTTTAATACCCCAAAGAATGTAGAAAATGATTACCCCTACAAAACAATGGGAATAGTTGATATTCTGGTGAACGCCATGATATTCTCATTTGCCAGGCTATGCTTTCAGGATTCCTGACTTGTGATTAAGTTTAACCACTCATTATTTACACTGAGGGGAATAGGTGATGGAAAAGCAATATGAAATTCTGACTGGAAAAATAATTGTGTGTGTGGGGTCAATTTATAGATATTAATTCATCTAAAAATGCATACACTAAAGGCAGGGTATTTTAAGTTTTTGTAAAACAGGAAGAAGGAGCCCCTATTTTTAACCCTTTCTTTCTAATTCTGTGTAGAAATAAAAGCAGGAATATTTTATATAGTTCATCTCTTTAGTCCATTATCCGTTAGAATAATATTATCAGGCATTAATTATTGCATTTATTGGTCAGGTTGCAAAATATGTTATTTATTTTTATATCCATGTAGAAATATTTCCATTTACACAATGTTCACTACATAATATTTTTATTTAATGCTCAAAATAGAGCTGGGATTTCCTCATTTTAAAAATGAGACTCAGGAGAAATAATATGAGTAAATACCATGTAACTTTAAATCATACAAATGGTGGGTAGAAAAGCTTGGGCTCTAGTTTATGACCTTTCACACTAAATAGAATTATCTCATTTCTACTTTTTGTCATTAGGCCCCAAAAATGTCTTTTACTTCATCTCTACAGACTGTTTTCTTCTTGCTTAGCTGATATTCTACATTTCATTATAATAATTATTAGGCTCACTATTATTTTAAATATCACAATATGATAATCAGAGAAGTATATTCAAATGGAATGTAGGATTACTAGATTTAACAAATAATTCAGGACACCGAACTAAATGTGAATTTGAGATGGATAACAACAACAAAAATATACTATATGTATAACACGAGATGAAACAACAAAAATACATGTATAATGTATGTATATATGTATACATAAATAACATATTAGATAGTGTGCGTATATATACACATATATATGTATGTATAATCAATTATGTCTAAAGCAATATGGAGTATTTTATTAAAACATTAATATATATGTATAATATGGATTTATCCCACTATTATGCATGGGGCATATTTTTGCTTATAATTTAAGTATGAAAGTGAAAGTGTCAGGCACTCAGTTGTTTCTAACTGTTTGTGACCCCCATGGACTGTAGCTTGCCAGGCTCCTCTGTCCATGGATTCTACAGGCATGAATATTGGAATGGGTTGCCATTCCCTTTTCCAGGGGATCTTTCTGACCCAGGAATCAAACCTGGGTCTCCTGCATTGCAGGCAGATTCTTTACTGTCTGAGCCATCAGGGAATATATTTATCAATACAACTTTATATATATATACACATGTACATATGCTTACATATATGTGTATATACATAGCATAAGTATGTCTTGCACAATATATCTGAAGGTGTGTAAGTGCATACATATACACACATACATGAACACCTACAGATCTATAATTGTATACAAATTTCACACTTCTACACAGTATTTTGCTATTTATCTATTTATTTATATTTGTATATTGTATTTTATCTGGAAATCCTGATTATATGTAAGCTTTAATAAATGACCATAAAGCAAACAAACACCAGGTTAGCTATCCTCTGATAAAGAACATACCTGACACCCTAGAAACAACTCTTCTATACTTCCCTTCCCCTCTAAAAAAGTAATTTCTGTTCTTCATTTTGTTATTATTTCCTTGCTTGTCTTTATATGGCTTAACCCCTTTTTATGATAGCCCTAGGCAATACAGATAAGCGTTGCTGTATTTGAGCAATAGATCATAGTGTGTACATGCTTTGAAGTCTTGAAAATACGGAGAGGAAAAGGAATAGGTATTCAAGCCAGAAGTGGATAGGATAATTACGAGAGGGAAGTCTACCATGTGTGGAAAGAGAGCGTCACAGTACTGGGAGGAACCTCATTTTGCAAAGAGGCAGTTGGCAGACTGTGGGAATGAAGAAGAAGAAAAAAAAGACAAAACGTCTTTACAGAGAGTCAAGGAATCATCTGGAAATGGAAATGTATGAAGTAAAAGGATACTGATTGGATAATATGAAAATGCAATGGGGAAATTAGAGTTGAAATGGTAAAGCTTTGATTACTGTGTATGGAAGGCAGTGATCACAGAAAAGGCTGGAAATGAAATGCTGATACTACACATGACCCAGCTTCATAAATGCTCTGTTACACAGTACAATACTTTCCTGTTCGCATGACTTATTCATTTTGCTGAATGCTGTCAGTAAGTATTTGATATATAACTATTTTAGTGTAAATCCGGCCTATAGCTTTTAAACTCAGTAGCCCAAGCAGAATCCTCAAGTAACATACTTCATTTTATCCAGAGGTTTATATTTATCATACTTCATATCTTTCTGCTCATCATTATAGTTAAGTGAGGAGGCTGTTCTAGATTAAAATATCTATTGATATTTCTACACATTGCCTGATTTATTATAATAAAATTTCTTAGTGTTTTCAATAAATCAAGCTATTTTTCTTTATGTTGAAATGGTTGGTGATGGATATCAAGGGACTTTATGTGTCTGTATAACAGGGAGAATGTGATCAATACTATTACCCAAGTATGGAGGTAATATACATCCCTTACTAATACTAGTATTCTATTTGCCTAGTGAAACATCTTTGATAATGCTGGATTTATTGTTATGATAGCTTCTAGTTGATTAAAAAGCTATCCCTGACTTATATGGGTTTATTAAAAAATATGGATGCTAGTTAAATTTGAATGTAAAGTTTTACATCTATTTCTTTCTAGCCAAAGAGAGTTACCTGCCAGGGACAAATGATTCCTAGATTTGTTGCACATCTATTTATTATAAAGATCAATATATAATTAGCCATACAATTTGGAACACTTTTTAAGAGTGGAAAGGGATTTCACTTATAATTACATCAGGATATCAGGACAGATATGGACATACAGTCCCCTTGAAAGTGAAAGTGTGAGTGCAGTCTTGTCTGATTGTTGACCCCATTAATTGTAGCTCACCAGGCTCCTCTGTCCATGGAATTCTCCAGGCAAGAATACTGCAGTAGGTAGCCATCCCTTCTCCAGGGGATCTTCCCCACCCAGGAATCGAACCCAGGTCTCCTGCATTACAGGAAGATTCTTTACCGTCTAAGCTACACCGTACTAATTAGCATGAAACTGTCAGGTGTGCATGCTCAGCAGCTTCAATCATGTCCAACACTGTGAGACTCACTGAACTGTAGCCCACTAAACTTCTCGGTCCATGGGATTCTCCAGGCAAGAATACAGGAGTGGGCTGCCATGCTTTACTCCAGGGGATCTTCTTCACCCCAGGGATTGAACCCACATCTCTTTACATCTCCTGCATTGGCAGGAGGGTTCTTTAGCACTAGCTCCAAGTGGGATCATCAATGGCAAATTTAAATCAACTCAGAGAAGAATGTGGATGCAGAGAAGAATGTGGATGCAGAGAAGAATGTGGAAGGTACATTCCTAATGACTTTCTTTACACTCATGTTTGTTTCGTAGATGTTTCTGGAGCAGATGGCACACAGCAGATGCTCCATAAATGATTCTTATGTGGGTGAACAAAAGAATGATTTTTCTGAGAGTGACAATGTGACACTGGGTTAATTGAGTCTTCATAAATAGTAATGGTCTCACTAGGAAAATAATTTTTAAATACTTCTAAAAATCAGCTTACTGTTCCTAAAAATTCCAAACACTTAACTTTGTTTGAAAGTATTTCTTAAAGTTTGAAATACAAAGTGCTTCCCCCAAATTGCAAGGCCAAATTTATTTAAAGAGAACGACTGAAGATGATAATCATACATATATACTTGAAAGTTAAACCCAATTTTAAAACTGGCAGGCAAGTAATATATATGCATTAATCCCTCACAGTATATTAAACTATAGATGTATAACAGGGTAGCACTTCTTCCAGTGGTTCATTTGAGAAAATATACTATGATAGACCCATGGAGTTGTTAAAAAAGAGAAAGAGAGATACAGAGCTTTTCCTCTGTTCAAAATCATATTATAAATGATTTCTGGTATTTTGAAATTTAGTTATATGAACTGGAATTAAATGAATAAATTGTAGTATTTTTAGAGGTCTTTATTCTGATGAATATTTTATTATTGGTTAGTATATTTCTTTTTATTTTCTCCTCATTAAGTGTGACCAGGATTTTAAACCTACATGATTCATTTCATTTAATAAAATTAAAATGAATTTACTGTATCATTATTTTGTTCATAAAGAGATTCAAATTTGTGGACACAGTTTTCTCTTTGTTTTCTTCTATATTATATTTACTTACTCATATAATCTTTCCAGTACCTGGAGTACTAAGGGGCTTTGAATTTTTCATAGCTTAACTGACATACAACTTACAGTTGAATAAATTATGTATTGACTCCTAACACACCCCCCAAAATATTTTTCATAGCAGATGTTTTTCCCCTAAATATCTTTGATTCTTCTTTTATATCATCATATGTTGGCACTAAATTTGGTAGGATGAAGTGGCTCAAGTCAGGGAGATTATTTTTATTAGTTTCTGTAGCCATAATTGGTAATGACACTTCTCACTGTAACTTACTTTTTCACACCCAGGGGAATCCACAAAGTCATTCAAAATAACTCTGATGGCAAACAGGTTTGGCACTTCTCATCAATTTCACTTCTCCTATCCCCTCATTCTCCCCTGACCACATCCACCTTGATTCCCATGCAGGAGGACATTGACATCCCCAAATAGGAGCAAACTACTTGATGAATTCACCTAAGTTAGCTCATTATATGTGATGTGTGGACTATGAAGGTAGCTGGAAGAAGTCTGTTTTAGATCCTGATTAAATGATCTCTTGCCCTGGTTTGCTCTGCCCACGGTCCTGGACCCTCTGACAAGTAATGGATTGGGTTGGGTAAGAGATGTCAGAAGCCCAGGAGAGGAAGGGAATTCCAAGAACCCCATCCTCTAGCACCAAACTGAATGCATCATGACGGCTCACTGTAAATTCTATACTATCCATTCCTTAAAAGGGATCTGAAAAGTTAATCCTGACAAAACATAGTTCACAAGCTGCACATTTGGCACTTAAAGTTAGGCACTTTGACTTTAAACATCATTTTCCAATAATCAGTGTATACATAGATGGAGTCTGACCAAACTGCCAAATGGTGAATAATATTTAACCTATAATAAAATATAAATAAGCAACACAACATTTTACAGATGACTGTAAGGTTATTCTAGTTGAAACTTCATTTTCATAGACTCAGAAATAGAAGCAAAGAGACTTTGTGGGTCTTGAGATCACAGTTAATTAGTGGCAAAACAAGGGCTGAATTTCCACAATCACAGTCATGTTCACAAAGAGCTATTAAGTGAAATATATTTCAGTGTCCAAATATTAGCTTCATGATTTATTTAACTGTTGAAGTTGAATGCAAATTTAGAATTACAAGTTCTAAAATAAAGCATTGCTACCTCTGATGCTGTTGATATTTTTCTTGCAGCCTATGAACTCACACATTAGCCAATGCTATTTCAAAATGACAGAAGTCTACATTTCAAGTTTGTGGGCCAGATATTTTCTGAATAATGATATATGCCCTTACAGTGCCATGAAAAATATAAATTACATTATAAATAATGATTGCTTAAACCCAAGCTTAAGAAATTCTGCAACTTTTGAATTATAGTGTAAAGAAATTTGATTTTCAATAAAAATTGAAGGAGCAAACATATCGAATGTAACCTTCGTTTCATTAGCCCTAATGTATAGCATAATTTTTAGAAATGTTCTTTTACTTATCTCAAAGGGGGAAAAAACATTTTCATAAAGTCAATTAAAGGAATTTATTGTTTCATGAAATAATAAAATGTTGTTTTATGTAATATAGGGGCTTCTCTGATAGCTCAGATGGTAACAAGTCCTCCTGCAATGTAGGAGACCCCAGTTCAAGTCCTGGATTGGGAAGGTCTGCTGGAGAAGGGATAGGCTACCCATTCCAGTATTTTGGGGCTTCCCTTGTGGCTCAGTTGGTAAAGAATATTATATTATGTAATATACCTAAATGTACCTTACATTGATATCTGTCAGTTTTAAAGGTTTTAATCTTAGTGTGCAAAATAGTTTTCTGATGATAAATTAACATAAAAGCCAAAGGTAACAGGCTTCCACCAACTGAAATATCTTTCAGAATAAGGACTTGGAAGAACTTATATTAATGTCAGAGTGTTCTTTTTTTTTTCTTTAATTGAAGCATAGGTGACTTACAAAAAGTCACTGAGTTCTATTCTTTGTAGTTTTAGTTAGGAAATCTGGAGGATTCAATGTTTGTAGCTGTTTATTTATTGGGTTTTTTTTTTTTGGTTGTTGTTTTTGACAAATACCATATGATATCACTTACATATGGAATATAAAATATGGCACAAATGGCCCTATCTACAAAACAGAAACAGACTCACAGACATGGAGAACAGACTTGTGGTTACCAAGAGGGAGGGGATTGGGGGAAAGGGTGAGAGAGGAGTTTGGGATAAAGCACAGGGTCCTACTGCATAGCACAGGGAATAATATCCTATGATAAATCATAATGGAAGAGAACATAAGAAAAATAATATATGTGTATAACTGAGTCACAACATTTCATATCAACTATACTTTAAAAAATTAAATTAAAAACAGAGGAGAAAAAAAAGTCTGATTTTCCTGATTGCCTTCACCACCATGCTTCTACTATAAAAGACTATACTACAATGAAATAGCTCTTGTTATGGAGAGTCAAATCTCCATGCTCCAAATTGCCAAGTGCCATTGACACTTTTTGTTGCTCAATTTACTTAACTTTTAAGCAGTTTTTGTGTTGGTTGAATGCTCTGTCCTCCTTGCTACACTTCTTTTCTTTGATTTTAGGACATCACCCTTACTAATTCTGTTCTTTCTTCTGTGATTTCTGCTTTTATCTCTCTGGTATTTCATCCTTCTTGACTTGGTGATCACATTGGAGTTTATCACAGCTCAATCCTGGTCTATCCTTTCTGTCTTCATAAACTGGCTGTGGTGACATCAACAAAATGCATTTCTAGTGTCCCCCAGCTCTGGGAAGATCAGGGTCCACATTTAGCAATAGATGAAAAGTCTTTGATACTGTTCTAACTCTGTTGTATATCTAGTTTATACAAGATTTTTTTGTTTGTTTATTTGTTTGTTTTCCCTAATTTTTGGCTATTATACTCTTAGCCTTTGGATACTTGTTTCTAGGAAAAACACCATATCATAAATATTAAAAGTTTGCTTACTGATCTGAAATAACTAATACTGCAAGGTTCAAATGGAATCTCAGGTAATTCCAACAAACATTCAGAGTAGATTTTGGTAAATATTTTCATCCTATGATTTGCATCCTGTTACCCAATATCACCTTTGATTTCCCCTAAAGCATCTTGATATTATCAAGCTTTCTTCACTTCTACTCTGAGTGAGAGTGAAAGTGAAAGTCACTAGTCCTGTCCAACTTTTTGTGACCCTATGGACTATACAGTCTATGGAATTCTCCAGGCCAGAATACTGGAGTGAATAGCTTTTCCCTCCTTGAAAGAATCTTCCCAACCCAGTGATCAAGCCCAGGTCTCGCACATTGCAGGCGGATTCTTTACCAGCTGAGCCTTGAGAGAATGTGCTGGTCCAAATTATGCTGTATCTGAATGAGACAAATGCATCATATTCCTAACTGGTTTGCCTACCCGATCTCTTGTCATTGTGACATCTGTTATCCACTTCATTCATAGCTGTCTTTTTTAAGCATACAAATGTTATGATGGGACATGCCTACTTTAAAGTTCTCCTTACACTCCTAAAACAAAATCCACCTTTTTTTTTTTTCATTTTACCCATCCTGCCTCACCTCTGCGTAAACATCCTTTCTACTCAATAGATGCAGAGAAAACCTTTGACAAAATTCAACATCCATTTATGATAAAAAAAAACCCTCAAAAAGCAGGAATAGAAGGAACATACCTTAACATAATAAAAGCTATATATGACAAACCCACAGCAAACATTATCCTCAATGGTGAAAAACTGAAAGCATTTCCCCTGAAGTCAGGAACAAGACAAGGGTGCCCACTCTCACCACTACTTTTCAACATAGTTTTGGAAGTCTTGGCCACAGCAATCAGAGCAGATAAAGAAATCAAAGGAATCCAGATTGGAAAAGAAGAAGTAAAACTCTCTCTGTTTGCAGATGACATGATCCTCTACATAGAAAACCCTAAAGACTCCACCAGAAAATTACTGGAGCTAATCAATGAATATAGTAAAGTTGCAGGATATAAAATTATCACACAGAAATTCCTTGCATTCCCATACACTAACAATGAGAAAACAGAAAGAGAAATTAAGGAGACAATTTCATTCACCATTGAAACAAAAAGAATAAAATACTTAGGTATTTATCTACCTAAAGAACCAAAGACCTATATATAGAAAATGATAAAACACTGATGAGAGAAATCAAAGAGGACACAAATAGATGGAGAAATATACTGTGTTTATGGATCGGAAGAATCAGTATAATGAAAATGAGGATACTACCCAGAGCAATCTATAGATTCAATGCAATTCCTATCAAGCTACCAGAGGTCTTTTTCAGAAAACTAGAACAAATAATTTCACAATTTGCATGGAAATAGAAAAAACCTAGAATAGCCAAAGCAATCTTGAGAAAGAAGAATGGAACTGGAGGAATCAACCTGCCTGACTTTAGGCTATACTACAAATCCACAGTCATCAAGACAGTATGGTACTGGCACAAAGACAGAAATACAGATCAATGGAACAAAATAGAAAGCCCAGAGATAAATTCACGCACCTATGGACACCGTATCTTTGACAAAGGAGGCAAGAATATACAATGGAGAAGAGACAATCTCTTTAACAAGTGGTGCTGGGAAAACTGGACAGCCACTTATAAAAGAATGAAACTAGAACACTTTCTAACACCATACACAAAAATAAACTCAAAATTGATCAAAGATCTAATCATAAGACCAGAAACTATAAAACTCTTAGAGGAAAACATAGGCAAAACACTCTCTGACATAAACCAAAGCAGTATCTGCTATAACCCACCTCCCAGAATATTGGAAATAAAAGCACAAATGAACAAATGGGACCTAATTAAAATTAAAAGCTTCTGCACAACAAAGGAAACTATAAGCAAGGTGGAAAGGCAGCCTTCAGAAGGGGAGAAAAGAATAGCAAACAAAGCAATGGACAAACAATTAATCTCAAAAATATATAAGCAACTCCTGCAGCTCAATTCCAGAAAAATAAACGACCCAATCAAAAAGTGGGCCAAAGAACTTAACAGACATTTCTCCAAAGAAGACATACAAATGGCTAACAAACACATGAAAAGATGCTCAATATCACTCATTATCAGGGAAATGCAAATCAAAGCCACAATGAGGTACCACTTTACACCAGTCAGAATGGCTACCATCCAAAAGTCTACAAGCAATAAATGCTGGAGAGGATGTGGAGAAAAGGGAACCCTCTTACACTCTTGGTGGGAATGCAAACTAGTATAGCCACTATGGAGAACAGTGTGGAGATTCCTTAAAAAACTGCAAATAGACCTGCCATATGACCCAGCAATCCCACTGCTGGGCATACACACCGAGGAAACCAGAATTTTTAGAGACACATGTACCCTAATGTTCATCGTCGTACTGTTTACAATAGCCAGGACATGGAAGCAACCTAGATGTCCATCGACAGACAAATGGATAAGAAAGCTGTGGTACATATGCACAATGGAATATTAATCAGCCATTAAAAAGAAAGCATTTGAATCAGTTCTAATGAGGTGGATGAAACTGGAGCCTATTATCCAGAGTGAAGTAAGCCAGAAGGAAAAACAGCAATACAGTATACTAATGCATATATATGGAATTTAGAAAGATGGTAACGAGAACCCTGTATGGGAGACAGCAAAAGAGACACAAATGTATAGAACAGTCTTTTGGACTCTATGGGAGAGGACGAGGGTGGGATGATATGGGAGAAAAGCACTGAAACATGTAAATTATCATATGTGAAATAAGTTTGATGCATGATACAGGGTGCTCAGGGCTGGTGCACCGGGATGACCCAGAGGGATGGAATTGGGAGGGAGGTGGGAAGGGGTTTATGGAAGGGGAATACATGTATACTCATGGCTGATTCATGTCAGTGTATGACAAAACTAACACAATAATGTAAAGAATAAAGTCTTTCCTGAATTTGTTACAATAAAAAAATAAATAAAAATAAAAATAAAAAGATTTCTCTTATCCTATCCTTTCTTCTCACATTTCAGTTCTTTCATCACAATCAAGATTAACTTTGGTATCGAGAAAGTTAATTAAAAGAAAATCAGTGCAGTCAAGTTTGGCATTACATAAAGCATTCTTAGCTCTAAAGTCTTGTCAAAATGACTCTGTCTCTGTCTAGTTCTCTGTTTTTGAACACACCACTGTCGGGTACACTCAGAACTGCCATCATCCCATAGGACTTAGAGTGACTTACCTAGGAGAATGACAACACACAGAAGAATAGCGATTAAGGCTCCTGTACTCAAACCAGCCGAGGACAGGAAGGCTTCGGCATGGCAGGTCCGCACGCGCCCATCTCTCTCGCATGCACAAACCCTGATGGTGAGGGTGCTGCTGCTGCTGAGAGAGGGGATTCCACCATCAGAGATCATAATGGGGAGATAATACACATCCTGAATAGTTCGACTAAATCTCCTCCGCCTTGTCAGTATGCTGGCTGTGTTATCTATGACAGACATAAGCAGAACAAAATGTACTTAGTAAAGCCGCCATTAAAGAGTCACATTTCCTGTAATGGATAACATGGGCACGTGTATTTTTTTTTTTCCTTTTATGTAATGGATAAAGGAACGTGAAGGGAGATTATGAACCAGTTACTAAAACTGGTTATTAAATGGAGAAAATTGTATGAAAAATTAATAAGGCATTGACTAAAGGGGAGGGGAAATAGTGGATGACAGAGGAGGTAGAAGCAACAAGCATTTGGGGTGTGGACGTTTTAGCTAAAGGATTGAAAGGGATTCATGGACACCAAACTGTGGGGTGAGCCAGTGTTTCTACCCCAAACCTGGTGACTCTGAAAGAAACAGATATCTGCATTTTTAGCAAACTTCAAGTGAGGTTAATAAACAAAATGCTTAAGAACCATTGGTACAGATCATGTATTTATGGAGACACCAGATAAACTGATATATTGTTTTACACTTGTGATTTGAAGAACTTTTGTTAGAGTAGGAACACCATGGGAAAGTAAATGGTGAATAAAATAGTTAATTTCATTTTTATGTGCTTTTAAAATGCCATATACTATAGTAAATGATTTCATGATGGCTTTTGATCAATCCATACAACCATAAAAGGGAGAGGATGCCAAATTCCTTACATTTTAGGGAAATTCATTTTTATTAGGAATAATACTTTTAAAATGAACAACCTGAGTCGCATGGGGTAAATTGCCCCAAATCACAGACATAGACAATAATCAAGCTACACCCCAATACATAATAGAACTTGCTCAAAACCAGGATGCCATACGGCCGCTTCTTCACCAGTTCACTTACAGTTGGTATCAATGGCCTTGGATGCACTTAGGACACATTTATTTTAGCATTGTTATTTCTCCTTTTGCATCAATTAGCTAAAAGGTGCACTCGCGCTTGTGCTGTTCAGAACTCCTGCACAGAACGACTTGTTACCTGAACTGTAGATTGCTACCTGGCCCAAGGTTACATCCTTCTGGAGCAGCACATAATCAATGACTCATTAATTCAAGGTGATAAAGATCAAGTCACTTCTGCTAAATGCAGAAAACCTTGAAGGGCAAGCTTAGTTCCAGCTTTCCCATGGGGTCAGCCATAGACATGTTTGAGTTTTATGGTTGCTTAATTGCTCACTCTGCCCTTTCTTCCACTCTCACTGTGGTCCACAACTGCTGATCATGAAGGCACACCGTAAGAAGCATCCTGTCTTCTAAGCTCCAGTCCAGAGCCTGCTTCTCAGAGAATCCAACCTTTGGCTACAGCTGTCAATTAATTAGTTTTCACTAACAAGTTAGTAAATTGTTAGATAATTAACTTCTAAGAATTATTTTTCTCATATCAATTTCTATTATTCTGAAAATTGCAATTCTATTACTTATGAATATGCTTATGATAATCTTGATATAACATCCTATAGATATATTTTTGATTGTATATTGCCTAACTAATCCAAAAGACAGATAATATTTCAAATGTTTAAGAGATTACAGATAATAAAACATATGAATTATTTATATATGTAAAATTTATATATAGATCTATATGAGTATATACACCTATATGAGTTGTTGAAGGTGTGTTATAGAATATAAATAATCTAATAAGTTATTACAAGTATTTTCTTACTTGGAAGAAGAGAAATTTAAAGAAAAACATATTGATTGTCTACTCTGAAGCAGGTTTCAGAATGTTGAAAACAAGAAGAGAAATTGCATCATATGTGTTTTTAAGAGTAAAACCATCACAGGTACACTCCCAGAAACTCAGACCTTTGATTAAGCACATCTATCAGGTGTAAGATGTTGCATAGTGATTAATATAAAATTGCCTCTATTCACAATTCCTTAGTTTAAGGAAAAGGTATGACAGATACACAAACATGTTTGAGGATCTCACAGTCGGTCCTCTGAAGAAAAGATGGAAGACACTGGTCCCTGGTCCCAAGAAACCTCATAATGTGTGGAATGACATGATAACATATAAGGGTGGATGGGGACTCCCCTTTATGGCTCTAGGCTGTGTCCACTTTACATTCTACATCTGGTAGCATGTTCTTTATGTTCTTTATCAAGATAATTATTGGAAATAGAATCAGAAGCATGATGAGAAACGAGAAGAAAGCCAGAATATGTTTCTAGGGCACTTTAAGTTCTCAAATAGAAAGCACTCAAACATGGAGACATGACAATATTCTTTCATTTTCCCAGCTGAAGTTCTGGCTTTTGAAAAGAAAGAGGATTCAGAAGCAAAAGCTTCCTACCAAGAAAGGCTTAGCATAGCAGAATAATGAGCTCTTGACAAGGGATATTTTGTTCCTCTCTTGACCTGTAGAAAATGTACTTGGCAGTAGGCTCACTGAACTTGAACAAGCAAATTTTGAACTCAAATGAAAGAGATAAGAATATACATACATATCTACATACATATAAATATATTTATATATGAGAACAAACTTTATATCACTTAAACTACAATATTGCTGCTTGCTGCTGCTGCTAAGTCGCTTCAGTCGTGTCCAACTCTATGCGACCCCATAGATGGCAGCCCACCAGGCTCCCCGTCCCTGGGATTCTCCAGGCAAGAACACTGGAGTGGGTTGCCATTTCCTTCTCCAATGCATGAAAGTGAAAGGTGAAAGTGAAGTCGCTCAGTCGTGCCCGACTCTTAGCGACCCCATGGACTACAGTCCACCAGGTTCTTCCGTCCATGGGATTTTCCAGGCAAGAGTACTGCAGTGGGGTGTCATTGCCTTCTCAGAAACTACAATATTACATGATGAGCAATGTCACTAAACTTGAAATATAATATGTAAAAAATAAACCAGTCTCAAGTATTTGGACTTCCCTGGTGGTCTAGTAGTTGATACTCCTGGTGCTTCCACTGTTAGAGGAACAGGTGTGATCCCTGGTTTGGGAGCTAAGATCCCACACACCTCGTGATGCAGCCATTAAAAAAAAAAAAAAGTATTGCAGAAAGTCTTGAATAACTTTAAAGCAGCCAAAAATTAATATGAATAGAATAAATGGAAACCATACCAGGATGTTAGATCTGTGAATAAGAAGTGCTAATTTTCAATGCAAAATAAAGGATGATCTCTAATAATGTGTACTCAAGGTTGGTTCTTAATTCTAATCCTTAAGAATTTGGTTGAAGACAGAGGATAATAGAATGGTTGAAAGCCAAGCTAATATAGCTAACTCTGGATTAGGATTCAAGGACAGCTAGCTAGCACAAAGAACTCAAACTAACAAGAGGACAGAAAATAAAGATGCATATTAGATGTAAACTTTGATGGATGTCACATGGGAGAGAACTCGAGTAACACCTTTTGTTTTCAAATACATACACTATCTGAATGCAATAGATTTAATGAAGCAATAGATCTGAAGCAGTCTCAAAAGCATTCAATAAATCTGTGGAATTTCTATGCAAATCTTCACTGGGAATATTCCATTAAAATACTGTCCATAAGTTTGGATCTACTATCTTAAAACTGGTGTTTTAACTCAATTTAGAAGTCTTTGACTGTGATAAAAGATGTAGAAAAATATGTCACATGAAGAATCTTTGAAACAAAGAGTGTCAGAATTCTACATGTCTCATATGAGTTTAGGTGTCCAAAATGTCTTGGAAATTTTCCAGAAAATTTTGAGAAGCTCTCTGAGTAATTATTGTCTTTCTGAATATAATCAACATATACCTGACATTCCCAGCAACTATATTTCAATGCAATGTGGAAAAAAATCCTAAATGTGTTTTAATATTTCAAAACAGATGACAGTGCATTATTTGTTTTGTCATATATCCCACTTCTTGCTCAGAAAAGGAGGTCCACACATATAGGAAGAACCAGGGAGACTGCCATGCAAATATATAATAGTTGATGCAAGTAGATATTTATAAATATCATTGTGATGACTGTGAAAGAACTGAAACTTGAAGTCCTTTTAAAAACAATAATAATAATAATAACTTATTTTTGCAGCTATAAGAAGTCCAGGGATTTAACAATTGATAATTTTGGAAGGATCTTTTACACAAGATATTTATAGTAAAATATAAGGTTGGATAGGAATAACTCCAACTTTTATATTTCTACAGGGACAGAAGGCTACAGAATATAATAGTATAATACAAATAACCAAGTGCTTCTAAAATTCAGATAAAATTTTCTTGAATCAGTAGTATGTGCTCTACTATTTCTTTGGTCAACATCTTGAAAGATCTTGAATGTTTCCGATCTTTGTGCTACTTTCATAAACTGTATTACAGTTTAAGTTAAAATGAGGCATGCTTTTAAAACACTCCCAAGGGTACACATGTCCTATATTAAAGTCCAAAATTATCTTTCATCTTGGAAAGTATTAAAACCATGCATTCCTCAAAACTCTTAAATTATTAGGTGCCCATGCACTCCCTGACATTTCAACTGATTCCTTATTTAATCGTGCAGGTATAAAGATAAACTTTATCTCAAGCATAGCCAAGCAGACTATTAAAGTGATATTTCCAAATCTATTACAATAGTAGAAAAGTTTGAGATCTTCAGATATATCTCTTTAATTGGACTAAACTTTATTTCCTTTTTTTTTTTAATCTGAAGAAAACACTAGGAGATAGAACCTTAATTTCCACCAAAGAGATAAACATGCATGACTTCATTTCATTTTCATTTTTATCTGGTCTTCCAGCAGCAATAAGATCCATTCATAATTTAACTATTATCAGAGTCTATGCAGGAAACAATGCTCTTTTGCTTTCCTGCAAAATGCCCTTTCACATTACAGGTACTTGGTAAATAATGATTTGAGCTACACTTGGCAGGAAATTGTCTTCTGTTATAGTTTCCTTATTATGTTATGCATTAAGAAATTAAAATCAAAATGAACTAATCTATCTTGACCTTCTCATGCTCTCTGCTTAAGGTTCATTCTTATCCTTCTTCTGTTTTCCTGACTTTCTATTCTTTTAATCTTAGAATTGCCCTACTCTCAATTTCTGAGACTCTGGATTCTGCCCATTCATTTAAATCTGTAAACATCCTCCTGGCCTCACTGTGTTTCTGCCAAACCACAAAACTGTGATCCAATATGTCATTATGTTCCTATTTGCAGCCTGGGATGTCACCCTTTCACCATCTGCCACACTCCTTCTTGATAAGTTTTAAATCCCCGATAAACACAACCATCCACTGTCTAAAGATTCTGCTTTCAAATTCACAAATAATGCTGTTAAATAGTTAACAACCATCGTATATGACCCTAACAAGTATAGAGGGTAACACTGAGTATGTTCTCAATGGAGATCAGTAATCAGTTTTATTAAAATTCATATTTCATCAGATGCCATAGAGTAGCTATTCTAAGCTTATTTTGCCATTTTCTCTTGAGCCTCAGTCCCCCATGCACAGCGGGAAAACATCTACTTCTGAAAATAAGCTCCTATCTATTATCAACATATTAAAACCACATTTGAAAACTGCTCAACCCTTCACTGCTACTAATAATGTCTATCTATGTATATAAGACTCTATACTATTCACTTTAAAAAGAACGTGAATACATATGAAACAAAAATATGAATCTTGTAGAATATCAGCAAATTTGCTCATGAAAAGCACATATAAATTTGCATAAGAGTGTTAACTTAGGTGAATAGGGTGGTAAAGAAGAAAAACAGGAGCTTTTTAAATAGAAACCCGAATCTAAAATAATTCATAAGCATGTCACAATAATATAACCACAGAAACTGTAGAAATCCAGATTAGAGCAGCAGTTTATCCACTCCCCGCAAAAGGAATATGAACTGCAGCAGAAACTCTGTAGCCAACATTTATCACATACCTTTAAATTATCATAGGAAATAAATGAATCAAGTATTCTACAATAAATTATGTTTGGAATTGGTATTTATAAACACTGAAGGAAACTGTTAAGATGAATTCTTAGAAAGCTTGAAAAGGTGAACACATAATCCTGTTTAAAAATTATTTAAGATTCCATGTTTCAAGTTTCCTCTGCCTTAAGGTAGCGAGTAGAGTTGATGACTCCTACAGGATTTTTGTGATTCTGAGCAAGGAAGGAATTAAGGAAAGTGTGTAACCTACGTTTTCACAACAGGAAAGCAAAACAAAGTGGTACAGAATAGCAAAATCAGTCATATTTTTATTGCTTAGAATATGTGTCAGCTGTTTTTTGTTTTGTTTTCCTTTTTTTTTTTCTCTTTTCTGCTGACACTGTGAGTAGGCATATAAGAAGGTGATAAGCTGCGGGCTGACAAACTCATATATATATACATAAATATATATATGAAAGTAAAGAAAAATCAACAGAGGTTAAAATCACGAAGGAGAAAATAAGAGCATATTTTTCTGTCTAGAGCAGAAGACTCATTAAATCTTCTGTAAGTCACCCTTTCCCATTTTAGAATCATGATGGCTTACAGACTGTTTGCCTTCTCTTTAGCCAAGATTTGAGTTTCTACCTTCCTGTGAAGGATAATGTGATTCTGTCGAGCATGAATGACTGACTGACTTGACTAGGAGGAGAAAGGAAATTCGTAGCTGAACCAAAACCGTGTGTCTTGTGTGTCAGCCTCATCACTAATGGTGGTGACTTGAGGCACAGCTGCTCCCACATCCATTAGAGGATGTCTGAGGCCTCATTTGCAACTAGATTCTCAGGACAGACTGTGAATGTGCTATTTTATTTAGGAATGGGAGGAAACGTTAAATGGTCTCTTGAAGCCCTGTGGATAAAAACAGAATTTTAAATGGTTATAATCTGGAGAGAAATTAAGCATATTACGACACCAGCTGTGAGTTCTCATTTGAAGGACAAAATAAATGATGGGAATATTGACTGCTTGGGATCTGACAACGTGGAAGAAGTGCAAAATAAACATAAAATCTCTTATGGTTTCCAATATGTATCAAAGTAAATAACTGCATTTCACTACCAGTGGACTGTGAAATCTGAAAGAAAATGCCCCAACATATTTTCTTCACAGCTCCTAGGCAAATTTGAAAACATCACATCTTAAAATCAATGCAATGTAAACTTACATATTCTTCACCAAACCCAAATAGCCACAAGGAAAAACAGTGTTTTCTGAAAAAATATTAAGTATTTTGCTAAAAATGATAAAAGTTATAAATAATGTAACCTTCACTTTTAGAAGTAATATTGTAAATAAACAATAAAAAGTAAATAAACCAAGGGGGAAAAGTCTTCAAAATACTGCAACAAGTTGAAAATGACAGTCTACAGAATTTTCCATTTAACATGATTTAAAATGGTTCTTTTCATTGCAGTTTATTCATTATGTTGCAAAGAATGTGCTATTTGAAGTCATTCATTTTTAAAGAATGGAAGCATCTACAGAAGTGGGAAACATATATCTAAAGGAGATAACCTAGAGACAAATATGAGTAACAGATGTTCTTGATAGCAAATTATCAATAAAAAGTAAGATAAGAATTTTCAATCTAAAAGGCACATGAAGTGTGATTTAGGAAACTGAATATAGAGATACAAATATACACAAAGTGAAAAATGATCTCTTTCTCTACTAAAATCTGTAACATTTACAAATGCACTTGATAATTGGAATTAAGCCTAGGAATTAGTCTGGCAAATCTCCTTGCATCAAATAAAGCTTACTCCTCCCAGAGGCAATATAAAGATCATGAAGCAGAAAAGACTTGTAGACTAAGGATGATTTTATATTGGTGGATTAGGCTACACTTTGCTACTACAAGATGAATAAACAAAAGCATTGTATGTTCAGACCTCTGGGGTAAGCCTAGACTTGTAGATTTTAAGACATTATGGCTATGGTTCATTTGCTATAGATATTTAGTTAAGAAGCTGAAATTATACAGTTGATTATTTTTTGTATGTCAAAAAGAAAAGTTTACCTATCACAATTTAAAGAGAACATGGCTGTACGAAAAACTAAATTTTAATCAGAAAACATATCATGCTTTCATTGTTGTTTTAAGGTAATAAAACTTTTAAATTCTAGCTTAAAAATTATCATCTGAACTCCTGTTTTTCATTTTAAATAAAATTATGCTATTACCAGTATATTAGTTAATGATAAAAATAAGGTCATTATGAAAAAATGTATTTACATTATACTTTTTTCTGTATATCTTGTCAAAAAAATAAAAATCCATCATTTGGCTATTTTCCAAATCAAAGTGTTTTTTTTTAAATTTAATAGCTAATCAGTTATAACTTTCCAGATAAATATTGAAGACTCTTGTTTAATAAACATTTTTCTATCTATCACAGTTTGGTACTAGAGCAAGTAAAGAATTAATGGCAAAATATCTTGTCTATTTCTGTGGGGGAGCACAAAATACAGCACAGTGTTTCATGCTTAGTGTTTTTAATAGCGAATTAAAATGCCCATGTTTTTGCTTTGTCATCTCTCTGGCTAAATTCTTAAGACTAATGTCACATTTTGTCATCTCTGTGCTGTCTTCTTTACCCATATCAATGAAAAGTATTCTCTAACCTGCTTCAGCTAGGGGAACAAGATTCCATTCTGTAAAGGCAAATCATGTCCCACCTCTTTTAATGCTAGGACTTTTACTCATCTCTCGAAAGAAACTCACATTTCACTGCCTTCAGCTGTGAGTTACATTTCATGTCATCTTTATTTTCCTAGGTAGATGAAGAGTCCTTTGAAAGCAGGAGCTGTGTGTTCTATTTTCTTGCATTCTGAACAGCTTATATTACTGCCTCAAACACATCAGACAGTGCCTTGAAGACTGAATGGCAGAGGGAAAAAAAAAAAAATAAAACAATGCTAACTTAAAAGCTGACTATAGAATTTCTTTTAGAAGAAAACATTCTAAAAAAGAGAGTAAGAATGGTGGTGAGTAGTAATACAGTGTGAGGTTGGAGAAGAACATTCTGGACAGACCAGTGGGCAGTGTCAGGGGTGGGGATGAGGCCGGGAGTGTGTGTATATGTGTGTATTTCAGGTGTTTTTCTATATTTTTCACTCTATGTAATATATGAGTACATTCTTACTGAAAATATTCAGTGTGTTGAAAATATCTTAAAAAGTTTTTTTTAGCATATTAAATTATTACATTTCCATGTGAATGTATGTGGCACATATCATTTCTATTTGATATTTAATCATATATTGATTGTTTTATACTGTTGTTACTTTTTCAGAAATTTATTTTTATCTTATATTCATTTGGCTATTGTAGTTGTAAATATTTTATCAATAGGATTTTACTATGATTGAAAAATAGTTTTTACATTTTCTGAGGCATTCAACATTTTAAAATACCCTCCCTTAACTGTCACATGAGCATTATCTTAGATAGGAAGAGATGTATTTGATTGTAGTTCTCTTTTTGAAATGTTACTAAAAGAAATTCCATGAACTATTAGCTTGTAATTTTGCAAATGAGTACTTCAGCATCATTTAATATTTATAATTTAAATTCATTGTCTGGAAATTTGTAAAATTATTTCTTGTCTCTTAGGCTAGGGAATTTCTCTGGGATTATATATATATAATTTTTTATCTTAAACCCATATATTCCTTCATGCATGTTCCTTCAGATATTTCATTGTTAATTTCCATGTATTTATTTATTTAATTCCTAGTTATTTTTAATGTGCCCTTTAAAACATGCAGCATTTTGTACATGATCTCAAATTCTTTATATTTTGACCCCTCTTCATAAAAATAAAATAGGAATAACTGTCTCTATATCTCCATTTTATGAAAGAGGAAACTGAGGCACACAGCATAAGAGCATGGCTATGGCCTCATGCATAATTATTTAGCAGAAGAAGCAGTTTTCAAATTGAGGCAACCTGTTTCCTGAGTAGCACTCTGAAACATTCTTCTATGTTGCTTCCTTCACCTTCTTTTTCTTTTTTTAATTTAACAATTTTTTTAAAATATCTAAAATACCCTCTGGGTCTGGCTGTCTGGTAGCAGTTGAGTGAGTGAGTGAATGTCACTCAGCTGTGTCCAACTCTTTGTGACCCCGTGGGCTGTAACCCACTTGGCTCCTTCCTCTGTCCTCAGAATGTCTCCAGGGAAGGACACTGGAGTGGGTAGCCATTGCCTTCTCAAAGGGATCTTGCTGACCCAGGGATTGAACCCAGGTCTTCTGCATTGCAGTTAGGAATATGTTAACAGCAGCAAATAAGCCAGACAAAAACCCCTGCCCTCACAGAACTTATCATCTAAATAGGGAGAGCTCACACGTGGGAAGTACTACAATGAAGGAGGTGCAGGGTATCAAACAACCACATTTAAAGACATAAATCTGCTTTGACATCACTGTTGGGTGTTGAGTGTTGGGTGACTAAAGGGCTGGCCCTTGCTCTTTGCGACACTGAACTTTTCCAGAGTTATGATTCTGAGTATGGATGGAGAAAGTGCTCCCAAGACTTTGACAAAAAAGGGGAAGGGACTGGAGGTCAGTAGATGATAGGAACCAGGAGACATAGCAGAATGCCACAAGGTTCAAAAGAGCAGAGAGAAGGTACTCAAGGTCACTGACTCCACTGATACTGCTGAAAACTAAATTTGTGGAAAGGAAGCAACAACTGTCCAAGAGAACCTGGCTTTCTCTATCACATTTTGATATGTGTTTGCTTCTGTCCTTCCTGCAAACCTGCATGACCCTGAAGTGTTCTGTGATCATCCACTTAAGAAGATCCTTCAAGCTGATTCCCGGGGATTGTTCCAACAGGGTAAGATTTATTGGGTACAATTGGGCCAATACCTACATTTTTTTTGGAACACTGCCTTGGAGGTAATTTCCAGGATCCATTCAGAAGTTTAGTTTATTTAGCAGTACACATGATCCCAGTAAAAAGTTTTGTTTTGTTTTTTTTTTAATATGAGTTTGACATAATTTTTAAGTTATAATTTCCTTCATCTGTTATCCATTCCAGATATCTGCTAAGCTGGGCTGCTCTTTCCCTGCGCTCTGTTTACCCTACCTTTGGTAAAAGCTTGTGCTTTGAGTACATAACAGGCATAGGGGAGTAACACAGGGAAAACAAGAGCCAGAGAAATAGGAGAAAAATGGTTAAATTGGTAAATGGGACAAAGAGTAACAATTTTGTATGATCTACTCTCACAATCGGCAGAATTTTTGCAGAGATTCTTGGTTTTTCTCAGTATAGAGGGTGGGATTCTGAACAAGTTTTAGTTATATTTTTAAGAACAAATATCTGTCCAATATTAATGAACAACCAGGCTGCCAGCATCTTAATGATAATTAATTGTTAATGAACTGTGTCCTTTCGTCTAAGCCCAGTTTATATCCCAACTCTTTAATGAAACTAGCCAAATGGTTCTTGTGATATGAAACATAGTCTGGATAAAATAGTAGCTTTTGACTAGACAATAACTGAGAGAAAAACCTGAAATCTTCGAGGAAATTTCGGTTTAATGACATTAGAAAGTTGCTGAGGCAAGGGAAGTAGAGGGATGAGATGCTTGAGAGGACAAAAATGGGTGGAGTTGAACTGTGGATTATAATGTATTTGATTATACCAGGAGCTAACAAGAGGCTGGGATACCAAGCTAGCGACACGCAAAATAGAACTTTTAGAAGTCTCTTGGGCCCACAGTCATACTGAAAATTGAGGGGTCTTAACATGGCTGATTCTTCCTAAAGACATTTATTAAATTGAAAGTTTAGTAGAAATTTAAACATCTAAGTGGAAAAGCAGAAAGAAGAGCTTATTATTTGTATCACTCCACCATCTATTCCTGTTGAACAAACAATGATTAAGGAAAGGGACCATGGTGAAGACCCCAGTAAACAAAGACTCTTAGCTGAAAGCCCTAGAGGGTCATGCCTTAGGGATAAGAATAAATCAGAGACAGACTGAATGTAAAGAAACCTGCATATTAGCCTTTACTTAGTTCAATCCTGATTGGATTAATGTACATTGCATCAGTCACTCAGTCATGTCCGACCCTTTGGGGCCCATGGACTGCAGCACGCCAGGTCTCTCTGTCCATCACCAAATCCCAAGGTTTACTGAAACTCATGTCCATTGAGTAAGTGATGCCATCCAACCATCTTATCCTCTGTCATCCCCTTCGCCTTTCACCTTCAAACTTTCCCAGTATCAGAGTCTTTTCCAATGAGTCACCTATTTTCATCAGGTGGCCAAAGTATTGGCGTTTCAGCTTCAACATCAGTTCTTCCAATGAATATTCAGGACGTATTTCCTTTAGGATGGACTGGTTGATCTCCTTGCAGTCCAAGGGACTCTCAAGTGTCTTCTCCAGCACCATAGCTCAAAAGCATCAATTCTTCAGCACTCAGGTTGCTTTATGGTCTTTATGTGTATTCTTGCCACCTCTTCTTAATATCTTCTGCTTCTGTTAGGTCCATACCATTTCTGTCCTTTATTGAACCCATCTTTGCATTAAATGTTCCCCTGGTATCTCTAATTTTCTTGAAGAGATCTCTAGTCTTTCCAATTCTGTTGTTTTCCTTTATTTCTTTGCATTGATTGCTGAGGAAGGCTGTCTTATCTCTTCTTGCTATTCTTTGGAACTCTGCATTCAAATGGGAATAGCTTTCCTTTTCTCCCTTGCTTTTCTCTTCCCTTCTTTTCACAGCTATTTGCAAGCCCTCCTCAGACAGCCATTTTGCATTTTTGCATTTTTTCCCCTGGGGATGGTCTTGCTCCCTGTCTCCTGTACAATGTCTCGAACCTCCAATCCATAGTTCTTTGGCACTCTGTCTATCAGATCTAGTCCGTTAAATCTATTTCTCACTTCCACTGTATAATTGTTAGGGATTTGATTTAGGTCATACCTGAATGGTCTACTGGTTTTCCCTGCTTTCTTCAGTTTAAGTCTGACTTTGGCAATAAGGAGTTTATGATCTGAGACAAGGTCATTCTCCCAGTCTTGTTTTTGCTGTCCGTATAGAGCTTCTCCATCTTTGACTGCAAAGAATATAATCAATCTGATTTTGCTGTTGATCATCTGGTGATGTCCCTGTGTAGAGTCTTCTCTTGTGTTTTTGGAAGAGGGTGTTTACCACGACCAGTGCATCTCTTTGCAAAACTCTATTAGCCTTTGCCCTGCTTCATTCTGTACTCTAAGGCCAAATTTGCCTGTTATTCCAGGTGTTTCTTGACTTCCTACTTTTGTATTCCATTCCCCTATAATGAAAAGGGCATCTTTTTTGGGTGTTAGTTCTAGAAGGTCTTATAGGTCTTCATAGAACTGTTCAACTTCAGCTTCTTCAGTATTACTGGTTGGGGCATAAACTTGGATTGCCGTGATATTGAATAGTTTGCCTTGGAAATGAACAGAGATCATTCTGTCATTTTTGAGACTGCATCCAAGTACTACATTTCAAACTCTTTTGTTGACCATGATGGCTACTTCATTTCTTCTAAGGGATTCTTGCGTACAGTAGTAGATATAGTGGTCATCTGAGTTAAATTCACCCATTCCAGTCCATCTTAGTTCACTGATTCCTAAAATGTTGATGTTCACTCTTACCATCTCCTCTTTGACCACTTCCAATTTGCCTTGATTCATGGACCTAACATTCCAGGTTCCTATGCAAGATCGCTCTTTCCAGCATCGGACCTTGCTTCTATCACCAGTCACATCCACAACTGGGTGTAGTTTTTGCTTTGGCTCCGTCTCTTTATTCTTTTTTGAGTTATTTTTTTTCCACTGATCTCCAGTAGCATATAGGGCACCTAATGAAACAGGGAGTCCACCTCTCCGGTCCTATCTTTTTTTCTTTTCATAGTGTTCATGGGGTTCTTAAGGCAAGAATACTGAAGTGGTTTGCCATTCCTTTCTTCAGTGGATCACATTTTGCCAGAACTCTCCACCATAATCTGTGCATCTTGAGTGGCCCTAAACTGCATGGCTGCTAGTTTCCTTGAGTTAGACAAGTCTGTGGTCCATGTGATTAGATTGGTTAGTTCTCTGCGATTGTGCTTTTCAGTCCATCTGCCCTCTGATGGAGAATGATAAGAGGCTTATGGAGTGGCAAGCCGTGGCTGTGAGGCACTGGACAGGCCTTGTGAAGATACCCCACGTCCAAGGTCAGAGAAACCCCACTAAGATGGTAGGCACTGGAGTGGCTGTGAGGATTACCCCACATCCACGGGCAAAGGAGAAGCCCCAGCAAGATGGTAGGAGGGATGAATTCACATTTAGAATCAAACCACATTCCCACCAGAGACGCTCAGAGGATTTAAGTAAACCTTGTGCACACCAGGACCCAGGGACCCCCACAGAGACTGAGTCAGAGCTGTGTGTGGGCATCTCCTGTGGAGGTACGGGTCGGTGGAGGTATGGGTTTGCTGCAGGGACAGAGGCCCTGCGTGCAGCAGACTTGGGTATGGATGGCATAAGCCCTCTTGAAAGAGGTTGCCATTAACTCTACCATAGAGCTGCCAGAATTTACACACAAGTGGGAAATAGGGTCTCGGAGGGTACAACAGAACCTTGTACACCAGGACCCAGGAGAAAGGAGCAGTGACCCCACAGGAAACTGCCCCGGACTTGTCTGTGAGTGTCCAGGAGTCTCCGGGGGAGGCGTGGGTTGGTGGTGGCCTGCTGCAGGGTTAGGGGCGCTGAGGGTAGCATTACATGCATGGGATCTTTCGAGGGAGATCAGCATTATCTTCATTACCTCCACCACAGTTTGGCCCCAGGTATATAGCAGGGAGGGAACACAGCTCCACCCATCAACAGAAAATTAGCTTATTTACTGAGCATGGCCCCACCAATAAGAACAAGACCCAGTTTCCCGCTCAGTCAATCTCTCCCACCAGTAAGCTTGCATAAGCCTCTTATGTACAGGGATACCCCCTTTAACCTTGCTTTGCTTTACTCTGTTTTGCAGACACTGTGTTTGTTTAAAGAAAATGAAGTTTTTCAACAACCTTGTGTCACACAAGTCTACTGGCACTATTTTTCCAATAGCCTTTGCTCACTTTCGGTCTCTGTGTCACGTTTTGGTAATTCTCACAATATTTCAAACTTTTTCATTATAGTATAATTTGTTATGGTGATCTGTGATCAGGGATCTTTGATGTTACTATTGCAAAAATACTATGACTCACTAATTACTCAGATGGTGGTTATTGTTTTTTAGCAATAACATATTTTTAATTAAGTTATGTATATTTTTAGACATAACATTATTTCATACTTAATAAATTAAGTATAATGTACACACCACTTTTATATGCATTGGAAAAAAATCATGGTACTCATTTTATTATAATTGCTTTATTGTGGTGGATAGGAACTGAACCCATGATGTCTCTGCAGTTCACCAGTAATAATGTCCCTCTCTAATTGCTCATTCAATAAAATGACAAACTCTCTCTGAAGAAATTTATTACCATATGAGATTCTTCTAGATCTAGACATTATGTGTGAAATGCAACTAAAAATTACTAGGGACTAACAAACCAGATTATAATACCTCAGTCCTGTCTCCCCAGTCTCCCTGATGAAAAACAAAAACCTATCATTTCATTGAGAGAGTGAGCTAACAGTGATTCTAAAATCATTAAGATTAATATGTTCAAAAAGATAGAAAGAAAACGAAAGTAATGATAGAAAATTTCACTAGAGATCTACATCTCTGTAAAAGAAAATAAACAAATGAAAAATACATGGCTATCAACCAAAGCCAAGTGAGTGGACCTCATTTTCTCTGATTAGAGATCTGCACCACTGAGTAGCATATTAGCTTCATGTTAATGATTTCTACCAATACATTCTTAGCATATGTCACAGTGAATAATAATAATAATAATAAAAGATGCTCCAAATAACAAAATTTTCACATATATAGGATGGGACATTTAAGACATTTAAGACATCTTTTCACTAAAGTTCAAATCAATTTGCAGATTTCAAATCAACGAGGAATAAAACATAGGGCAGGAAAGATCTAACAAAGGTGGCAAAGATATGGAACAACATGAAACATTACCTTGAATTTAAATATTGATCAATCAGATCTGGGCTGTAAATGGGAGAATCTCATCAGGGTATAGATTGAGGAAGATCTTTTTAGTTGACAAGAGAAAATTAGCTATGATTCCAGGCAGGAATATTATTAAGTTATCTGTCTTATCTTGCAGTTCAGCTTTCACTGTAGTCAAGGGCAGAGGCAGAGAGTTTCTCAAGCTCTCTCTTTATGCATGAATTTAAAACATAAAAACAGGAATTTAAAGTTGAGGAAAAGGAAAAAAAAAAAAAGTCCAAGGTATCAGTTACTGAAATCATCCAAAAATCTCTAGAACAAAGGGAAATGGGGAAGCTGGTTTCTCATCTACCAGTGGCTGGAAATGTGTTTAGTCAAGACTTCCATCTTTGAAATGGGTGCCTCTTTGAAGTGAATCCTGTCAATCAATCAAATTTTAGTCAGTTAGTTGCACTACAAAAAGAAAAAACAAGAAGAAAGAAAAACCAGCTGTCAGGGCTCATATTGCTTTCATATTTTTATGATTGAAGAAGGAAATAGCAAGCCACTTTAGTACTCTTGCCTGGAGAATTCCATGGACATAGGAGTCTGGTGGGCTATATAGTCCATGGGATCGCACAGGACTGAGAGGCTAACACTTTCACTTTAGAGGAAACAAGGGATTATTCCTTGAGTCAACATTCTGCTCAAGGTAGCAAGAGTCTTATCAAGGCAAATGTATCCATTCAAAAAGAAAATAATCCAAATACTTACTGCTTCAGCTGGCAGCCATTTTTTCCTTTTATAGAGATGTAAATCTTTACCACTTTATAATATTTCAGTACCTACAGGGATATGTTCTCTTTCTCCTTCCTAACTTTATACTTGCTTCATTTTCCTTTCCTACAGTTTTGCTTTTTCTCAGTCCATTACCATTTGCATTTTATTAACAGATTATTAATCTCATTTTATGATAAAAATTATATTTGTGTATGTCAATTGCTCAGTCATGTCTGACTCTTTTTGATCCTATAGACTGTAGCTCACCAGGCTCCTCTGTCCATGGAATTCTCCACGGAAGAATAGTGGAGTGGATGGCCATTCCTTTCTCTGGGAATCTTCGTGACCAAGGGATGGAACCTGGATCTCCTGCATCCCAGGCAGATTCTGTACCTTCTGAGCCACCCTGGAAGCCCCAGTTAAATTCAGTTTATGATAAGCTCAGTAGTAAAGAAACTGTCTGCAATGCAAGAGACCTGGATTCAATCCCTGAGTCAGGAAGATCCCCTGGAGAAGGAAATGGCAAATCACTCCAGTATTCTTGCCTGGAAAATCCCATGGACACAGAAGTCTGGCAGGCTACGTCCATGGGATGCAAGAGTCAGACATGACCTACTGACTAAACCACCACCATATTTAACTTTCAAATTAACATGGGAATTTTAGTGTTTTGATTTACTGATTGCATAAATACATTATCTTTCTGCTTTTTAAAAAATGTTTTCAGTAGCATTCCTTTTGATAATAGTGAACTTGGTCATTATTTATTGGACATTTTTCCTCATGACCTTAGAAGAAATTTTTTAAATTTGTTTGGCTTGTCTTTATCATTTTAAATTTACCAATGCTATTTATTCATATTTTTCACATAAGAAATCTAGACATTTGGGGCATTTATTTATGTTTCAAAATTTTTCAAATTAAAATCTTACTGTTTCTTAAGATGTTTCTCTGGATGCTTTTTACTTTTCACAGAGGCAATTGCATCTCATTAGTTAACAATGATAATCTTGTTGTTTCTATTTATTATTATCCTTTTGTTTTTGATTTATCTTTTTGGACTGAGAGGAATATTCAGTACAATACTGATTAGCTAATCTCAATTAGTAGTGATTGAAATTATCCCAAGACCAAAACAACTGCCAGTTGAATGAACTCATAAAAAACTGCTAACTCTTAGAAATGCAAGGTAAATAAAGGAATGTGCTTTAAGAAAACAAGTTTGTGATTTGTTTTATCCTTCAGCAATAGCTAAATATTTCTACCTTTTTATATAAAATTTCCTATCACATTTTGAATTTGATACATCTCTTGTAAGCAGCATATAACACTATATTTTTTAAAATATAATAAAATATCTTTAAGAATGATATTTAATCTGAGTGTGACTATCATATATTTGAACTACTTTCTACACAAAATATTGTCATTGTTTCTATTTGAATCTTTTATTCTACTTTCTGACCTCTGTTCTATTGGTAAAATAAGATTTATTAGCTTTATAAAAAATTGCTTTGCTTTGGAAATTACAGATTCTTACTCTATTAATTTAGTGTTACTCTTCAAATTTCTTTATGTTAGAAATCCAATATCAATTATAATCCTTTTTTGTCTATTATTTCTTGCAGAGGTCATGAAGGCAAAGATTAATATAATATTTGTCAAAACATCAGTAGCTAAAATTAAAAATCTTATTTTCTTATACACTGGAAAAATACTGTCCTCCCTTAATTCCTGATAGTTTACCACTATTAACTAAATATAGAAAAGGCAGACAATGGAAATTTTTTCCTTTAGCAATTTGATTATATAATTGCTCTCAATTCTGTCATATAGTTTTTCTAACAGGAGTCTAATTTAGAGCTGGGTAAATTATTATTACTTTTAATGTATCCTCCCTTTTCTTTTGATTAATATTTTTTATCTTTATCTTTGAGGTTTAGCACTTTTAAATTGGCATATTCAAGTATAGAATTGAATTTTTACTTTTCGGTATTCCTGTTCATCATGAAGGTCCACATATTTTTAACTTTAAAAACTTGCTGTACAATTTAATCTATCTATATATTGCTTGTTGATATAATTTATTCCTAATTCTTCTGAATATATTATATTCCATATCTAAGTGTTCTCACAATATTTTAAAATTTTGACCTATCTGAACTGTGCTTGAATTAATGGATTTTTCATCTGACTTGTTAAATCTCTCTTTATGTCCATTCTAAAAGTAATACTATTAATTTTTCCTCCTATTGTTCTCTCTTCTGATCTGTATGTGTATTTGTATATATACATATACATGTATGTTTACACATAATTAAATTTTAAATATATGGATAATGTGTATATGCTTAGTGTATATGTATATATATATATATAAACTAAATATAAATTTCTAAATATAGCTTTGTATACATTTTATATATTTAATGCCTATATTTTAATATATATCTTATGTATACATAATATATTGGAGAAGGAAATGGCAGCCCACTCCTGTTTTCTGCCTGGAGAATCCCATGGACAGAGGAGCTTTTATGGTCTATAGTCCATGGGGTTGCAAGAATCGGACACGACTTGGCAACTGAGCACAAATGCATGCATACATGATATACACACGTGCATAGCATATATAAAACACAAGTTTAACATCTGCTTATAGGTTTACACAGTTATGTATATAACACTAAATATATATTTTCATATAACTTTATATACTTTTTTATCTATGAGAAAACTATAGCTTTATTTTGACAAAGATTTTAAAATTATATTTATGCAAACATTTAATTTCATTGTCTCATTTCACATAACTTCTTAGTCTTTTTCAAAAGATGTTACTATTTTTTAAATTTTTAAAAAGATAAACATTAAAAACACATTAATATTCACTTTTTTCTGTTCCTTTATATATTTTGCATTATTCAGAATTAATTCATTTTCTCTTTATCTTATTATCTATTGACTATTTTAATATTTTGATTTTCAGACTTATCAATATAATATGCATTTCTCTATGTTTAACTTTTGAAACAGCTTTTTCTCTGTAGTAATTCTTTGTTAGAAAACAGTTTTGGAGATGCCATTAAACTGATGACTTCCCTGATCACTCATCCTGGCTTGGAGGCTCTATTGCTTTCTGTTGTTCCCCTCTGTTGTAAGCAGGGGGCACAGAAAAATAATGGTATTAAATTTTTCTTCTAGATTTCTCTGTGTTCTGATGGCATGTAAATGTCTACTAACTCACAGAATGCAATGCTCAAGTTGTAGGCCTAGATTTGGCGACTCTTATTTTCTTTGTTTTTGTTCTGGTTGTTGTCCTGAGAGCTGCTTATATACCCATGAATATATATATAAATATTTATTTATTTATTTATTTATTTATTTTGGTATGGGTATTCCAAGACTCTTGAGAGTCCCTTGGACTGCAAGGAGATCAAATCAGTAAATCTTAATGGAAGTCAATCCTGAATATTCATTGGAAGGACTGTCACTGAAGCTGAAGTGCCAATGCTTTGGACACATGATGCAAAGAGCTGACTGATTGGAAAAGATCCAGGGCTGGGAAAGTTTGAGGGTAGGAGGAGAAGGAGGAGACAGAGGATGAGATGGTTAGAGAGCATCACTTACTCCATGCACATGAAACTGAGCAAACTCCAGGACATAGTGGAGGACAGAGGAGCCTGACAGGCTACAGTCATAGGGTCACAAAAAGTTGGACATGACTTAGCCACTGCCCTGTCCAACTCTTTGTGACCCCATGGACTATACAATCTATGGAATCCTCCAGGCCAGAATCCTGTTACCTTCTCCAGGGGATCTCCCCAGTGCAGGGATCGAACCCAGGTCTCCTGCATTGCAGGTGGATTCTTAACCAGCTGAGCCACAAGGGAAGCCCACAATAAATCCCACTTTAAATTTCATCTTTATAAATTATTATCCATAACTCCTTTCTGTTTGGAGAAAAAGCCATCTTGACTCTAATACTCTTACACACAGTGTCATTCATTCCCCAATGTTACAAAGTAAATAATTCAAACCACAATTTAATGGATATAAGAATAGACTGAGAGAAGTTGGGTGACTTGTCTTATTTAGCATAAATAAAACTGTTTGCTCAAGCACATGTATTCATTTCTGTATTAACATCTCTTCTTTTTTTTTCTCTTCAGAATCTTGTTGCTTTTTCTATCCAAAATAAATCATTGATGCTATTTATAATTTCATCAACTCTCAAATATGTTTAAAAAAAGTTAAATCCATTTAAAAATAAATTAAAATATCTGTACCCCTACACAACTGTCTGTAGGTATCACATACTTCATATGGAATAGATACTTTAAAACATTCATAAACATGGTTATAATAAATTTAAAAATCATTTATTATTATTATTTTTTTTATATCAGCATAATAAACATTTCAAAAGTGTGTATATATTTGAGGGGGGTTTATTCAATGTGAATTACTAGGACTGGTAACACTGTCAAATAATTGAACTGAGATCTTTTGAATATATTTATTAATTAAATTGAAAAATATCAGATGTAATAATCTTGAATAAAGGATTTTAGTCACTAATGTGGGTTTAAACAAGTAAAATTCTCTTGTTTTTCTAAAATAATTTGGGAATTATTTATGTTAAATAGCTTGATTATAACACATCATTAAATCTAAGTCAATTTTTATTTACATCATCACATTAAAATTACTTTTATAATGTATAATAAAATATTATTGGAACATAAAAATTAAACTGAAACATAAATATGCTTTCTAAATATGGATTGCTAAATATGGTAGATTTCAATCTACTAAGGCAGAAAGTTGAATGTTCTCTAAATTGCAATTAGTTGAATATGGACATTATGAATTTATTTTTACATATTTCACATAGTTAATTATAATAAATACATTTGGGATTTTGAGGTGAGATGTACATATTTAAAATATATATATAATAGTCAATTAATATGATTTGTCATACACAAACATGGATAAATATGTATTGCCATAAGTAGAGCTGACCACTGGGATATTTTAAATGAGAACAACAAATAAGTTTGGTATTTCTGGATGAATTTTGCAAAGAAGCTTGGGATAATGAGTAAACTGTTCACTGGTTTGTCAGGAATTTCTTTTGAATTTGAAAATGTTTCTCCATGAAGAGTACAGAGAGGAAGTCAACTGTTTACTCCAAAATGTATGTGTTATTGTTTCTTTCACATGATTCAGAGGCAATTGGTAAATCCTAAATAATAGCATATTCAGATAAATGTGATCAAAAACAGTTATGACAAGAAAGTTGATGCCAATCAGAACACTGTACATATTGAATAACATGCTGCTTCCCTTCCATACATTTTATCCAACAAGGGAATCTAAATCTTGGTAAATCTTCTCTAGTTATTATGGTGTTATTTTTCTCCCACACAATAGAGATGGTTAAACAAAAATAATTCAAAAAATTCCACAATGCTCTGTAATTATGCATATGTATCAACCCATATTTTAGAAAAATATTCATAATAACAAGAGGAAATATAATTTGTACTTCACATCCTGATAGCCTGGCTAATGTAAGATGATTTCAAACATCACATTTCCTTTCCTAACTGTCCCTAGGACATATTTTTCATTTTTTCTAATTTAAATTTTTTCTACCTCCTAGCAGTTATAGCAGCTCTCATAAACATGTTTGTCAGCTAAGATTTCTTTTAAAATTTGCCCAAGAGCATATTACATGTACGTTTCTTGCTTAAAGGGATGCTTCTCAATAAACTCAATGGAAGTTATTTGTACATATGGCTCAATTTTAAATACAAGCTATTCACAGATCATAACACATTAACGTCAAACTGACTTTGAATGTTGATTTGCAAGCTGTTCATGGGTATATCAGAATCGAGCAAAGCTGCTCAGCCCTACTCCATATCAAGTCAAAGCAGATACCACAAAGATCAAAAAATATATGAATGCATGTTCACCTTCATTATCTTTCAGAGTGAAGTTTGGGTTTATAGACAGATGTTCATCAAGAAAGAAGTTAAACCTTGGTCCATTGGCAAAATCGTCTTTATCAGTGGCACTGATGGTATGAATAACCTAAAAAAAAAACAAAATTAGCTGTAAATTTAATTTAGCTCTTTCCTTGGTTCCAATTATAACATTTCAATATTCAACTTGAGTGTTTTCAAATTCTTATTCTAATAACAGAATTAACTAATTGGCTCTCCCTTACATTAGACTTAAAGAAATGTAGTATGGCATACCTTACAATCATTCATAGTTTTATTGTCTAGAATGGCACAAATATTTAATGTGTGTGTGTGTGTTTTCCTTTATTACCCATAGTACCTTGGGGCCAATTAGTTGTAAGGCTTTGTGTGAACACCTGTTTGGGGAAACATGAAATATTGTTTGTACAAATACAAATATCCCAGTGTTGATGTAGAACAACCTTTCAGTACATGCTGGGCTCAGTTAGTAAACACAAAGGCACTAGAGTCATAATTTTTGTTTCAGGGAACCTCTGAGATCATGATCTAGACCCTGAATTTTAGAGATGAGGACTCTGAGTCACAAAAGGAATGTGATGTGCCTCAAATTTGTAAAATAGTGACAGAAGTAAAACTAAACCACTCAGAGCTTTACGATATATTTTTCATCTCTGGTCATTGAGAGAAAGCAATGCCAAAATTTGGACTTTATGCACTTTAAGGAACAGAGAAAGTTAGAATACATAAATAAAATATTCCAGGTAGCTTAAGAGCAATACACACATTCCAATATTTATACTCATCACAATCTTCAAAAACAATATTTGAAATAAATAAGATAATTTTCTCCTTTTGAAAAAAAAATAGTATCCTAAAGTTTAGATATCCTCTTTGCAGTGTTTCTGTAGAGAAACTGAAAACAGACAGGGAATTAGAGCCAGAAAACTAGTATTTTCTGCATGTGAAATATAGTACATGAATTTCAAAAACTGACATGGTTACTAAGAATATTTTACCCATTTTCATTCACTCTATTTCAATATTTTACAAGTGAAACAAATCATCAATATGCATCATAGTTAAAAAATAAATTCCTCTCCAAGTACTGAGCCCATTAGTTTGCAAGGGAGAAGTGGGGAAATATCAAAGTAGTGAGAATGAGTGGTCAGGGGAAGTAGGACCAGAAGAGGATGTGTTTTCATGAATGAAAGTGAAGAAAAGTCTTCAAGATAGAGAAGTGATTAACTTCTTCCATATAGTCCCAAGGATCACTCCTTAAATTCTTTTCTGTCACTACTCAGCCCGTATTTTCTCAGCAAGAGATCCTGGTAAAAGCCCCCCAAACACACACACACATATTCTATCCTTCTTGTCTTCATTATTTCATTTCATATTACCTTATCATTTATATATGAACTGAAAATTTACATAATTGCTGATTTTTTTCTCTCACTTAAAGTACAACTAGTCTCTGGACAGAATTTTGTTGTTGTTGTTGTTATTGCCTTCTGACTATAAATAGAATAAATTGATAGATAATCAGAAGGAAACTTGATTTTTCTCGAGTGTAGGAAAAGTTCTATAGTTAATTGTTGGTGTTCGGTCCTGTCATGTCTGACTCTTTTCAACTCCACTGACTATAGCACTCCAGGCTTCCCTGTCCTTCACCATCTCCCAGAGTTACTCAAACTCGTGTTCATTGAGTCAAGGATCCCAGCCAACCATCTCATCCTCTGTTGCCCCCTTCTCCTCCTGCCCTCAATCCTTCCCAGCATCAGGGTCTTTTTCAATGAGTTGGCTCTTTGCATCTGGTGGCCAACATATTGGAGATTCAGTTTAAGCATCAGTCCTTCCAGTGAATATTCAAGGTTGATTTCTTTTAGGATCAACTGGTTTATTCTCCTTGCTTACAAGGGACTCTCAAAAGTCTTATCCAGCACCACAACTAGAAAACATCAGTTCTTCAGTGCTCAACCTACTTTATGGTAGAGTTCTCACATTCATACGTGACTACTAGAAAAGCCATAGCTTTGACTATATGGACCTTTGTCCACAAGGTAATGTCTCTGTTTTTTATTTTGTCTCTGCTTTTTAACACGCTGTGCAGGTTTGTCATACCTTTTCTTTCTTTCTTTTTCTTTTTTATTTATTATGTTGGTTTTGCCATACATTGACATGAATCTGTCATGGGTATACATGTGTTCCCCTTTCAGAACCCCCCTCCCACCTCTCTGCTGTTACATTTACTGTCCATTTTAATATTGGAGTCCTAGAAAATAAACTCAGTCACTGTTTCCACTGTTTCCCCATCTATTTGCCATGAAGTGATAGGACCGCATGCCATGATCTTAGTTTTCTGAATGTTGAGTTTTAAGTCAGCTTTTTCACTCTCCTCTTTCACTCTCATCAAGAGACTTTATTCCCTCTTTGCTTTCTGCCTTTAGAGTGATATCATCTGGTATCATTTCTCCTGGCAAGCGTAGCTCCTGTTTGTGCTTCATCCAGCCCAGCATTTTACATGATGTATTCTGCATTTAAGTTAAATAAGCATGGTGACAATATACAGCCTTGATGTATTCCTTTCCCAATTTGGAACTAGTCCATTGTTCCATGTCCAGTTCTAACTGTTCCTTCTTGATCAGCATATAGATTTCTCAGGAGGCAGGTCAGGCGGTCTGGTATGTCCATCTCTTTAAGAATTTTCTACAGTTTGTTTTTATGCAAACAGTTAAAGGCTTTAGTGTAGTCAACTTTAGTTTAGAATGTGCAGATTCTAAAAATACAATTGCAGTTTCTACACATTAGTTACTTAGAATCAAACAGAAATAAAACATCACATTTTCAGGGACAGGCAAAACAAACACAGTCAACCCTAAATATCCATGTTTCTGAGTCAGTGGATTCAACCACAATGGACCAAAACTGGTTTTAAAAAATTCAGAAACTTCCAAAAAGTGAAACTTGAAACTGCAATGCAGTGGCAACTACTTAGATGGTCTTTATGTTGTTATTACAACTATTTACATGATATTTACACTGTATCATATGTTGTAATTATCATAAGTGATTTTAAAATGTATAGAAGGATGTGTGAAGTTTATATGCAAATACTACACTATTGATACAAAGGATTTGAGCATTTATGGATTTTGGTATCCCTGGGGGAGAAGGGGGATGTTGGAACCAGTTTCCCACAGAAATTGTATAAATTTCTGGGGAAAAGCTGCGTACATATTTTGAGGGGAGAAATAAATGTTTTCCCACCCCTATTCTTCATTCACTGTGATTCTCAGAGGGGCAATATTATTTTCTCAATGATACCTCATAATATGCTGACATACTTGCAAGTTTATCTCTTATCTTAGAAAGCAATTTTGGAGGGGGTTGGTAAAGAACAATTAACTTAAATAAACTGAGCTATTATATGTTTATTGCTATCACTTCTTTGAAATAATTTTCTCCTTTCAGCATTAATTTATAAGTTTTTTAAAATTTTCTTAATATTTTTACAAACATGACCCTATTCAATTTGTTAAACATTTATATAATTCATATTATATTATATTTACACTTCTTTTTTCTATTAACTTTAAAACATAAATCTTCCCATTTTTTGCAGTTAATTTCAAATCTCAATTTACCAGAGAGTTCACGTAAAGCAAATCTGTTTTCCTCAGAAAGGGTTCAAGGTCTTATCTACATAATAAATGATAAGTTGGTTCACACATTTTGTTTAAGAGTGAACCATACATCTTGAACTTCTGTAGAACTGTTAGACATGCATCTGTACTTAAATATTTTTCTATAATACTTTTGAAAGGTGCTTCCCAAAACCTAGTATGTTGGTATTTTTTTTAATCTAGCATTCTTAGATATTCTCTTGATGAAAGAAAGCATATTTAATTTCTCTATTTGTTATTTTATTAATAACTTTTTCTCTGTCAATAAGAAATGGGATTTCGATTTGTTTCCTTAGAAATTTTTTAGAAAACATACTTGATAGTTAAACATGTTTCTGATTTTTAGGAGATTTAAACTTCTCACAGATTTAAACTATCTAGCTATCTAGGTAATTGCTATGTCACTTTTATCAATATTTTCTACAGTTTTCTCAGATCTACTGATTTATCTACTCTATGCAACCTGTGTGCTCTCTGTTTGTGCAACTAGTCAGTGATGTAGGATCCATAAAAATGTATTTTCTGACTCTCATACCTTCTAACTGAACTCAAATGTTTTTTATCACTTGCGCATTATGTGTTAAGTGTGTAAAGTGATTATTTTGAAAGACCTGAGATTTACTCTAACAAAAGGAGAAAAACTCAAATTGATGAGTTGTATTTATAAATACTTACTAGAATTCTTTGATAATGCCCATGAAAAAGGATACACTTTTGGTAGAAACTACTTAAAACCAATTTTATATTAATTTTATTAAATACATGTATTCCCTTGTTTGGGCTTCTCTAGTGGTTCAGATGGGAAAAATTCTGCCTGCAATGCAAGTAGACCTAGGTTCAATCCTCTGGAGTAGGAAATGGCTAACCACTCCAATATTTTTGTCTGGAGAATTCCATGGTCAGAGGAGGGCTATGATCCATGGGGTCGCAAAGAGGTGGACATGACTGAGCAACAAACACTTTCACTTTCAATCCTCTTATTTAAATATGGTTAAAACATATTAAATCTATTACTTCTAGAGTACTGTATTAAGAAAAATAGTCTCAGAAATTTATACAAATAACATAGTTTTTTATTTGGGAAATGTGCTAACTCCATCTAAAACTTATATTAAGAAAACATTCTATGGAATACATTGCATCTTCTTTAAATTAATTGAGTTTGCTTTACAACATGATTTTAAATGATTATTGAAAATAATACCAACTTTTGTTACTTAGTTGAAGTTTAACTTTGACAAGAAGTTGTACTATTAATAACTGGATATTTTGTGGGCAGAAGTTGGGGTTATGTAATGAAATATTTTGTTTTATATGTTATGTTTTCTAAGTTTACTTCTTAAAAGAAAATAATACAGAGGAAAAATTCAATATGAATAAGATAGAAAGAATTCCCTTTGCTATTTTTCAAAATTTCTAGTTATTGGCATGTCTTAAGTATTTTGAATTCACTCTATTTTGAGAAGTGATTTAAAATTTCATGCATGCATGATTTTCTTTTAATAATTTCATAAAACATGCTCAAAAGATTTTTTCCAGAGCAGGAAAATATATTAACTCAGAGAAATATGTTGTTGAAGTTTATATTGATACCTGAATCAACCAGAACTCTACTATTACATGTGGTTTGAACCTCTGCTTTCAGAAAAGACCAGTCTCTGTCGCAGCCACATGCTGCTATATTTAAATGCACAACATCCGCTATAGAAGTGTCTGCAATTCTAAAAGCAACTGTCATAGAAAGAGGAACTGTTGCAGTACAAATACGCTTAGGAAAACCTATTTCACAAATCATTATTTGAATAGTTTCCTATTCCAATTCTGCCTCAAAATATACAGTTTCTCCAGAAATGCTACAACACTAAGATTAAGTGAACCAAAGACTGTAAAATTAAGTAACAGAAAGATTAAGACCATTTTTCTCTATAATGGGTTGATCACAGAACTGAATGGGTAATGATTTATTTAAATACAGGTGTAACAAACAGTACTTTAAACATGATGTTTTCATCCCCTCAATGACAAGTCTAAATTCATTTTGGTGAAAGAATTGGGAAAAGCTCAGATATAATAAAGAAACCTTTCCTTACAGTGACAACTAAAATCATGTGAAACTGTGATACTAAAGACAACAATTATAATAAATATGAATATAGTAAAAATGCAAAGTAATCACATAATTTAATTAAAATATATTAGAACTTTGGCATGCCAAGTCTAGCAATTCCTTCTCAAAAATAGTAACAGTTATATGAAGAAAAAGGACTTCCCAGGTGGTATTAGAGGTAAAGAACATGACTGCCAATGCAGTAGACATGAGATGCAGGTTCAATCCCCAGGTTTGGAAGATCCCCTGGAGAAGGAAATGGCAACCCACTCCAGAATTCTTGCCTGGAGAATCCCATGGACAGAGAAGCCTGGAGGGCTACAGTTCAAAGGGTCACAAAGAGTCGGACACGATTGAAGCTACTTAGCACACATACAAAGAAATGATAAATATTATAAAAATGGTTGATGGGATTCACAAAATAAAGAATGTGCCATAATATTAGTCATATCTAAAAAATAGAATAGGTTTTCTTTGAGGAGAATGAGGCTCAGCTGCTTAGTTGTGTCTTGACAATTTGCGACCTTATGGACTGCAGCATGCCAGGATTCGCTGCCCTTCCCCACCAGGTTTCCCTGTTCTTCAGCATCTCCCAGAGCTTCCTCAAACTCATGTCCATTGACTTGGTGATGCCATCCAAATATCTCGTTCTCTGTCATCCCCTTCTCTTGCCCTCAATCTTTCCCAGCATCAGGGTCTTTTTGAATGAGTCAGCTTCACATCAGGTGGCCAAAGTATTGGAGCTTCAGCTTCAGCATCAGTCCTTCCAATGAACATTCAGGACTGATTTCCTTAGGATTGACTGGCTTGATCTCCTTGCAGTCCAAGGGACTCTCAAGAGTCTTCTCCAACACCACAGTTCAAAGCATCAATTCCTTGGCATTCAGCCTTCTTTATGGTGAACTCTCACATCAATACATGACTACTGGAAAAATCAAAGCTTTGACCAGACAGATCTTTTTCTGCAAAGCGATGTCTCTGCTTTTTAATACTCTGTCTAGGTTTGTCATTGATTTACTTCCAAGGAGCAAGCATTTTTTAATTTCATGACTGCAGTTACTGTCTACAGTGATTTTGGAGCCCAAGAAAATAAAGTCTGTCACTGTTTCCATTGTTTCCCCATCTATTTGCCATGAAGTGATGGGATTGGATGCCATGATCTTTGTTTTTTGAATGTTGAGTTTTAAGCCAGCTTTTCTCTCTCCTCTTTCACTTTAATCAAGAGGCTCTTTAGTTCCTCTGTGCTTTCTCCCATTAGGGTGGTGTTATCTGCATATCTGAGGTTATTGATATTTTTCCTCACAGTCCTGATTACAGCTTTAACTTCATCCATCCTGGAATTTCACATGATACACTTTGCATATAAGTTGAAAAAGCAGGGTGACAATATACTGCCTGGACATATTCCTTTCTCCAATTTTGAATTAGTCCATTATTCCACATCTGGTTCTAACTGTTGTTTCTCAACCTGCATACAAATTTCTCAGGAGGCAGGTAAGGTGGTCTGATATTCCCATATCTTTAAGATTTTCCCAGTTTGTTATGAACCACACAGTCAAAAGCTTTAGTGCAGTCAATGAAGCATAAGTAGATGTTTTTCTGAAATCCTCATACTATTTTGATGATCCAACGGATGTTGGCAGTTTGATCTCTGGTTCCTCTGCCTTTTCTAAATCTTGCTTGCACATCTGTGAGCTCTCAGTTCACGTACAGCTGAAGCCTAGCTTGGAGGATTTTGAGTATGATCCTGCTAGCATGTGAAATGAGTGCAATTGTGAGGTAGTCTGAGCATTCTTTGGCATTGCCTTTCTTTGGGAATGGAATAGAAACTGACCTTTTCCAGTCCTGTGATCACTGCTGACTCTTCCAATTTTCTGGCATATTGAGTGCAACACTTTCACAGCAACATCTTTTAGGACTTGAAATAGCTCAACTGGAATTTCATCACCTCCACTATTTTTTTCACAGAGATAGGCTCACTTGACTTTGCACTCCAAGAGGTCTGGCTCTAGGTGAGTGGTGATCACACCATCGTGTTTATCCAGGTTATTAAGATCTTGTTTGAATAGTTCTTGTGTGTATTCCTGCCATCTCTTCTTAATGTCTTCTGCCTCTGTTAGGTCCATACCATTTCTGTGCTTTATTAAGGTATTTCATATTTAAAGAAATTTGAATCTTATCTAGGCCTATACCCATAGAATCCAAACTGTTTGAATTCTATAGATATTTGGATTCTAGAGATGAAGAGAGCACTTGCCTACAACACATAAAATCATTTCTTAAAAAGGCTAGTGAATTTGGATGGTCAGTGTGTCTTGTGAAACAGCAGGACTCAGGCTAACAAACAATGTGACATGAAAAGTAAGCATGACTAGTGATAATGTCTGAATGAATGAACTCATGAGCAATTAGTGTAAAACATGAGAGGTCAATGGGAAAAGTCAAGGTCATATGCCAGTATGAAGAGAGCTCAAGCCAGAAAACAGACTGGCATTTCTGATTACAGAGAACACATATATATCCACAGGGGAAGCATTAACTGATGTAACAGCAAGGGCTGAGTATCTTCAGCTCTAAAGTTCAGTGATTTCACCTACAAATAAAAAGATGGAACTTATGAGCTGCTCCTAATACAAGATCACATTTATCCTTGAAGTTTTGAAATTATCTTTAAGTAAAAGTTATTAATTAATTAAAACAAAATTCCAAAAAGAAATAATCCAAAATGAGAACACCTACAAATGAGTGATGATTTTGACTCCTTATGGCACATGTCAAATGATTCAAGTTAGAATTCTCTGAATAACCTAGGAACCAAAGAAACTAAGATTCAGTGGAGGAAAGGTCTTATGTTTACCAAAAGATGTAATTTATAGATGAGGTGATTGATACCTAAGAAAAGCAATAATTATTTATAGACATTTTATGTTCTTAATGTGATATTACATGGCATAGTATTTTAAGTTTCATTTTATAATCATTTCAGATATAAAGAAAAAGTAAAAATAAATTTATATTGACCTTATATTTAACAGAAGTATCAATGTCATTCACAAATTCAGTTGGGGTTCCTAGGTGACTGAAGGTAAAGAATCTGTCTGCCAAAGCAGGAGATGTGGGTTTGCTCTCTGGGTCGGTCCAAATCCCTTGGAAATTGAAATGGCTATCCACTCCAGGATTCTTGCCTAAGGAATCCCATGGACAGAGGAGCCTGGTGGGCTAAGTCCATGGGATCACAAACAACAGCAATGTAGTAGTATTATCACTATTATTAGTAGCATTGTTATTAATAATGAGTATTTAACTATAAAAATATTTGGCTTCATCTATCAAAATGAGTTTTAATTTTTCTCCTCTCCAATTTAAAGTATTATTTTCTTTCTGGATTCTCTTTGACAATATTTTGTTTATGATATTTCTATGTTCATGAAAGATAATATAATTCAAATTATATCCTTCCAAGTTTTGATTTCAAACTTTTGTCATCAGCATAAAATGAGTAAAACACTGATTGCCTTTCTTTCCTTTTTGATACAGTATATTTTGATTATAATTCCACTGAAATATTTTCAATTTTTATTACTTTATTGGTTCATGTCTTATTTAGAAGTGACTTAAATTTTGGTGGAGTTTTTCTAGTAATATTTTTGAATTAGTATCTAACAATCTAACATTATTTTACTGCAATAAAATGAAGTCAATTATTGACAATTACTAAAACTTGCTTTGTGGTGCTGAATATGGAAAAATTTTGGTCAATATTTAACCAATGCAATTTAAATTTGTTCCCAGCAATATGCTATATGTGTTAAACAGTAAATGTTGGTTAATTGTGGTGTTGAAATTTTTAGTTTACTTACTAAAATTTTATGTTATTATTCTATCAGTTTCCCACAAAAGCATACTAAAACTCACAATACAATAATGCGTTTGTATATTTTTCTATCCATTTTTGCTTTATTTATTTTGAAGAAATTTTGATAAGTATATAAAATTTAAAATTGTTTCTGTCTATTGCATTGACCCTTTTTATCCCAATAAGTGTGCTTCTGTATATTACTAATATTTCCTTGTATAATTCATATCTTTGTATATATGTGTGTGTGTGTAGTTGGGTGAGTATGTATCTGGCAATTATGCAAGTAATTCCATAATTTTTCTTTCAAGCTTTTTATTATATTGACTATGTATCTCTTATAAATAACATTAAATTGACATTTTTCTCTTACCTAGTATGAAAATAGACATTTTTAAAGCATTTTGGTTACGTTATTTTAATATAAATGCTGACATATACTTCTTTAAGTTTACATTATTTTATTTAATTTTTATTTTTCTACATCATGAGAAATGCTAGGCTGGGTGAAGCACAAGCTGGAATAAAGATTGCTGGGAGAAATATCAATAACCTCAGATATGCAAATGACACTACTTTCATGGCAGAAAGAGAAGAACTGAAGAGTTTCTTGATAAAAGTGAAAGAGGTGAGTGAAAAACTTGGCTGAAAACTAAATATTCAGAAAACTAAGTTCATGGCATCTGGTCCCATCATTCATGGCAAATAGATGGGGAAACAATGGAAACAGTGACAGACTTTATTTTGCAGGGCTCCAAAAATCACTGCAGATGGTGACTGCAGACATGAAATTAAAAGACACTTGCTCCTTGGAAGAAAAGTTATGACCAAAATAGACAGCATATTAAAAAGCAGAGATGTTATTTTACCAACAAAGGTCCGTCTAGTCAAAGCTATGGTTTTTCCAGTAGTCAAGTATGGATTTGACAGTTGGACTATAAAGAAAGCTGAGCACTGAAGTACTGATGCCTTTGAACTGTGGTGTTGGAGAAGACTCTTGAGAGTCCCTTGGACTGCAAGGAGATCAAACCAGCCCATCCTAAACGAAATCAGTCCTGAATATTCATGGGAAGGACTGATGCTGAAGCTGAAACTCCAAAACCCTGGCCACTTGATGTGAAGAACTGACTCACTGAAAAAGACCCTGATGCTGGGAAAGATTGAAGGTGGGAGAAAGGGACAACAGAGGATGAGATGGTAGGATGGCATCACTGACTTTGATGCCATGAGTTTGAGTAAGGCCCGGGAGTTGGTGATGAACAGGGAGGTTTGGCATGCTGCAGTCTGTGGGATCGTAGAGTCAGACATGACTGAGCGACTCAGCTGAACTGAACTCATTCTATATTTATTATCTTATTTACTGTTTTCTTATTACCATGATTCTACCCAACTATTATATTTTATGTATTAAACCTTTCCCTTTTATTTTTCCTATCTTGTGTTAAAAATCAGAACTATATCTCAAGAGCAAACATGAAAATTTGTCACTCTAACTTTCAGCTTTAAAAACTTCACAGAATTTTCTAGGTTATTTGGATATATTAAATTGGTTATAGACTTCATATTTTATTAGTATTAAATCTTAGTTTTGAATATGCCTTTCCATAATCCTTTAAAATAGATTCTATATAAAAGTCATTTCCCTCTTTATATTTTAAAATATAAAGAAATCAAAATAAAGTCACATGCAACAATATTGTCATTGTGCAAATTATTTAAATGAATGAATATTTTAATTAATATCAGTTCAGTTCGGTTGCTTAGTCGTGTCCGACTCTTTGCATCCCCATGGACTGCAGCACACCAGGCTTCCCTGTCCATCACCAACACCCAAAGCTTACTCAAATTCATGTCCATTTAGTGGGTGATACCATCCAACCATCTCATCCTCTGTCATTCCCTTCTCCTCCTGCCTTCAATCTTTCCATGCATCAGGGTCTTTTCCAATGAGTTAGTTCTTTGCATCCGGTGGCCAAATATTGGGGTTTCAGCTTCAACACCAGTCCTTCCAATGAATATTCAGGACTGATTTCCTTTAGGATGGACTGTTTGGATCTTCTTTCTATCCAAAGGATCACAAAAGGCTTCTCTAACAGCACAGTTCAAATACATCAATTCTTCAGTGCTCAGCTTTCCTTATAGTCCAACTCTTACATCCATATATGACTACTGGAAAAACCATAGCTTTCACTAGATGGACCTGTATTAGCAAAGTAATGTCTCTGCTTTTTATTACGCTGTCTAGGTTGGTCATAACGTTTCTTCCAAGGAACAAGCATCTTTTAATTTCATGGTTGCAGTCACCATCTACAGTGATTTTTGGAGCCCCCCAAAATAAAGCCTATTGTTTCCCTATCTATTTACCATGAAGTCATGAGACCAGATGCCATGATCTTAGTTTTCTGAATGCTGAGTTTTAAACCAACTTTTTCACTCTCCTCTTCACTTCATAAAGAGGCTCTTTAGTCCTTAAATTTTAATTAATGTAATAAAGGTCAAAAATAAAACTTTAAAATCACTTTATTTAGGAATATTTTAAATTCTCCTTTCTATTATGTTGTTAGTTACACAGACTTCTACTATTTTGTCACTTAAACTAAAGTTACAGCTTTCATTCTTGATACATATAATCTATTATAATTTAGTAGTTTATCAATTACCCCAAATTTAAAGAGTTTTAAAGGGTTATTCACTTATTAATAATTTAATGTTACCAATATAATTACATATTGCTTTTGTCTTTAAGAATTTTTGCTACTTCAAACTGCCAATTTGATTACCTTCCCTTCCCCCGCCCCCCCTCAAAAAAATCAGTATACTTATCCCCTCTCTTTCTCTCTCTTTTTTTTTTTTGGTCAAATATAAAATTTTGTTATCTTTATTTTTGAGGAATATTTTTTGTATAAAAAAGAATTTATGGTTTCCAGATATTATCTTCTGGCCCTTGGGAATTATCTTCCCTTAGGTAGGGATTTTATTCTTCCTGATTAAATAATCAGCTTTTAAAATTGGCCTGTAGAAAGTTTTGAGTATTCTTTTTATATTCTACATGCTAATCCTTCATTGGATAAATGGTTTGCAAATATGTTTTTTCACTTTATTTTACTTCTCATCCTCTTAATGGTCTTTCAGAAAACAGAAATGCTTAATTTTGATCAAGTCAAATTTATTGACATTTTGATTACGCTTTTGGTGTCATCTTAAGACTTCTTCCTGGCATTACATTCGTTTTTTCTTAACAGTATAATGTCTCTTTTCTCTTGATATTTACAATTTTAACTTTATTTTGAAATTTTATTTCAATTTATCTAGGTAAAGTTATTTTTATAAACAGTTATTCATTTTTTTGTTTTTCTCTATTTCTTGAATTCTTGACTTGATGTTTGCTAACAGTATGGAAAATTTTACAGTCATGATCTCCTCAAATATTACTTCTGCCCAGTTTTTTTTTAATATCCTTCTGAAAATTGATTAATTTATCTGTTAGATCTGCATGTTTTATGTTTTTCTTATTATTATTTATACTTTCTACCTTCTTGTCTTTCCATTCTTTAACATGAATATTTTAATCTAATCTGATTTGCAGTTCTCTATTTTCACTATTTTCTCATTAGCTATGTCTAATCTGATGCTATTACCAAAATTGAAATCCCATATTAAATGACTTTTTAAAATCTAAATTTTCTATCTGAATGTTTAACATTTCCCTCTTCAATTGTTTTGTATAATATATTCTAAGAAAATAATTTTAGGATGTATGAATACACTATTGAAGTTTGATTTGCTAAGTAAATCATTTTATATATGTACCACAAAACTCTGCTTTTTTTCACATGAAGTAGAAAAAAAATATTTTAGCAACAGAAGTGATAATCTTAATATATTGCTAAGAGTAAAACAGATAACCTGTTAATACGATCAAATACAATTTTTAGTCATTTTGTTCTCACTCATATTTTCTAACTTTCCTGTGATAAGTGGACATGAGAAAACTTTATGTAAGCTTTGTATAAAGAGTCCTGCATTTATATGTATGCAAATATCCCCCCTGGAGGTATTAAAAACATATAAGCAATGATTACTTTAACAAGCCATACCTGATTGTCCTCATACACAAATACACAAGGCAATGTTTCTCACAACCATAATTTTATAACAAGTTTCAAAATGATTTAAAATAATATTGTATGATATATTTATTCTGGTTTACCAAAGACATTAAAAGAGGCTATCTGACTGAACTACACCTAGACCATCTTGACTTCTCTTGACTCATGTGACAGACTTCAAGGTGTCTATCATGGAATCCATGCCTCCTTGTAATCCCTTTTCGAGAATTCTAGGTGTGTCTTGTTTCCTGCTTTTGACCAACAGAATATGGAAATGTGATATATCATACTGGTAATACTACTTTACATTATATGAAACTGTCAGACTCTTCAGAAAGACTCTCTACTTATTTAAAGTGGCCATATCCTATATGACCAAAAAAAAAAAAAAAGGCACAAAATGAACAACAAACAAACACACAAACAAAACCCACTGTGGTGGCATCTCAGAACACTGGGGAGCACTGAAACTCTCAGGTCTGCAGCTGAGAGTAACTGAATGCTACCAACAACCCTGTGAGCATGGAAGAGTTCTCCCAGCCTCAGGTAAGAACACAGCTTGATTGCATCTTGTGATACTCCTACAGAGACTGAGCTAAGCTGTGAGCAGAATTCTGACCTGCAGAAACTATGGGATGCTAAATAGGTGTTTGAAGCTGCTAAGTGTGTGTAATTTGTCATACAGCAGAAAAGACCGAGGCACACCCCCTTCTCATAGCCCACTTGTTTTATGGGCATCGACAACACTGCTCTCCTATGGTGTCACCATGCTCCTTTAACTGGCTGCTGCGCTACATCCAGATGCAAGTTCCATGTTCCAGTTCCTCTGTCCATCCTTCATTCTCCCGACCTCCTCAAAACATATACATTCCTCATATTAAAACCTAATCACCTTCTAGTATCAGTATTACTCAATGGCCACTGGATGTTGCTCCCTCATTCCCTCCAAAATAGACCAGGCCATTCTCTTCTCCCCACTCTAGTTTATAAGCTTCATCAGGACAGGGAAGTTCACTGCTTCCTCCTCACTTAATACAGAGCTATATGCAAATCATTCAGTATAATTTTATTGGCATAAAAAATACATGCATGAAGGAGTTCATTTGTTGAATTACATTTGTGATCCAGAGAACATTTATTTTCTATGGTTCTCAAAAAATCTATTTGGTACTTAAACCTTTATAAAATTATTTGTACTAAGCATAAAAATAACGCTGAGGGATTTTTGAGGATTATACCCGAGAATAATAGAAATAGAGCTGCTTGTTTTTCTTCCATTCAAATTACAGGAAGGAAACAATTAACTTACCTGACCAGGCTTAGAATTTTCACAGACAACAATATCATATTCCCTGGCAAGCTCAGGTGGATTGTCATTGACATCCAGAACTCTAATACCCACTGTGACATGGCTCAGCAAACTCGGATTATCTGCAAAACACATAGGGATACATTTAGTATTTCCATGCACACTTTCGAGACTTGGTTTAAAACCAATCTCCTTAATACTGTAGCTTGTCACTAGCCCCACATGCTGCCGCAGGACTTTTGGCAAAAGACAACTTTATGAAGGCACTCTTTGTTAGAACTCATTAACTTACAGAAAAATGAAAAATGAACACCATGGCATGACACAAATGCTAAAATGATACTTTGTCATATCAAGGAAATTACATGTTATTCAGGAACTGGAGTGGGAGAAAGTTGTCAGAACTCAGTGTATGCTGTCAAAGTCCAAGGGATGAACAATTGGTTTCATCATTAATCTAAGAAAAGCACAGTAGTTGGAAAAAAATAAGATAATCTTTAAAATGTTCAAGGTTTCAAGTCTAAATCAACTTGGAGAAAATAAAATTCTTTACACAAGGATAAAATTCTTCTTATAGGACAATATATGCAGTCTGTGGTGTCAAGTCATACTTGGGGAAAAATAAAGAATAATTTAAATTAGAACTTAGCATAGAATTCATATAAAACCCTGATAAATATAAAAATATTAGAGTTACTATTTCAAAATATTTCTAAAGTGCAGTCTTACCATTTTTCAGTAAGTTTATTAGCTATGAGATATAAGAAAAGAAATGTTTGGTTTATTTTATATGTCAAAGCTAAAAATACAGAATTTATAATGGAAAAATTAATGAGAAAGCAAAATAAAACATATTAGGAAAAAAGAATAAAAATACATATACAGAAGGTATTAAAGAAAATGCATATTTAAGTTATCCAATATTGAATTATCCATTAAGAAAATGAATGTGTTACACATGACATAGGTGCTTTTAAAAAAGTAGGAAATCAGAGTGCTACTATAATAACTCTTAAAAGAAGATAAATTTTTAGATTAAAAAATATTTTTCAAAGATAAAAAATTACTCCTAGATAATTCTACTTAAAGTTGAAAAAATATCTTCAATCTTATAAATCTTTTCCCCAGAAGACAAAGGATAAAATATGCTACAACTTTTTCTCTGTGACCAGTAAAAATTTACTATCAATATCAGATACTCCCACTCATGACAGGTATTATCTGTCAGTGGATTAAACAAAACAATACCAAACCCATTCCATTAGTATGTAAAATAAAATCTATTATTTGTTTAGTTCCAGGAATATTTCTTAGTGCATCATTAAAGAAAGGAAACAAAAAAGGAAGGAGAGAGGCAGAGAAGAAATTAGGGAACATTTTTTAAAAATATAAAAGTTATCTAAGAAGTCAAGGCATCAAAGGAGGAAGAAAAAACACAGACATGCTTCTCTTAATATACATAGCAAAAAGTAAGAAATAAAATGTAATATCCATACATTCTAAACAAACAAACAATCAAAAAAATGGACCTTAGGATGCATCACTATGAAGAAAGCTAGTGGAGGTGATGGAATTTCAGCTGAGCCTGTTCCAAACCTAGATGATGATGCTGTCAAAATGCTGCACTAAGTACACCAGGAAATTTGGAAAACTCAGCAGTGGCCACAGGAATGGAAAAAGTCACTTTTCATTCCAATTCCAAAGAAGGAAACGCCAAAGAATATTCAAACTATCGCAGAATAGCACTCATTTCATATGCTAGAGAAGTAATGTTCAAAATTCTCCAATCGAGGCTTCTGCAATATGTGAACTGAGAACTTCCAGATATAAAAGCTGGATTCAGAAAAGGCAGAGATCCAAATATCAAATTGCCAACATCCACTGGATCATAGAAAAAGCAAGAGAATTTCAGAAAAAAAACACCTACTTCTGTTTTATTGACTACGCTAAAGCCTTTGACTGTGTAGGTCACAACAAATTGTGGGAAATTCTTAAACAGACAGGAATACTAGCCTACCTTATCTGCCTCCTGACAAACCTGTATTCAGGTCAAGAAGCAACAGTTAGAACGGACATAGCCATGAAATTAAAAGACCCTTGCTCCTTGGAAGAAAAGAAGTGACAAACCTAGGCAGCATACTAAAAAGCAGAGCCATTACTTTGCCTACAAAGGTCCATATAGTCAAAGTTATGGTTTTCCCGGAAGTCATGTACAGATGTGAGAGCTGGACAATAAAAAGGCTGAACACCGAAGAACTGATACCTTTGAAATGTGGTGCTGGAGAAGACTCTTGAGAGTCCTTTGGACTGCAAGGAGATCCAACCAGTCAATCCTAAAGGAAATCAGCCCTGAATATTCATTGGAAGGATTAATGCTGAAGATGATGGCAATATTTTGGCCACCTGATGAGAAGAACTGACTAATTGGAAAGGAGCCTGGTGCTGGGAAAGATTGAAGGCAGGAGGAGAAGGGGATGACCAAGGATGAGATTGCTGGATGGCATCACTGACTCAGTAAACGTAAATTTGAGCAAACTCAGGGAGATAATGAAGGACAGGGAAGCTTGGTGTGCTGCAGTCCATGGGGTTGCAAAGACTTGGACATGACTAAGTGGCTGTACAGCAACTATGGATCAAACACCCTAGGATCAAACCTGTGTCTCCTGCTTTGGCATCCAAGTTCTTTAACATGGAGCAACCATGGAAACCTAAATATACAAAAAAAATATTAAAATTAATTTAATATATTATATAAATAGCTTAATATAATGAGTAATAGAATTGGCACTTATGATTTTTGTCAATATACAATAAAAGATAATGGGATACTGATGTATCATATTAGTCAATTTTATATTACAAAGACAAACAGATGCATGAAATTAAAGTTAGCTCAATGTTGATTAAAATATCTGCTTATTTAGAGTGACTTATTATGTAAAAGGGGCTTCCCAGGTGACATAGTGATGGAAGAATCCACCTGCCAAAGCAGGAGACACAGGATGCATTTTTTTTTTTAGGATGCATTTTTGATCCCTGGATGGGGAAGATATCCTGGAGTAGGAAATTGCAACCCACTCCAGTATTCTTGCCTGGAGAATAACATGGACTGAGGAGCCTGGAGGGCTATAGTCCATGGGGTCAAATTAGAGTTGGATATAACTTACTGACTATACAACAACAAAGTTAGAAGTCTGTATATTTAACTCAATATCAACAAAGAAGATATTGCAAAGCGTAATAATAAATATATTTTATCATATCACTGTACTCAAGAATTAATATTAAGAAGGTTATCCTCAACAATATACTATTTCATTTTGCAATGAATTATTTAGTTTGGCATGTTTTTTTTTCATCTTTACAAAATACTACAATTTTAAATGCAGTCTTCTGAGATATTTCTGAAAAACATATTTCAATCAGTATTTGGTTTCTAAGATTTTAACTATTGCTGTAGCTCTGCTGCTAGTCATCCTAAAGGAGATCAATCCTGAATATTCATTGGAAGGACTGATGCTGAAGCTGAAACTCCAATACTTTGGCCACCTGATGTGAAGGGTTGACACATTTGGAAAGACCCTGATATTGGGAAAGATGGGAGGCAGGAGGAGAAGGAGAGGACAGAGGATGAGATGATTGGATGGCATCACAGACTCAATGGGCATGAGTTTGAGTAAACTCTAGGAGTTGGTGATGGACAGGGAGGCCTGGCATGCTGCACTTCAAGGGGTCGCAAAGATTTGGACATGACTGAGTGACTGAACTGAACTGATGATATAAACTAATCACAGTCATTGCATCTATTCAGCCTTTGTTGGAAAGAGTCAGACACAACTGAGCAACTAACATGGTAACACATTATGAAAAAAGGCGTTGCTAAGCTTTTGTGGAAGTTGATATTGATCATACTTGATCTTTTTATAATTTTAAAAATAAAAAAGAATATTCAGTATGAATTCTCATTTTGTAAATTACCAAAGTGAAACAGTTTAAATGACTTATCTTGACAAAGCCAGGGTTATGAATTACCTCTCACAACTGCCACTATATAAATACATTTTTTTATACTGTAACCATTGTGTATGTGCTAGTTTATTCCTATATTTCTCAACCAGGTATTTGTTCACTTTTAAGAGCAGACAAAAGAAATCTGTTCTAGAAATCTGATTCAAGAATAATATCATTAGTTTTAATCATTGGTATTAGCAGTCTTAAAATGCATCAAAATTCTCTGCTCCTTTTCTGAATGAGAAGAACTAGATGTTATCTTGCTGTATCAGAAAAAATGTTTTCAGGAAAGACACATGTACCTCAATGTTCACTGCAGCACTGTTTACAATAGCTAGAACATGGAAGCAACCTAGATGTCTATCAACAGATAAATGGATAAAGAAGACATGGTACATATATGCAATGGAATACTACTCAGCCATAAAAGGAACACATTTGAATCTGTTCTAATGAAGTGGATGAAACTAGAGCCCATTATACAGAGTAAAGTAAGTAAGAAAGAGAAATATAAACATTATATACTGACACATATGTATATATGGAATTTGAGAGATGGCACTGATGAATTTAATTTCAGGGCAGCAATGTAGAAAGAGACAGAGAACAGACCTATGGACAAGTTGGGAAGATAGGAGGGAGAAGGGGAGATGTATGGAGAGAGTAAAATAGAAATTTATAATACCATGTGTAAAACAGACAGCCAATGGGAATTTGCTGTATGACTCAGGAAACACAAACGGGCTGAAATAGGCTGAAGGGTGGGGTGGGGGAGGAGATGGGAAGGAAGTTTGGGAGGGAGGGGACAAGGGTGTACATATGGCTGATTCTTGATGTATGACAGAAAACCACAAAATTCTGTAAAGCAATTATCCTTCAATTAAAAAATTTAAAAAAAAATGTTTTTAGGAAAGGACTCTGGGATGACTATGTCATGGGAAAGACTAGAATAAAAGAACCACTAAGCATCTGACTGTTTCAAACACCACCTTCTCACTGCCCCACCTCTGCATTGCTCAAGCTGTCCTCTGGAATTGGGATAAAGTGAAATTGCTTAGTCGTGTCCGACTCCCATGAACTGTAGCACACCAGGCTCCTCTAACCATGGAACTTTCCAGGCAAGAGTACTGGACTAGGTTGCAATTTCCTTTTCCAGGGGATCTTCCTGACCCAGGGATTGAACCCAGGTCTCCAGCATTGCAGGCACATGCTCTACCATCTGAGCCATAGCCTTGCCCATAATCCATATGTGGGCAAAGGAAACTAAATACTCCTGGATGGAAACAGACTTTCTCCATGTTTCTCTAATGTTATATAGTGTATCTCCAGTGTACAATTACTATTCTATCACTTAAGGATTAAAATTCCAGAGCTGGGATCAGATACTTATTTGTATGTAGGTGTACTACCATTTTCTATTCTGTAAGGAACAGAATCTAACCTTAATGTGAATGCAAATAGTGATCTGTAGGGCATGTGTTTTCAGGGAAATCTCAAGAGATACTGATAAAGAGCCATGAAAAACAGTCTCAGAGTAAGCTTAATTCCAACACTGATGCAAATTGAATAATCACTATCTATTTCCTAAAAGTAGGATGGTATGTAAAAACTGTAACTTCAATTTCAGATAATTAGACTGGAAAACTCACTATAGTTTTGTAACCAATCGTGGCTTACCTACACTCATTCTAGTATTTCTGCTCAATTATGAAATTAGCTAAATCTATATTAGTAAATTAGCAAGCTCCTTTGGTATTTTTTTAAATTTCCCTCAGCCCTAGGGTTAGTGTTCTATTCTTTGAACGCCAATCATTTTACCTATAAATGCAGACATATTTTTACGTGTGAAAAGCATTTTGTTATGGTAAAAACTGGATAATGTCCCAGGAATTCTTAATACAACATTTCTGTTACTGCTACTATTAATCTAAGGCTCATGCTGCATTTCTAAAAATAAATGTTCAGTCCTTATGATAGCACAGTAAATAAAAACATACTGTCTTCAGACAGCTTCTTTAGTAGGAGCCACCTTCCAGAATCCTTAAGGAACATGAACTTTGGAAAGTTATCTGTTATTTCTATAACTGAATTATTTAATTTATAAATAGGAATAAGAATGATGCTATGGGCCAAACTGTACTTTTGAGACACAATTAAGGAAGTTATGTAAACTTTAAAACACTGAGACTAGGAGACAGCAGAATATTGAATTTAATCCTTTCCAAAAATCAAAAAAAAAAAAAAAAAAACAAATATAGGGCACACTGACAATCCTATACATGTGATTTTCAGTAGAAACTATACTATATAAAAATTATCCAGGTTTTTTGCAATAACAGTGTAACAGGCTGGATGAATCACAAACTGGAATCAAGACTGCCAGTGGAGAAATATCAACAAACTCTGATATGCAGATGATACCACTCTAAGGCAGGAAGCAAAGAGGAACTAAAGAGCTTCTTAATGAGGATGAAAGAGGACAATGAAAGAGCTGGTTTAAAACTCAACATTATAAAAACTAAGATCATGACATACAGTCCCATCACTTCATGGTAAATAGATGGGGAAAAAGTGGAAACAGTGACAGATTTTATTTTCTTGGGCTCTGAAATCATTGTGGTGATTGTAGTCACTGATGGTGACTGTAGTCATGAAATTAAAAGATGCTAGTTCCTTGGAACAAAAATTATGACAAACCTAGATAACATACTGAAAAGCAAAGACATCACTTTGCCAACAAATGTCCATTTATAGCCAAAGCTATGATTTTTCCAGTAGTAGTCATGTATAGATGTGAGAGATGACCTATAAAGAAGGCTTAGCACCAAAGAATTGATGCTTTCGAATTGTGGTGCTGGAGAAGACTCTTGAGAGTCCCTTGGACAGCAAGGAAATCAATCCAGTCAATCCTAAAGGAGCTAACCCTGAATATTCACTGGAAGAATTTATGATGAAGCTCCAATATTTTGGCCACCTGATGTGAAAAGCAGACTTGTTGGAAAAGACCCTGATGCTGGGAAGGACTGAACACGGGGAGAGAAGGGGCCAAAAGAGGATGAGATGGTTGGATGGCATAACAGACTCAATGGACATGAATTTGAGCAAACTCCAGGAGATAGTGAAGGGCAGGGAAGCCTGGCATGCTGCAGTTCATGGGGTCACAAAAAGTAGGACATGACTTAGTGACTCAACAACAACTCAATCTTCTATACTTTTTGATTCCATTTATATGAAATTCTAGAAGTGGCAGAAATAAATCACAATATTGCTACCTCTGAGGGGTGAAGGGTAAAAGAATTCATTGTAGAGGAGAGCTTCTCTGAGATTACAGAAATGTCCAGTATCTTGATAAGGATGCAATTACATGGAAGTATGCATTTGAAAGCCCACTGAAATGTGACCAGATATGTACATCATAAGACATTTCAATATTATCCACATTAAAAAAAAAAACAAAAACTCTTGGTTAAGGAGAATAGCATTCTCATACATCCCAGAGTGAATCTGATTATAATTACTAGCATACAGTTGATTATGGACATCTATTAAGTTTCATATAAAATCAATCACAGTTAAGAGAGTTTAATGAATGTATTTTAACAGGGCTCCAATTATAAAATATTTTTAAAATGTTGATAGAGGTACTTGAATAATCTATCATTATATATAAAAATTATAAAAATCCATTTCAAAGTTTTTCATCTGCATGCTACTTTCTAGTGGTTTCCAAAATGTAATTTGGTCTCAAGCCCCATGAAGAAGTAACAAGTAATGACTGATACTGATTTAGCATATAGTTCATTCATGTTTATGATAATGATAAGAGCTGTTATTTGTTATGACACCATATGCCAGATACTAGGTGAAGGTACTTCATTTAATTCTTAGTCTAATCCTTTGTTACAGATAAGAAAATGTGAATTATTCTTGTTAAATAATTTCCCCAAGTTCCAACTACTTATGTTGAACATAACAGAATCTAACTAGAGCCTGCCTTATTTTAGATTTAAATATTGTGCATTATTGCCTACTATGCTAATGTAAGGATTTATTGATATTACAGTGATAGTTAATTAGATCTAAATCAGTATCCTTCATAAATACAGAAGTAAAAATAGAAAAGTGTATATAATGAAAATGATAAAAAGCCTAGAACAGTCCACATTTACTAAAACATCTCTAAAATGTGTTCCAATTCATATAGAATATATTAGAATATCTTTTCTATAACCTTTAAATTCTTACAATTTCAAGTAGCCTGAAAGGTGAGACAGGACAGTTAATGTAATTCTTCAACTGAATACAAGCATATTTGAAAGTGGAATTTTTTCTTCATAAAATGAAATCTCTTGGTTCAAAGATCTTTAATTCACACATTAAATATATTCTCTACTTTCTGAGTCAATCACTGAATATACTACATACTTTATGAAATACATTTTAAATATTCTTTTTGAAAAATATTTGAGAATGTTTCTAGAAATATATACCCTTGGTAGGTGCACTCAAAGTGGTATACACAGAGGTTTTTCACATTTGCAATGAGAAATATGTTTAAAGCAATGTTAATAATACCTGAAGCTATAGAAAATGAGAAAACATCCCAAAGCCATTGGAGGTTACATGGCATTAATTAAATTTGATTTATTTTCTCATCATAGTAAAAATGGATAAATTTCTGCTGTACTTTTATGTACACATGAATCTTTAAAATACAGAACCAGAAAAAAAAATCACACAAAGTACATAGAATATTATGCCATTTAATTTACAATACCCATGAGTTAATAAATATAAAGATATAGTTATATACATTCCATAAATGTAGATAAACAGCTAATTGTATTTGGTTAAGCCATAAAGAAAACCAAATGAATAGATAATATAAAATTCAATACTGATGAGCTTTGGCTGGAATGGAGAGGAACGTCACAGTGTGGCACGTGTAAAATTTATTTCTTCACAGTAGGTGGTTCTTAAATTAGTATTTATTTTATCATTTAAATGGAATACATACTTGATATAAATATATCTGATATATCTTGTAATACCAATCTAAAAACAGTATTTTAATTTATCCATATATTAATAGTTATACATATATATGAATGTGTGCTCATGCCCAGTTGGTAAGTTGTATCTGATCCTTTGACACCCCATGGACTCATAGCCCATAGCTGTCAGGCTCTTCTGTCCATGGGATTTCCCAGGCAAGAATACTGGAGTCGGTTGCCATTTGCTTCTCCAGGGGATCTTCCTGACCCAGGGGACGAACCTACCACTCTTGAGTCTCCTGCACTAGCAGGAAATTCTTTACCACTGAGCCACCAGGAAAGCCCTATATGCATACATACATGTACATATACACATTTTCATTCATTATTTCAAATTATGTTCTAATTACCAAGTAAGCACAATTTTCATAGTTTTATCAGTGTCATCCACTAAGGGATTTACAATTTGTACTTTTAGAAAACTTTCTCTATTTCAAAGTCATAGTTATGTTATCCTACTTTTCATTTAAGGTTTAATTTTTATCTTCCACAAACTGGAATTTTGTATTTTGTATCATCAGGATCTTCCCTCTTAGCTTAGCCGGTAAAGAATCTACCTGCAAGGCAGGAGACCTGGGTTCAATTCATGGATCAGAAAGATCCTCTGGAGAAGGAAATGGCAGCCCATTCTAGTATTCTTGTCTGGAGAATCCCATGAAGAGAGGAATCTGGCACGGTAGAGTCCATGGGGTGACAAGAGTCAGACACAACTTACTGACCAAAGTGTCAGCTTGTATTATCAGAGTGAAGTAACTATATGGAACTTGTATGCACCTAATAAAATATCTTAAAAAATGGGCAAAAACCTAAGCATGATGAAAACTGGTAATGGATTTATCTCAGAAACATTATACGAAGCAGATCAAAAAGTTGGTAATAACAAAAGTGTTTCAAAGAACACAAGAAAAACGCATATTTGACTATATAGAGTGCAGCAAATTTTTAAAAATTCATATCGTTTTTCACACACATAAGGCAAAATATATTAGCATTGATGACATATAAAATCATATTGAAATTTGGCAAAAGAATGTGTTTATATAAATTCCCTCCTTTGAAAACCACACAATCAAATTGTTACAAGTCAATGTTATTTGTAGGCTAGTGGGGAGAAGGGACACACATTTTAACAAACAGAGGTATGTCAGGTAACTCTGAAAATGAAAATTGATCTACGTCCCAACCACAAATCAATAGAAAATTGGATTAAAGATTTACTGAGCATGGCCTAGCCCATCAGAACAAGACCCAGTTTCCCCCTCAGTCAGTCTCTCCCATCCAGAAGCTTCCATAAGCCTCTTATCCTTATCCATCAGAGGGCAGAGAGAATTAAAATCACAATTACAGAAAACTAACCAAACTGATCGCATGGACCACAGCCTTGTCTAACTCAATAAAACTATGAGCCATGCTGTGTAGGGCCACCCAAGATGGATGGGTCATGGCGGAGAGTTCTGGCAAAATGTGGTCCACTGGAGAAGGAATAGCAAACCACGTTAGTATTCTTGCCTTGAGAACCCCATGAAGAGTATGAAAAGGCAAAAAGATAGGACACTGAAAGATGAAATCCCCAGGTTGGTAGGTGTGCAATATGTTACTGAAGATCAGTGGAGAAATAATTTCAGAAAGAATGAAGAGATGAAGACAAAGCAAAAACAACACCCAGCTGTGGATGTGACTAGTGATGGAAGTAAAGTCTGATGCTGTAAAGTGCAATATTCCATAGGAACCCAGAATGTTAGGTTCATGAATCAAGGCAAATTGGAAGTGGTCAAACAGGAGATGGCAAGAGTGAACATTCACATTTTAGGAATCAGAGAAATAAAATGGACTGGAATGGGTAAATTTAACTTAGATGACCATTATATCTACTACTGTGGGCAAGAATCCCTTAGAGGAAATGGAGTAACCATCATAGTCAACAAAAGAGTCTGAAATGCAGTACTTGGATGCAATCTCAAAAACAACAAAATGATCTCTGTTCATTTCCAAGGCAAACCATTCAGTATCACAGCAATGCAAGTCTATACGCCAAACAGTAATGCTGAAGAAGCCGAAGTTGAACAGTTCTAAGAAGACCTACAAGACCTTCTAGAACTAAAATCCAAAAAAGATATCCTTTTCATTATAAGGGACTGGAATGCAAAAGCAGGAAGTCAAAAGATACCTGGAATAACAGGCAAATTGGGCCTTGATGAAAAAATAAAGCAGGACAAAGACTAACAGAGTTTTGCCAAGAGAACACACTGGTCATAGCAAACACCCTCTTCCAAAAACACAAGAGAAGACTCTACACATGGACATCACCAGATGGTCAATACTGAAATCAGATTGATTATATTAATTGCAGCCAAAGATGAACAAGCTCTAAACAGTCAGCAAAAACAAGACCAGGAATGACTATGGCTCAGATCATGAACTCCTCCTTGCCAAATTCAGACTAAAATTGAAGAAAGCAGGGAAAACCACTATACCATTCAGGTATGGCCTAAATGAAATCCCTTACAACTATAAAGTGGATGTGACAAATAGATTCAAGGGATAAGATCTGATAGACAGAGCTCCTGAAGAACTATGGATGGAGGTTCCTGACATTGTATAGAGGCAGTGATCAAGACCTTCCCCAAGAAAAAGAAATGCAAAAATTCAAAATGGTTGTCTGAGAAGGCCTTCCAAATAGCTGAGAAAAGGAGAGAAGCAAAAGGCAAAGGAGAAAAGGAAAGATATATCCATTTGAATTCAGAATTCCAAAAACTACCAAGGAGAGATAAGAAAGCCTCTCTCTGTGATCAATGCAAAGAAATAGAGAAAAACAATAGAATAAGACTAGAGAGCTCTTCAAGAAAATTACAAATACCAAGGGACTATTTCATGTAAAGATGGGCATGATAAAGGAGAGAAATGGTATGGACCTATCAGAAGCAGAAAATATTAAGAAGAAGTGACAAGAATATATATAAGACCTCTACTAAAAATATTTTCATGACCCAGATAACCACGATGGTGTGATCACTCACCTAGACCTAGACATCCTTGGAAGTCAAGTGGACCTTAGGAATTATCACTATGAACAAAGCTAGTGGAGGTGATGGAATTCCAGTTGAGCTATTTCAAATCCTGAAAGATGACACTGTGAAAGTGCTGAGCTCAATATGCCAGCAAATTTGGGAAATCCAATAGGGGCCACAGGACTGGAAAAGGTCAGTTTTCATTGCAATCCCAAAGAAAGGCAATGCCAAAAAATATTCAAACTACTTCACAACTGCATTTATCTCACACATTAGAAAAGTAATGCTCAAAATTCTTTAAGCCAGGCTTCAACAGTATGTGAACCGTGAACTTCCAGATGTTCAAGCTAGATTTAGAAAAGGCAGAGGAACCATATATCAAATTGAAAACGTCCGTTGGATCACCAAAAAAGCAAGACGATTTCAGATAAAACATCTAATTCTGCTTTATTGACTATGCCAAATCCTATGACTTTGTGGATCACAACAAACTTTGGAAAATTATTAAAGAGATGGGAATACCAGACCACTTGACCAGCCTCCTGACAAATCTTGATGCAGGTCAAGAAGCAACAGTTAGAACTGGACATGGAATAACAGACTGGTTCCAAATCAGGAAAGGAGTGTGTCAAGGCTGTATGCTATCACCCTGCTTATTTAACTTATATGTAGAGTACATCATTCAAAATGTTGGGCTAGATGAAGCACAAACTGGAATCAAGATTGCTGGGAGAAATATCAATAACTTCAAATATGCAGATGTCACTGCACTTATGGCAGAAAGTAAAGAACTAAAGAGCCTCTTGATGAAAGGGAAAGAGGAGCGTGTAAAAGTTGGCTTAAAATGCAACATTCAGAAAGCAAAGATCATGGCATCCAGTCTCATAACTTCATGGCAAATAGATGGGGAAACAGTGACAGCCTTTATTTTCTTGGGCTCCAAAATCACTGCAAATGGTGACTGCAGCCACAAAATTAAGAAACACTTGCTCCTTGGAAGAAAAGCTCTGACAAACCTAGACAACATATTAAAAAGCAGAGATATTACTTTCCCGCCAAAGTTTCCTCTATCAAAGCTATGGTTTTTCTGGTAGTCATCTATGGATATGAGAGTTGGTCTATAAGGAAAGCTGATTGCTGAAGAATTGATGCTTTTGAACTTGGTGTTGAATGAGACTCTTGAGAGTCCCTTGGAGATTCAACCAGTCAATCCCAAAGGAAGTCAGTCCTTGATATGTATTGGAAGCACTGAAGTTGAAACTGAAACTCCGATACTTTGGCCACCTGCTGCAAAGAATTGACTCATTGGAAAAACCCTGATGCTGGGAAAGATTGAAGGCAGGAGGAGAAGGGGACAATAGAGGATGAGATGGTTGGATTGCATCACCGACTCAGTTGCCATGAGTTTGAGTAAACTCTGGGAGTTTGTGATGGACAGGGAGGCCTGGTGTGCTGCAGTCCATGGGGTTTCAGAGTCCAAAATGACTGAGTGACTATAGTGAACTGAACAGAAGTGTCTGATGAACTGGATGTGCAGCGTCACAGAAATAGAAGAGCCAGATATGACTCTGGGTGATATACATAGAAACTGAAGTATATGATCATCATTTTTACATGGATAAGGTCTCTTACAGAGAAGATTTTAGATTTTTAGGAAATTAGATTTAGAGAAAAAGACTTATTTGAATTATGTTGACTTTGAGATCTCTTTTTTTTAAAGTATATTCCACAGAAATGTTTTATTTGTTCTAAACAGTGTCTTTTAAAAAATTGATTTGCTTATCAACACTTTAAAATGGGAATATTTCCCATTTTTTTATTTTTCTATTTTTTATTTTTTATTTTCTTTGATCTGTATGCTTCCCTTTATTTATTTATTTATTTATTTTTTAAATTTTCTTTACTTTATTGTATTGGTTTTGCCATACATTGACATGAAACTGCCATGGGTTTACATATGCTCCCCCTCCAGAACCCCCCTCCCTCCTCCCTCCCGATTCCCTCCCCCTGGGTCATCTCGGTGCACCAGCCCCAAGCATCAGCCCTGGGCTGGCAATTAATTTCACATATGATAATTAACATGTTTCAATGCCATTCTCCCATATCATCCCACCCTTGCCCTCTTCCACAGAGTCCATGAGTGTGTTCTATACATCTGCATTTCTTTTGCTGTCTCACATGCAGGGTTCTCATTACCATCTTTCTAAATTCCATATGTATGCGTTAGTATACTGTATTGTTGACTTTGAGATCTCTTAAGCGAAGATATTAGGGTAGCTAATGTGGTATTCAGGGATAAAGTGACCAAGCTGCTACAGGTTCTAAATTCAAGAGTCGTCAATATGTAGATGCTACAAAAGTCTATATGATTGAATGACATTATTTGGGCAATAATTCAAGAAAAGTCTGAGGTCTGAAAATCAAGATACATCATAATTCATTGAATGGAGAGATGAAGAATTGGTCAGTGAGCAAGAATGTAGTTTCCTTTAGCTAAAGAAAGAGGTTGTTTTGAAGGACTTGTCAATTGTGCCAAATGCTACAAAGGTTTGAACAAATGGACATATGAGAGTTATACTTGGGCTTCTGCCGTATGAAGGACAAGAGTAACTTTGTGATGTAACAAAGATAGAAATCTTTTTAGAGTGACTTTTAAAGAGCCTGAGAGAAGAGGAAAGGCAAACTGTTAATATAGATAATTCTTTCAAGGAATTTTTCATCCAAGGGAGTGAAATATTAGAGCTGTACCTGGAGGGAAACATTAGATCTAAATAGGTTTTTCAGGTTTTGGTTGCTTGAGTTGATTTTATTTTCAGGTAGAAAATAAAGCCTATTTTTGAGGATAGGGGAAATACATACCAGATAAAGAAACGTAAAAGTACAAAGAGGAGAAATTGCTAATAGTGCAATGTCTCAGTGAGCAAGGAGGGACAGGATTCAGGGAACACACAGATAGGTGGCTGGAAGCATGACATGGAGAGTTCATTCATAGTAACCTGACAGGAACCAGCTTTATGGAGATTATTGCCCATAGTACTGGGTAGGTTGGTAGATCTGATAGAAGGAAAACGTGCAAATTCTTTTCTGTTTGGTCTTATTTGATGTCATTCAAGAAGCAAGAATATCTGATGCATATAAAGAAATTGGAAGAAGTATTAAAAAACTGTGGCAAGAGGAAATCTGTAGATTCATATTTGTTGTTGTTGTTCAGTCACTAAGTCATGTCTGTCTCTTTGAGGCCCCATGCACTACAGCAGGCCAGGCTTTCCTGGCCTTCACCATTTCCCGGAGTTTGCTCAAACCCAAGCCCATTCAGTCAGTGATGCCATCCAACCATCTCATCCTCTGCTGCACCCTTTTCCTCTTGCCCTCGATCTTTCCCAGCATCAGGGTCTTTGCCAATGAGTCAGTTCTTTGCATCAGGTGATCAAAGTACTGGAGCTTCAGCTTCAGCATCAGTCCTTCCAATGACTAGTCACGGTCGATTTCCATTTGGATTGAATGGTTTGGTCTCCGTGCAGTCCAAGGGACTCTCAAGAGTCTTCTTCAGCACCACAGTTTGAAAGCATTAATTCTTTGGAGCTCATCCTCCTTTATGGTCCAACTCTCACATCCCTACATGACTATTGGAAGAATCACAGCTTTGATTATACAGGCCTTTGTCAGAAAAATACATACTTAGCAGGATACATATAATTGCTTGAGTTATTTGAGTTTCTCTTGATTAAACTAATATGTTCTACTTCTTTTAGAATTTGATACTGAGTTTTGGATAGTGCAATTAGTAATCTTACAATATATTGACATATTGGGTAAACAATTAAAAAATAAAATGTATTAAATGTTATAATTATCTGATGAGACGCCTCCTTATATGTAAAACCCAAGAGATTTAATGGAATTGACTGCAAGTGAAGATAAAAATATGAACCTTGAAAGTCCTGAGCCAATATGAACAATTTCATAACTTTTGCCATACTAAGTAGTTAAACTATGGGCACATTTCTTGTTCTAAATACAGTTTTTAAAGAAAGTGAATGGAGATTAGTTCATAAATAAATTAAACAAAGCAACATCTTATTATCCAAAGTGACAATTTATTGCACCCTGAAAGAGGCTGAGTGGGTACCAACTTAAGGTGGCACTCATCCTGTTAACATACTAAACGTTAACATAAGACTAGTTGTTTGTTACTGTAATATAGAAACATTAAGTTAAAATATGATAAAAGGGAATGAAGAAAAAAAATACAGAGAAATGGAGACAAGAGTCCTTATCAAGGTAAGCCTGAAGCTCAATTCATCTATGAAATATTCAGATAAATAAGTCAATAAATTTATTTTAAGTCTTAGAAAAAATTGAACTATTTTTTTTGATAGTTTGAAGTAACCTATCATATGGCTATAGGTAGCTAATATACTGACCCATGACTTTCAGAAAATTACTTCATTGTATTACTTTTGATCATTGGTTAAAAGCAATGCCAGTTTCTTTGTGTGTTATCCTCTCTGTAGGCTAAGGTATAAGGTCTCATTATGAACCTTTTTGTGCAAAAGGAAATTGCTAATATGAACACACTGTGAAAGACAACTTTTATGTATCAAAATAAGCACATTTACAATAACAAACGAATGTGAAGTAACCAAAGGGATTTAAAACCACCCACTCTCCAGTAACAAGGTTTTATGTTGTTAGCTGCAGCTGCTAACAAAAATTAACTTCAGATTAAAAAGAAACAAGGAATGAGTTCATAAAATCTAAATTTAATTTCCATTGCCTGCAGTTAACAATTGGACTAAATTTGAAATTTGTGGATCCTAATATTTGTATATGTTTGCATAAGAATTAAGGGGGAAAACAAGAAAGATTCAATGAATAAAAAACATGTATACATTGGTTTCTGGACTTCAATTATGTAGATAATGTGAGAAAAAACGTGAAATACAAAGCTGAGGCAAATTTTCCTATCAATGCACAAAACCTGCAATTGCTTTTGTTGTTGCTTAAACTGTGAATTCTGGAGACAGCAGAACCTTTTGAACTCACTAGATAATATGAATAAATAAGCATCTCCCTGAATTTGACTCCTTTGGAAATAGAATCATCTTGCAAGCAATTAATAAAAAAGAGTCCCATTTTGATATATTGATCAGGTACAATGAATTCTTACATTTAATGCACAGAACAAGCAGAAATAGAATATTTTAGGTAAACTGGGAAATGCACAGTGATTATTGCAATGTGTAGTGAATGATGTCATTGTTTGGTAATTAAGGTGGGCTGAGAAATGAAGACAAATAATATTCATGAATTTAACAAAATTCTATTAACCCAGTTCTATGTGTCAGGGAATTTACTAAGAATTTGGGAATACTCTAATAAACAAAGATAAAATAGACCTGATTCTTAGATGTGAGATGTTCACAATGGAGTATAGGTGAAAAATATTACAATAAAATAGAAGTGGTATATTTAAGACTATGAGAGAATAAGTGATGAACATTATTCTAAGGTCTACAGAGAGTACAGAAGATAAGCAGCTATAAAATATGCCTGAGAAGTTGAGAACAATTTCAAAGATGTTGTGACTTTTGAAATAGTTCTTGAAAGAAAATAATTGTTTGTTAAGCAGCAGAAAATGAGAAGAAATCTTTAAGAAATGAAAGAATTATAAAACTATTGAAAGACTACTTGAGGGTCTGTGGCTCAAAATGTGATATACGTTTTTCAGAGGATTAAGCTGAGAGCAGACCAAATATTATAAACAAAAGCCACGTAACAACAGCAAAATTCTATAAAGCAATTATCCTCCAATAAAAAATAAACTAAAAAAAAGAGAAAACCACAAGAGGGAGAAAAAGCCACATATGCCCTACATGAAGTTTATTTCTCCATCAGGATATGTGTATGTATGTGAGTGAGTGTGTGTATATGTGTATGTCCATGAGAGTAGTTCTTGATAGAACTATGATATAAATCAACTTGTTATATACAGCAATGTTTCTTGACTTTAATTTACATTAGCATCACATAGATCAGTGGTTCTCAAATAATAGTATGCATGAAAACCATCTAGAAGGCCTGATAAAACCCAGGACACTGGGCCACAGTTTCTAATTCATGGAGGGCCCAGATATTTGGTCAAACATTATTCTGTGTGATTTTATGAGGCTGTTTTTGTATAAGATTAGCATTTAAATTGTGAGACTGAGAAAAGCAGATTGTTCTCATTATGTGAGTGGGCTTCGTCTAATCAGTTGAAGACCTGAATAGAACCAAAGGTTGACTTTCCCTCTAATAAGAGAGAATTCTCTTGCCTGAAGACCTTTGAGGCCACTGGTTCTTCCTGGTTCTGGCAAGAAGTTGTGACCTAGAACAGGGGATCTGAGGATTTTAGACTTGCCAACCTCCATAACTGAATGAGCCAACATTACTCAATCCTCATAATAAACATCCCTTTTGGTTCTGATGGAGAAGGAAATGGCAGCCCACTCCAGCAGGCTTGCCTGGGAAATCCCATGGACAGAGGAGCCTGGTGGACTACAGTCCAAGGGGTCACAAGAGTCAGACATGACTTAGTGACTAAACAACAATGTGAAAACCCCAGAGTTCCCAAATATTAACTATTATATTCGGCATTGCATAGACTTACTTAACATACTTGGTTGCCTTATGACCATCAGAATTCTTTCAGGCCCACCTGTCTTTAGTTTGCTTCTTGATATATGTGGCTTGCCTCAGTGATTCCCAACTTACTATAACATTAGAACATTATTTCAGTTGGTTAATTCTACTTTATTAAAATTTAATGGGGGTAAATAGCACATTTACTTAATACATTATTGGGCCTCCCTTGTAGCTCAGCTGGTGAAGAATCTGCTTGCAATACAGGAGAACTGGGTTCGATCCCTGGGTTGGGAAGATCCCCTGGAGAATGGAAAGGCTACCCACTCCAGTATTCCAGCCTGGAGAATTCCATGGACTGTATAGTCCATGGGGTCACAAAGAGTCGGACACGACTGAGTGACTTTTACTTTGGTTCTGAATCCTATTGGTTCTGTTTCTCTGTGCTGTGCTTAGTCAGTCAGTCGTGTCCAACTCTGAGACCCCATGAACTATATAGCCTTCTAGACTCCTCTGTCCATGGGGATTCTCCAGGCAAAAATACTAGAGTGGGCTGCCATCTCCTCCAGGGAATCTTCTCAAGCCAGGGATAGAACTCAGGTCTCCGGCATTGGAGGCAGATCTGAGCCACTAATTTGAGAACAGAATGCAGGCTGACCTTTACTCATCCTTCATCTCAAGACTCAATCAAGCATTGTACTCTCTATGAAATCATCACTGGTCCTCTCAAAAAGATTAAGCCACCATGTTTTCATGTTTCTCTAATCCCTAAAAAACTTATCCTCACAGTAATTATCCATAATGCAATTATTCAGCTACCTTGTTTTTTGCATTAGACTCTTAAATTTCTCAAAGACAAAACAATCCCTCTATATGATTAGCCCCCAAAATACTACACTACCTAGCAGGTATCATTTATTACTGCAGTCTGAGTGAGTCAGTTAATGCATTCTTTAGAACACAGATGATAAAGTACACCATTCCAAAGTACTGGAATGGCAGCCAAGAAAGTAGAACATTCCAAGAGGAAAGAGGATGATCAATACAGTCAGATATCACAAAGAAATCAGGGAGATAAGAAATGAAGACTACTCATTGGACTTAGCTATTATGAAGTGATGGTCGCAGTAGCATTTTTGAAAGCAGTTAAAGTAAAAATACACATTATCCTGAACTGAGGCATTAACAAGGAAATGGAGGGAGATGAGAGCTAGTCATTTGAAAAAACATGTTAAGAACTAGGTATTGAGTGCCTACTAGTGTCTTTATTTTACTGAGGAGTCATATAAAAGGAAAAATAAGCCATTACATACAAGTTAGGAAGAATATCTAGTATACTATAAAAAAAATTCTCCCAAGTTTTACAGACATTTTAGGGTAAGGGGAGGCAGAATTCTAAAGATCCCAGCATAGGATTCCTGTCCCTCGATTATTCAATTAGACATTAATTTGGGTTCTGTTGTGAACAAAGCCTGCATTGGTAACTAAAGTCTCAAGGCAGGTGACCTTAATGTACAAAGATTATTGGGGTGAGCCTGACTCAATCAGGTGAAAAACCATTGAAAGCAGAGACTTTCTCCAGATGGTAGCAGAAGAGATAAAGAGATGCAAACAGAAGAAAGACTTGACACACTATTGCTCTCCTGAAAAAGAAATTCAGGCAGCTTCTAAATGGAGAGAGCTATCCCAGCTAAGATTCAGAAAAAAACAAAAAACATAGCCCTCACACCTACATCCTTAATAAAGTGGATTCTGCCAATGAGGAAAATGAGCATGAAATCAGATTCTTCCCTGGAGCCTTCAGATGAGAGACAAGCCCAGCTGACACACAACTTTGGTCTTTCCAGATTTAAAGCAGAGAACTAAGTTGAACCCTCCTGGACTTCTGACCTACTGAAATCACATGACTATTTGTTATTCTGTTACATCAACAGAAAAGTAATAGAAGTTAACAAATAGTTCTATTATGGATTACATTGTTAGCTGTAACAGAAATGTTCTGCAGATATTTATCAAGAAAGTCCTCTTCCCTAAGAACTGTGATACATGATAATGAGACACCGCTTTCTATTCCCCTGACCAAAGACATATATATTGAACTAATTTGATTCTTAGTGTGTTCTATAAGATGGTGAAAATAATTGTATGTCACAGAATGAATTTTCAAAATAATAAAATAAATCTCAACCAGTTAAAATAGCTGATGAGTACTTGGGTTCAATGAACATCAGCTGACATAGAATGAACACAGATCTAGGAATCAAAACTTTCAGATTTGTGTGAGTCTATTACTTTCTTTTTATAAATCAAGAATAATATCTGTTTTTTCTCTTTCACAGAGATTTTTCTTAGAATGACATGGCTGTAAAGCACAACATACCAGTGCAAATAGCTGCTACTTATGTTTAGCTACAGCAGCAAACTGTTACTGAAGTTGAAGCTCCAATACTTTTGGCCACCTCTTTGATGTCAAGAGCCAACTCACTGGAAAAGACCCTGGATGCTGGGAAAGACTGAGGGCACAAGGAGGTTCGGTGACAGGATGAGATGGTTAGATAGCACCACCAACTCAGTGGAGATGAATTTGAGCAAACTTTGTGAGATAGTGGAGGACAGGATTAAATGATTGAATGGCATTACTGACTTAATGGACATGAGTTTGGGAAAGCTCTGGGAGATAATGAGGGGCAGGGAAGCCTGGCGTGTTGCAGTCCATGGGATCACGAAGAGTTGGACACAACTTAGGGACTGAACAACAACAAGTAAAAGATAATCATAGACCAGACCTGAGATTCCTGCCTTTCTTGCATGACTGGGCAACTGAATAATCACTGTGCCCTAAAAACCACAGGATGAAAGAAGGCAGATCAAACACCATGTAATTAACAACTGCATTGCATCTGAGCCCCGCAACCCCCGCATGCTCAAAGGATGCTCAACTGTGGCACTCTCAACCTTCTCATGTCCTCTATCATAAAACCTGTTCACCTGAAGAAAGGGGAAATATTTTTGGAGTTGTTTTTTTTCTTTTGCACAAAGATGCTTTGCTCCTGTTCTCTCTTAAATCAGGTGCATTGCTTCATCTGCCCAGAGGAAGAACCTTTCTCTTGCTTCCACAAGCCCCTAGGTAGTGGGTAGACTATTTAAAAGCATTAACTTCTAATTATAATTCCATAGAGCAAAAGTCTCCTCAAAATTGTTACATTAAGATTTTTAAAAATATGATTTCTGCTCTTAAAAGACAATGTCAAGAGAATGAGGAGATATGATAAAGTTTGGGAGAAAATATTTGCAAAAGATACATCTGATAAATTAGTTATCCAAAAAATGCCAAGAATTCTTAACATTAAATGTTAAGAAAACAAACAACATGATTAAAAAAAATGAGCCAAAGACTTTAATAAATACTTCACCAAAGAAAACATACACATCGCATAACCATATGAAAAGATGCTGCACATATATATCAACAGAAAAAATGCAAGTTAAAATAGTATGCCACTATGTATCTATTGGAGTGGTGCAAATCCAGGGAATAATGACAACACCAAATGCTAATTAGGATGTGGAACAATGGGAATTCTTATTCATTCATTATCTGGTGGGTTTTCAAAATGGCACAGGCGCTTCATAAGACGTTATTAATTTCTTACAAAATTAAACACACTCTTACCATATGATCCAGGGTTTGCAAAGTTTGGTATTTACCCAAAGGAGTTGAAAACATCTGTCCACCAAAAAACCTACACATATATATTTATAGCAGCATTATTTCACCATTGCCAAAATTTGGAGACAACCAAGATGTTTTTCAGTAGATGAACGGGTAAACAAACAGGTGCAGGCTGACAACTTCATATTATTGAGTGCAAAAAGAAGCGTGCCATCAAGACAGGAGTAAAGAGAGAAGATTTGAACAGACTTCAGTCTATATTACTAAGAGAAAGAAGCCAACCTAAACATCCACTTATCGTATCATTCCAACTACATGATGTTCTGGAAAAGGCAAAACTATGGAGTCAATAAAAAGATAAGTGATTACTAGGGGTAGAGATGGGGAGAGATGAACAGATGGAGCACAGAACATTTTAGTAGAGTCAAAATACTCTATATGATATTATGTTAGCGGGTATATGCCATTATGCGTTTGTCCAAAACCATAAAATAATAAGCGTTAACCCTACAACAAACTATAGACATTGGTTGATTATGATGTGTCAATGTAGGCTCATCAGTTGTAACAAATGCATCACTCTGGTGTAGGATATTGATAGTGGAAGAAGCTAAGCATGTATAGGTGCAGAAGATACATAAGAAAGTCATTGTCCATTTCTCTGAATTTTGATAAATCTAAAATGTACTAAAAAAAAAAGCACAGCCTTTTAAAAAAATCCTGTTGAAAAAGTATCCAAAATGAAACATACCAGAAAATACTTTTATGACATAGCTCTTGTTAATGCTTACAAACAATCATATGTGGAAGAGCTCCCAGCTCTATTTAGTAGGCACTTAGGCCAGGCCATCAGTAAGAGAATGTGCACTTTTCTAAATACAGTCTCCCAGTATGGCTATAAAATCTTAACTAGGGCATATTCTTTCTACATACCTGTTTATGATTAGGATTAAATTATATTTTAGTGATGCTCATTGAGGTGTCTGTAAGGCTTCTTTATTACCATCTATAAAATTCAGGATACTATGATTTATTGTACTGTTCTACTTAGCAGATGTCTATTAACTCATTTCCCATATGAAATACTAGCAATTAGTAAAAAAAAAAACAAAAAAACAAAAAACAAAAATAAAGTAAGTACATACCTAAGATGCTACTTTAGTAAAAATTAACATTTCCTTTGGTAATGATTGCAAATAATATAATTTTCATGATACGCTTGAACTGTTGTATATTTACAAAGTAACTTCGTCTTGATGAAAATATTATTTGGGTTGAGATGAGATTCAACTGAAGTAAAGTAAAGTTTCTGATCAAAATACCTCTGAAGTTGAATTGGATGTTATTTTAAAATAAGTCCTATCGTTTCTGACAAGCAAGTATTCTCTCTAGGGATTCTCCCCTTCCATCTTCTATACATGGAGCCTGATTGCAAGAATAACTATACAATAGTTTTGGAAACTTTTCAATGTCTCCATAGCATCTACTTTAATTTATCAATCCATTTATTCCTTTATTTTAAAACTAATTTTAAATGAGGCTTTATCATGTGGCAGTTATTTTATTGTTCTTGGTAAGGAAGCACATGCAATTCTAGAACTATTCTGGCAATTTTGAAAATGAAAATTAACCAGAATGATAACAAATGGATCCACTCATGTATTATTTATAATACTCATTTAAAAGTAATTATTGAATCCTTATTTTCAAAGAAAAATACTACATTGAAAAAATTATATAAATGGAAACTACTTGAGCTGATTTTTCAGATGCAACACGTGAAAAATTCAGGTAGAACAGAAAAGACTGGAGAAACTTTATTGTTTTGTGATACAAGACATTATAAAAGTGCATAAACCACAATGAGCTATCACCTCACACCTAATAGAATGATCATGACCAAAAAAGTATGGAATATTAAATATTGGTAACAATAGAATAACTAGGACACTCATATAGTGCTGCTGTGAATGTAAAATGTAGTCACTTTGGAAAACAGTCTGGTGATTCATCAAAGATTTAAACATGATTTTATATGATTCTGCAATCCCACTCCTTGGTATATACCCAAGAGAAATGAAAAGTCATTCACACAGAAACATCCATATCAATGCTTATGACAACACTCTTCAAATTAGGCAAAAAGTGGAAACAACCCAAATGTCTATCAAGTGGTGAATGGATACATACAATGCAGTTTATTCAAATAATGGAAAGAATTTTAGCGGCAAGGAAGAAAGAAACACTGATACACGCTACAATGTGAATGGACTTTGAAAATAACACACTGAGTGAACCGGCCAGTCCCAAAGGACTCTATGCTACATGACTGTTTTATATGAGATGCCGATTAAAGGAAAAACTATGCTGTGGACTGAATGTATTTTTCTCCCCCAAATTCAGAGTGCAACACTCATGAAGGAAATTAGATCTCTTATAAGAGAAATCCCAGAGAGATCCCTTGCTCTTGTACCATGTGAGGACACCACTAGAAGACGGCCATCTATGAACCAGAAAGTGTGTTCCACCAGACACCAAATCTGTTGGCCCCTTGATCTTGGACTTCCAGCCTCCAGAACTGTGAGAAATAAATGTTTGTTGTTTAAAGCACTAGCTTTATGATATATTGTTATAGTAGCCTAAACAGACTAAGACATCTATAAAAACAGACACTAGAGGAGTGATTCCTTGGACTGAGGCATGGGCAAGAGGAATTAGAGTGTGATGACTAAGGGACACAGGATTTCTTTCTGAAGGAGTCAGTGTATTCTAAAATCCATTGTGACAATTGATGGATAACTGAATATACTAACAGTCATTAGACTATACACTAATAAAAAGGTAAATCATAGGGTATGCAAAGTATTTCTAAATGAAGCTTGAATATTTTTTAAAAAATTTCTTATATCTTCTGGGGGCAGAAGAAAGAGAGAGTGTAATTTCATTTTATATAAGAAAGTTCCAGAAAAACATCTACTTCTGCTTTATTGACTATGCCAAAGCCCTTGACTTTGTGGATCACAATAAACTGTGGGATTTCTGAAAGAGATGGGAATACCAGACCATCTGACCTGCCTCTAGAGAAACCTGTATGCAGGTCAGGAAGCAACAGTTAGAACTGGATATGGAACAACAGACTGGTTCCAAATAGGAAAAGGAGTATGTCAAGGCTGTATATTGTCATCCTACTTATTTAACTGGTATGCAGAGTACATCATGAGAAATGCTGGGCTGGATAAAGTGCAAGCTGTAATAAAGATTACCGGGAGAAATATCAATAACCTCAGATATGCAGACGATACCACCATAATGGCAGAAAATGAAGAACAAAAGAGCCTCTTGATGAAAGTGAATGGGGAGAGTGAAAAAGTTGGCTTAAAGCTCAACATTCAGAAAACTAAGATCATGGCATCTGGTCCCATCACTTCATGGCAAATAGATGGGGAAACAGTGGAAAGAGTGGCTGACTTTTTTGGGGGGCTCCAAAATCACTGTAGATGGTACATGCAGCCATGAAATTAAAAGACAATTATCCCTTGGAAGGAAAGTTATGACCAACCTAGATAGCATATTAAAAAGCAGAGATATTACTTTGCCATCAAAGGTCTGCCTAGTCAAGGCTATGGTTTTTCCAGTAGTCATGTATGGATGTGAGAGTTGGACTATAAAGAAAGCTGAGTGCCGAAGAATTGATGTTTTTGAACTGTAGTGTAGGAGAAGACTCTTGAGAGTCCCTTGGAATGCAAGGAGATCAAACCAGTCCATCCTAAAATAAATCAGTCCTGAATATTCATTGGAAGGACTGATGTTGAAATTGAAACTCCAATACTTTGCCACCGGATGTGAAAAGCTGACACATTTGAAAAGACCCTGATGCTGGGAAAGATTGAAGGCAAGAGGAGAAAGGGACAACAGAGGATGAGATGGTTGGATGGCATCACCAACTCAATGGACATGAGTTTGGGTAAACTCTGGGAGTTGGTGATGGACAGGAAGGGCTGGCGGGCTGTGGTCCATGGGGTCACATACAGTTGGACACACTGAGCAACTGAACTGAATTGAATATTATTTTCCAATATGAAGTATTCCTACATTTTATTATTTATAATTCTCTTATGAATATATTGAAATCTTTTAAAAGGCATTGTATGTTCGGCTTCCCAGGTGTCACTAGTGGTAAAGAAACCACCTGCCAATGCAGGATATGCAACAGACGCAGGTTTGATCTGCTTGTTGGGAAGATCCCCAGAGAAGGAAATGACAACGCCCGCCAGTATTCTTGCCTGGGAAATCACATGGCGAGGAACCTGGCAGGCTACAGTTCATGGGGTCACAAAGAGTCAGAGAGGACTGAGTGCACACACATACATATGATATATACAATCCTGGGCTTCCCTGTTGGCTCAGATGGTAAAGAATCTGCCTGAAATGTAGGAGATTCTCTAGAATTCAGGAGATGTAGTTTCAATCCCTGAGTCAGGAAGATCCCCTGGAGAAGGGAATGACATCCCACTTCAGTATTCTTACTGGGAAAATTCCTTGGACAGAAGAGTCCTGGGGTTATAGTCCATGGGGTCACAAAAAGTCCAACATGATGGATCAACTAATGCTTTCACTTTCATTTTTCATGTTTAATAGTAAACTTGGGGCAGTTTATACCTTTGGATTCTTTCTCAACATGTAAACACATACACCATTTTCTTGACAACAGATCCATTTTCCTAGAGCTTTATTCTAATTTCATTTGAAAACATTTATGCACATATTTTTGAACTTTGAGATCATTGTTGATATTTTACTTTTTTAATAATGTGGTTATTTAGCACAATGCAATGTTCTGGAAGAGGACTGAACAATGGCCTTCCTCAGTTGTATGGGTGTACATTTGTTAAAAATGACTTAGACCTGCCTGTTGAAATACCAAGAGTTATTCTTTTACTGTAAAATTTCTAAGAGTCAATCAAAGCTTGAAGAAAGTTGCTGTATTGATAAAATCTTCAAGTAAAATGTTACATTTTCTTTTCTTCTCTTTATTTTCCTAATTGCTTCACTGCATATGAAGCATTCTTCTTCTACTTAAGTAAGGCATAAGCACATGACAAAGCAAGTCTCACAATTAAGAAGAAAATTAGATATTTTGACTGAGTGATGCAGAGTAAGTACTCTGTGATATTAATTTTCTACCACTATGCAGAGATTACAGTAAAGGAAAAGATATAAGATTTACTAATCACATCTGACTATGAGTAAGTGTGCACATGATTCTGTGCACATCACGAAAGCCCTGATCTGGAGAAAATCTCAGCATATTTCCTCATGTTTAAGTCACATCTTTCCTATGGTATATAAAGTAAAGAAATTTACCATTTTCTGAAGCAGCAACTGTGATGTTGTACCATGGAGTTTCTTCTCTATCAAGAACCTTGGTAGTCTTAATGGTTCCACTGTTGGCATCAATGTTAAAAAATCTATCATCTTCAGCACTGTAGTCAATGAAGTATCTAAACAAACAAAAAAAAGATAAATCTTCTTTAACCTGGTGCTATAATAAAGAAAACTAACCAAGGGAGGTATTAAATCTATTATACTCAAATATTGAAATGTGCATTTTTACTTTCCGTATTTGGCCCTCCATTTTGCCCATCCATTTTATATTTGCATAGACTGATGTTAATTATTTTCCTGCCAATCCTTAATTAATATTTTATTTAATTACTAATTCAAAAAGTTAAAAAACAAAACTTTAAACTCCATGAGTAGAATAAGAAGTAGTAGATGGCAAAACCACAGTAATTAAGAAGGGAAAGATTAAAAAAAAAAATCCCTGTCTCTGTGAAGTTCATAGTACGTTGGAGAAAAAATGAACCTTTAATAAAATTTTTAATAGCTGCATGTATAATTTTTTTAGGATAACAGATGTCAGAGAATAATTTATCTTACAATTTCATCATAGCTGAGGTTTGAAGATATATACAAAATGAAAACCAAAACATTTTAATTAATAACCATCATGTCCACATCATTGAGCACCTTGTTTAGCTAAATTCTGATAAAATAAGTAAACAAGAAGTAGGTTGCATTATAGGCCACAAATCTTCTTCCCTTACTAGTTCAAGCAATTTTGCAGGGTTCTCGTCCATTAGGTTCGGCCTCCAGCTAACCGGGCAATAGAATGAGTTGAAAGTGATGGTGTCCTACTCCGTATATCTGGGTCTAGGTTTCATGAGACTTTGCCTGTTTCTTCTTATGCTCTGCCACTGCCATCAGAAGAACATGCCAGGACTAGTGTACTGGTCCCCAGAAGAAAGTTGAGCCCCACGGGCAGAGCTGTCAGTTTCCCTCCTAGAGTAGAACTACCTAATAAATGAGCAGATGCAGGATTGAATGTTCTGAAAACTGCACAGTTGGCAAACAGAAGCCAGCCTAGCTCAGTTGATCCTCGGTTACATTGTGGTTATACATGACATTTCTCTATAGCCTTGAGTTGGGGGGTTTTACATTATTCAGCAATATTTAATTAACATAAATGTAAATTCAAAATATAGTCAAAAATCATCACATGGTCTCGAAATGTTCCAAACTATTCCTAAGTAGATTTAAGGAGAGAATGTGTTCTTTTCTCCTTAAACCTCTAATACATCTTTCCTCTCATCCATGTTAGCTTAAGAGACATTTCATCCACACCTGAAGAGAAAAAGATGAACTACTATGCAAAAAGTACAAGGGGAAGAATACCTGGATATAGCAGACTAAGGTCAAAGATCCGAATGAAAGAAAAAGCTTGACTTGGTTGAAAAACAAATAGATGTTTTAATGTAACTGGCAGAATGAATGAGGTGGATGGCTAGGGCATGGGACAAGCAAGTCCTGTAGCACATGATCAATGGTGTCCTTAATTATTTTTTTTAATTAAAGAAATAGGAAAACATTCTAAACACATGAAATAGATTTATTTAGATTCTGGAAAAATTATAGTGACTACTTTGAATCAGATTGTAGAATATTTTAACAAAATTCAGAAAAGAAATGATGTCATCATGGACAAATGTGGAAAAATAGAAGGAAATGGAACAATATACGAAATAGTGCTATAAGCTGGCTACAAACTCTAAAGCTTTATGTTGGAGTGGTATCAGTATAAGGAAGAAATTAAAAATGACTCAATTTTTGTGTTGTTTCTTTGTATTAGACCCAGCATGTAATTGATAAGCCCGTTCATGGCACTTGGTAGAGAGTTAGGGGAAACAATTACCTTTGGGGAAAAAAAGAGTGGGAGAAATCAATGATTTTAACATGTTATTTCCAAGATGCCAAATAAATAAACATGGAATAAAAAGTAGAAAATTAGAAATGGTTGTGGAGTTCAAATATGCCTTCTGAATAAACAGGAAATATAAACTTGAGTCAGATCAGTCTAAGTGTAAGGTAATTGGAACAATCTCATCTGGGAGAGAATTGTAAGGAAAACAGGAGGTGAAAGACTGAGCAGTCAAGTTCTCAGTCTTTTGAGCATAAAGGAATCCAGCCTTTGAATAGGAGAAGGTGTGAGAGAAAGGAGAACAGCCATGGGGAAGAGGAAAACTGGGAGAGTAAGGATGCATAGAAGTCAGGAGGGTTCTACGTGGACAGATGAGCTGTCCACTTCTATTAAGAATGTGAATAGGAATGTAAAGGCTAAACTGGATTTGGCAGGATGGACATCACTGGTTAACTGGAAAAGAATAATTTCAATAAAGTATGAGAGCATGGAAATTTTACTGTGGTGGATTCAAAAGTCTATTGAATGCCCATGAGTTGTGACAGTTTATTGGATACTATTACCCGAAATGAAGATATAAAATTAAAAGCTTTTGCACAACAAAGGAAACTATAAGCAAGGTGAAAAGACAGCCTTCAGAATGGGAGAAAATAATAGCCAATGAAGCAACAGACAAACAATTAATCTCAAAAATTTACAAACAACTCCTGCAGCTCCATTCTAGAAAAATAAACAACCCAATTAAAAAGTGGGCCAAAGAACTTAACAGACATTTCTCCAAGGAAGATATAAAAATGGCTAACAAACACATGAAAAGATGCTCAACATCACTCATTATCAGAGAAATGCAAATCAAAACCACAATGAGGTACCACTTTACACCAGTCAGAATGGCTGCCATCCAAAAGTCTACAAGCAATAAATGCTGGAGAGGATGTGGAGAAAAGGGAACCCTCTTACACTGTTGGTGGGAATGCAAACTAGTACAGCCACTATGGAAAACAGTGTGGAGGTTCCTTAAAAAGCTGCAAATAGACCTGCCATATGACCCGGCAATCCCACTGCTGGGCATATACACCGAGGAAACCAGAATTGAAAGAGCCACGTGCACCCCAATGTTCATCGCTGCATTGTTTACAATAGCCAGGACATGGAAGCAACCTAGATGCCCATCAACTGACGAATGGATAAGAAAGCTGTGGTATATATACACAATGGAATATTACTCAGCATTAAAAAAAAATTCATTTGAAGCAATTCTACTCAGATGGACGAAACTGGAGCCCATTATCCAGAGTGAAGTAAGCCAGAAGCAAAAACAACAATACAGTATATTAACACATATATATGGAATTTAGAAAGACAGTAATGAGAACCCAACATGGGAGACAACAAAAGGAACGCAGATGTATAGAATAGACTTGTGGACTTTGTGGATGAGGGTAAGGGTGGGATGAGATGGGAGAAGGGCATTGAAGCATGTTAATTGTCATGTGTCTAATCAATCGCCAGCCCAGGATTGATGCTCGGGACTGGTGCAGCGAGATTTCCCGGGGGGGAGGGAGGAGGGAGGGGGGACCCGGAGGGGAAGCATATGTAAACCCATGGTGATATCATAACAATGTATGGCTAAAACAATAATTAAAAAAAAAATAAAATAAAAGAAAATTTAAAAAAAAAATGGTGTTTTATGTCATCAGAGAAGAGGGTTCAACAAATTAATTTTTTTCTGATACAGGAAATAATAAATACTGTCTTTGCTAAAAAGAATGACAATTTGTAAAGAGGGAAATATCTAAAAGGATGAAATTCATGAGAAGGTGAACAGACTGGGTTCCAGAGCACAAATACAGGGATTTCTATTGAAAGTAACAGAGAAACTCCTTCCATTTTAACATAAAGAAAATCTCAAAAGATGGTGATTGTGGTAACAGAAATATTACAAACTTTGTCATACTTTCTAGCTGCTGCTGCAGATCAGTCGCTTCAGTCGTGTCCGACTCTGTGTGACCCCATAGACAGCAGCCCACCAGGCCTCGCCGTGGGATTCTCCAGGCACGAACACTGGAGTGGGTTGCCATTTCCTTCTCCAATGCATGAAAATGAAAAATGAAAGTGAGGTCTCTCAGTCATGTCCGACTCTTAGCGATCCCATGGGCTGCAGCCTACCAGGCTCCTCCGTCCATGGGATTTTCCAGGCAAGAGTACTGGAGTGGGTTGCCATTGCCTTCTCCATACTTTCTAGAACAGAGTATAATTGAAATACAACCTATGCCTAGCATAGGCATATTCTGTTAACAGGGTACCTAAAACATATTACTCAGGTATAAACATCATTAAAACCTGATAATGCATAAACATGGTAGAAGATAGTACCACAGAGACCCAGGCTGTAGAACATCCCAAGAAATCTAGGAGCTCACTAAGAGAAAATAACATCAGAAAATAACAGGATAAATCACTTGAAAGTATATGATCAAAACAAGGAACTGGCCATTTTCTGTATCGATTGTTCTAACAGTAATTGTTACTCAAAGGAAAATCATCACACAAAATCAATTTAAACATGAAAAGATAAAGGTATAAAAGAAACCTGATTGAAAGAAACATTAGATCAAGACTCCATAGAAAAGTGGTTAAGAGAGATCACTGGGTTTTTGCAATGCATTAGGCTGTGGCGTGTTGACACTGATTTACTTTCTTTGACTTGAGTTTATATCACAAAAATATCTTCTCATAATATTCTTCCCCAGAGGCCTGATGTCAAGGATGAGGGAGGGTGAGGACTGAATTGCTAAAGAGATGTGAGTGGTCTTGTCACATGAAAAGAATAACATCCTTAAAACGTAATCAGTTGGCAATCTGCTTATTATATCATCTAAAGTAACCTGTCTTCAAGAAATTTTCCATTTGGGTTACTTTAAGAACAACAGTTAACTGGATTTTAAAGTTGGACCTGAAATTGAAAATATTATTCAACCTCAACGTTTCCTTCAGCAACTATCAGCAAAGTTCAGATTACAGTGTTATCAATATACCTCTATGAAATATAGCAGGACAAGCCCCATTTTAGAAATCTGATCACTTTACAACTGTCAGTCTGGAAGAAAATGGATTTTCTTCTGCCTATAAGCTGAATTAAGACTCTGAAAATATGCTGTCCCTTTATCAGAACAATCTCCTTTCTTTTAGGCTCTTCACACAGTGCTTACTAACAATAAGTGCTAGAAATAGTGGTTAAACACTTCTAGAATAAATACAGTTTTATCTGAAATTTTTTAAAAATAGCTAACTTACATTGAAATGGTAGGTATAATGCAAGGCACATGTCCCAGAGTTGTAGTATTTACTTCTTGGTTTTCTATGTGACCTAATTCTCTTGGGAAATCTACAACATACAGGCTAGAACCCAGGTGCTTGGAGCCAAAGAATCTTATTCATGGGGTTGCAGTTGAATTTTGACTCAAGTAGAACTAAATAGTTCTGCTTTACTACACTTGGATTTCTAACCAGCCATAGTGATAAAAAGGCAGAAAAGGGAAAACAGAAATGTGACAGAAAAGAACTATGCAAAATTATTTTGGAGTGTTATAAGTGGAATCACTGAATGTTAATTATTTTAAATTAAGGAGTGACTTGGATCCCTAAAACAGTCAGATGTGACTGAGTGACTAACACTTTCACTTTCATAAAACCTGAGGGATTAGAATTTTGAGATTATTTTGCTTCCCTGATAGCTCAGTTGGTAAAGAATCTGCCTGCAGTGCAGGAGAACCCGGTTTGATTACTTGGTCAGGAAGATTCTCTGGAGAAGGGATAGCTACCCGCTCCAGTATTCTTGGGGTTCCCTTGTGTCTTAGCTGGTAAAGAATCCACCTGCAATGCAGGAGACCTGGGTTCAATCCCTGGGTTGGGAAGATAGGGAAAGGCTACCCACTCCAGTAGAATTCCTGGAGAATTCTATGGTCCATGGGGTTGCAAAGAGTCAGACACAACTGAGTGGCTTTCACTTTATACAGTGTTACACCAGAGAAGTAAGAACTTACTTTAAAACAAAATACTCTTTGGTAAGGAATGAATATTGATTCAATAGTATCATCAAGTAAACTAATGAGAGAATTCTTTAGAGAGAGATTAGAGGTGGTTGGTGGAGAAAATTCAATTCACAGTACGTTTCTGCATAGGTTGGTTCTTGAAGATAAAGAGTTGAGAAAAATGACAAGGGGATTTACCCAAAACAAATTTCCCAATTTTCAGATATAGTGGTGGTTTAGTCATTCAATCATGTCCCAGTCTTGCTACCCCACTGTAGTCCACCAGGTTCTTTTGCCCATAGCATTTTCCAAGCAAGAATACTGGAGTAATTGCCATTTCCTTATCCAGGAGATCTTCCTGACCCAGGGATCAAATCCACGTCTCCTGCATTGGCAGGCAGATTCTTTACCACTAGGGCCACTGGGAGGCCCATTTTCAGATATCATAGAGGTACATCTTCTATATTCTTTTCTTCAGTGTATAACAAGCTGCAGATTCTGGCCTCAATTCACACACAATGTAAATATGAATTTTATGGAAATTTGTTCTTAAAATAGATCTAGCATATGTGTTAAAATGGCACTGAGTGGTACTAAGAAAATGAACAGGCTTCCCAAGTGGTTCAGAGATCAAGAATCTGCCTGCCAATACCTGCCAATGTCAGAGACACAGATTCCTAATATTACCCTTTATACATATTCCCAACATTATGTTTAAAATTTGTCAGAATAATTTCAGAATAGACTTTATTTTTTATAGCATGTGCTTAGTTTACACCTCTCTTTCATTGAGAGATATCTAAACACTGTCAAAAAGGACAAATGTACACTTTTTTTTACAGTATTTTATTTAGCTTATAGTTCTGGAACTAATTTTAAGGTGCAATATAATTGTGATTTTTTTTATCACTCACTTTTTTTAGACTTCAGTTTGAATTTAAGAAAAATGCAGTTGGTGGTACATCTAGCTGACACTTTGGGCAAATCCACAGGTATATGTAGCAAAAAGAGTTAGTTTGGTTCTTTGTTTGGGAGTTAGTTAGGGAGGAAATGTTTAGGCAGTTTCAAGGGCTCCTCTGATATGATGATTGCATGTGTGCATGCTAAGTCACTTCAGTCCTGCTGACTTTTTGCGACCCTATGGACTGTAGTCCTCCAGGCTCCTCTGCCAAGGGGAATCTCCAGGCAAGAATAATCAAGTGGATTGCAATGCCCTCCTTCAGGGGATCTTCCCGTTCCAGGGATTGAACCTGTGTTTCTATGTCTCCTGCATTGGCAGGACAGTTCTTTACCATTAGCGCCATCTGGGAAGCCTTATATGATGATTGTGTGTGTGTGCTTAGTCACTCAGTCGTGTCCAACTCTTGCAACCCCAAAGACTGTAGTCTGCCAGGCTCCTCTGTCCATGGGATTGTCCAGGCAAGAATACTGGAGTATGTTGCCATTTCCTTCTCCAAATCACTTTATAACTTGACCACCACTATAAATTCACCATATCCTTCATGAATTAGGTATCAGGGTGATCTCTATGCTAAGCGCTACTTAGGAAGTTACATGATCAATGATCAACTAGTTGTTGCCTCTGGGGGATTGGTGATCTCCTGGCTATAGACCAGAGGAAATGCAATTAAGTTTGTGCTATCTCAGATTTGTCCAGTAGTTCCTTAGAGTGCTTTAACTGTTCAATTCCATATTCAATCCATGGCTGATTTCATGTTGACAGATAAATGGGTCCATTTAACACTTGCAAAGTTGTATGTGTTTATAAACCAAGGTTTATTCCTACAACTACTCTCTGTTCTGCCATTTAATATATGCACCTTTCTATTTCTAGTAAATACATTTTAATGTGATGAGCAAAGTGGAAAGAAAACGCATTTCACTGAAATATGAAAAAATTTTATTGTTAAAATTAGAATTTCTGGGCAAACAAATAGGCAAACAAGTTATGGCCATAGGAAGCAGTCAATCTCAACAATGATTATCTTTGTTCAAGAATTTTCTTCAACAGAAGCTACTTTAAACAAATTACCGAGTTCATCATTTGGCACTCAATTTCCCTTGAATTATATAGGCATAGATTCAAAATAATTATTAGCCATGTTAAAGTACATTAGAAAAGTTATTTTTCACTTCAATAACAAAATTCCAGTCCTCAGAGGCACTTATTATTTTCATTACAGTCTGTCTATTTCACCATAAAAATTAATTTAAAACTTGTGTAATGGAAATCTATTTTTACAGTGATGTATTTGAAGAAACATTGGTTGGATAAAATAATAGAAGATGACTTTCCCTTGTCATACGTCTGATACTTGTACATACAGAATGTGAGTGGTAAAGCCAATATACTGGAGATCTTGCCTCCCAAACAGCTGTTTTCTTAAGTTTTACTGACCATGATCGATAGACGGGATAACGTGTAATCAATATACACCCTGTAGGATATTACAGCAGCTTGGCCTCATCTTTCATTTAACAAAAAGTCACACATCTGCAGTATAGCTCAGATTCATTTAAAAAATTTAAAATTCCCCTAGCTCACTTTAGGGATGCAATTTATTCCACAAGTCATGCATCCAGAAAATAATCTTTCCAAAAGAAAAAATAGAACATAGGGGTCATTTGTCACTTGATAATGTACTGTGCTTAATAAAATGGGCAGCACATATAGCACATAGAAATTTTAGAAAGCTTTTAATGCCCTGTACTGAATCCTTGATCCAACAAAACAACAGCACCTAAAGAAGTGAAGTCTCTACATAAAAAATAAGTTTCCATCTGTTATTTATGCCTTTAACAAACTAAGATTTTAAAAATTCCAGTAACCTTGAGTTGTGGAAATGCTCTGGCACCATTTTAAGTATTGTTTTCTTTGAAAATTTCACATGAAGGCTATTTCGATGTTTTAGTCTCCAGTCAGTAGGCTAATGGACATCACTAACCAAGGATTTAGGTATTCATTCCAGAACTAAATGAATTATACATGCCCAACCAGAAATTAGATTCTCCTTCTGGTGTCAGGACTCTGATCGGAAGTGGTTCACACCACATGCTAAGCTCAGGTATATCTGAGCCCCCAGTTTAAAAATGTATGGAGATCTTCTGTGTCTTTATTGGAGCATGGTAGAAGAGATCGCATTTTATCCAGTCTCTATGAGTTTTCAGTTGTGTGACCGGGAGCTGATTACTCAGCCATCTTAGTCTACGATCTCTTCATCTGTACAAGAACAGATATCTCTTGGACATCTTTAAGTCCCTTTACATTTGCAAATGCCATCATCACATGGCATTTAAGAGTAAAGTTACTGGTCTCTCTAAATGTACCAACTTGGCTATATGTAATGCCTTGAATCACAAAACAGGAGTCAAAGGCAAACACTTCCAGTCTTAATGGAAGCATGCTTTCTGTCTGCACTCAGTTTGCATGAAATATCCTTAATGAGTTATCATCTCCTTTGTATCAGAAAACTATGAAAGGTTTTATGAAAAGGTTAATTACAATATTGACTTTCACTAAATTTTTACAAATAGATTTGATCTATAGAATAAAAACTCATTTTAATATGAGTATATTTTGAAACATATTTTCTGAGTATTCTTGCCTTCTTTTCAGAAGTTTCAATCCTATATTCAAATTTTTAAATCAAATTTTTACTTTATCTTTCAAGTTTGCTATATGACCTTGTCATCATTTTGAAATATCTCTTTTTCTGTTGTTGTTAATTTAATGAGGTATTTCTAACTGCCATCTCATCATGAGCTATATGAAAATCTCAGGAATGTGTAAGAAATTAAGCACTCTAATCAGGATGCAGTGAACATACTTGAAGCATTTGTTCTCTGAGGCTACAATTAAACTCAGAATCAACTAAGTAAACACTCCTAATGCTCTGCAACTATTCTTTTTCTAAAGATATTTTAGAAAGTTTTTTTTTAATTTGGCAACTATTTCCAAACCTGATCACAATTTTATTTCTTATTTTAGCATATAAATTGGCTATTGTTTTCTAAACAATGGTAAGCATTTAAAACAATTACACAAGATATTTAATATTTCCTTCTGATGGCTTAAAGTTATTATACAAAGAAAATATTAAAATATTACCAATAAGTAAATATATAGATAGATTCAGATTATAAATCAGAGTAGAAAAGGGGTAGATTTACTCATATAAATGCATACTAAAGCTCTTCACTGAATAAGAATTATTAATTGAGGACTTTAGTAATTTTCTTTACACTGCAGTAAATCAAGTTATATGTCTTTGATTTTACAATATGGAGAAACTCTAAAATTAAGAAGATTTTTCCATGAGATGCTAGAGTTAGAAATGGAACTCTCTTCAGTATCTCTTTTCTCCAGAGTATGAAACACATCTGAACATAACACATTTGTTTCCAACTATATGACATTTGACTTCTATATTGCAGTTTACACTGTTATTATTTGAAATATATGAGAGGCAGTTTGGGGCTTTAAAAAATAGGGTTTTTTTAAGTGAAGCAAAACTGAATTTAAATTCTGGATCTGCCACTTCATCACTATGCAAACTTGGCCAAATTCCCTGTCTGCACCTTGACTATAGAATGGGACTAATATTGTAGCCTCATTAGATTTGTTACAAAAATTGGGGGCATGTTATTACAACCCCCTGGCCCACAGATAGCAAGCAATAAATAGTCACATGATGCAGGATCACATTTTCAGAAAGCTCTCTAGCTTCTCTTGTGCATCATAGGAGTGCTCATATTTCAGTAGCTACTGAAGAAATTCCTGAATTCTATTTGCAATATACCAGCAAGTGAGCACAGCCTTTTTAAATAAAGGTTTCTTCACTTGTGGTAAATAGCTCATTTCTGATTGTTATTTTTAAGAGAGCTGATGGTGATATTGCTGCGAATTGCACATCCTTGTTTTGAATTAAAAGAGACAAAAGCTGGACAGGGTCTGCTCTTAAAATCTGAAGAATCTTACTAATAGTTTAGAAAATTGAAATACAAAAGACAAGTCAGGAAGCTTTTCACAAATGCCTGTAAGGCTAAAACTCCCTTTCATTATCAATTCTACAGACTTGGAGTTAATTGTGTTTCAGGGCACATGGCAAGGTACATCTTTTCAGTGTGCACTTCCTTAATTAGTACAAACATTTGGTCCCTGAGAAAGGTAGAAGAATAAGGACTGCTTTTGTATTTGTTAATGTTTTCTCTTTTTTATTCCCTGTTAGCACCTAGAGGCCCATGTGAATGACACATTTTTATTAAAATCAAGAACAAATATTATGTAAATTATGCCCCCAAACACCAGCTATGCAGCCTGATTATTTTAAGGCAGCTTTGGAAGGATTCATTTTAGTTGTCTAATCAAAACAAAGCAGAAAGAAAAATGTACATGCTACTGAATCTGTGCTTCTCAATATCTACATTTAGAGACATATACCCATCACTTTTGCACAGCAACATCTGGGCATATGTGTGTAACATACCTGATGTTCAATTAAATGCCCTCAATAACATAGACCAACTACAGAGGCAAACAGTGCTATAAATGGAACAATTATATATAAATACTTTTTGCTAAATAAAATGCATATGTTGAAACATTCATATGAATATGCATATATGTGAAACACACATACTGGTATGCATTGCTCCAAAATATGTTTCAACATTTTCCATGAGTATAATTAGCACCCCAGTTTTACCACCATACTACCCAGTTTGGTTTATTCTGTGTGAGGGTTTTTTGACCTCAGCACTATTGATATGCTGGACCAGAAAATTCTTTGCTGTGGGGACTCACTTGTGAGTTGTAAGATGTTCAGGACCACCCCTGACCTCTGCCTGCAAATGAGAATATTCTTCCTCTCTCAGCTGTGACAAGCAAACACTTCTTCAGACATTGCCAAATGTCCCCAGGTAGCTTTGGGGCTTCCCAGGTGGCTCAGTGATAAAGAATCCACCTGCCAATGCAGGAGACACAGATTCCATCCCTGGGTCAGGAAGATCCCCTGGAGAAGGAAATGGAACACACTCCAGTATTCTTGCCTGGGGAATCCCATGGGTAGAGGAGCCCAGTGGGCTACATACAGTCCATGGGGGTTCGAAGGAATCAGGTTCGACGTGACTTAGTAACTAAATAACAAAAGTGGGGATTTTGCCCTTGGATGACTACTGTTTTATGTGGAATCAGTATTTTTTTGTTTGTTTATTGGAATATATAGAAACAATGCTGAGAGAGTCTGTCACTGACCTCAATTTTTCCTCCTTTGACCTATCTTTTGGGAACATATATTCCTCCCTTCACAGCATTTTGACATTTTGAAAATCCATTATTATTTATTTTGAAATGTACATCTTCATATTGCTGTGTTTATTAAACTCACTCATGCATCTCTGATTTCTCTTTTTCCACCACTGACATTGCTGTCAGGCTAAATTTCCAAGACAATAGCTTAGTGCAAAGCCTTTGTACAATCTCTCTTGGGCTTCTTTTTACAACCCCATTATTTGCCGTTCTCACACAGGTAACTAACCTCCTTGTGTACACAAGAAATTGCAGTTATTTTCCCTGTTCTTCGCCTGTCTAATCCCTAACCTGGGTTTTGAACTTCAATTCAATCTTCCTCAACTCATTCCTTCTAGAAGATATCAGGCACACTTGTTCCCTGCATTTGTATTAGATCTTTATTCTCTCTCTCCTCTCGACTTCAATCTGCTCTGTTTGTGTGTGTTTAATTTCTTTATCATGAGGAATATTGTAATAATTGCATATGATATGGCACTTCGGATATCACTTTAAATTCCACATACCCCCTACTGCTTTTAACTACAAATATAGAATGTATCATTGATATCACGCTTTAATTTTAAAAAGAAAATCTTCCCCATGTTTATCAAATATTTTCACATCAAACTCGCAGAATGAAATATTTTTATTCTCAAAAGATGTTGGCTCCTTTAGGTAAATGACCACTGATTTGTAAGTATCCTTTATAATGCTTGGAGAAGGAAATGGCAACCCACCCCAGTAGCCTTGCCTGGGGAATCTGATGGACAGAGGAGTCTGGTGGGCTTCAGTCCATGGGGTCGCAAAGAGTCAGGCATGACTGAGCGACTAACACTTACACACTTTATAATGCTAGCTTTTAATGTAGTTAGTTTTAAAGACCCATTTTCCTTATGAAATGCATATGGCCTTCTATGGAATGATGAAGCATAGTGGGTTTTCCTGTGGTTGGACAAATAAGCACATCAACTTCTGCTTGCAACCCTTAATTAAAGATCAATGTTCACAACTGAGTTCATTCATTTTGTTTTATATACTTTGCCTATCCTGCTTCTAGCAATGTTGAGTTCTTGCTCTCAGTGTGACAGGAGGGTTGTCAACTAATAGGGTGATTTTTCTACATTCACAGATGAAACAGAATTGTTTAATACATAACTTTGTGCTCTGAACATTGTTTTACTCCATGCTTGAGTGTTCTGGTCATTTCTTTTAAACTTAAGAACAATCATTCTTATATAATAGGGAATTAAAACTCTTTACAAAGATTTCATAGATTCTGAGGAGACTATTTATCATACTAGCTTTTGTTAAAATGGATGAGAACTGAAGAGAGTGAGACTATAACCTTGATGGGAAAAAGCAGACAGATTTGTTAAGGATTTCAGACCTTCTAGGGCCTTAGAATTATCCAAGGATATATATATATATATATATACAAGGTAACTAAAGAGTTTAATGTATTTACATAGTTCTTTGATTTTTATCATAATTAAGATACAAATCCTTCTGATTATGCAAGGAAAGCTTTAATTATCTCTATGCATGACATGCCACAATAATGTTAGTGAGCACTTTCTGTGTTAAGTACTTTCTGTCAATGTGATTTAATTCTGTCAACATATTCATGCAATATTATTATTTCTTATTCATTTACTTGATATTGAGAGTTAATGAGGTTAAATGACTGTATAAGATTACACAGCTAGTAAATCAGGTCACCAGAATTCTCACTTTTGTCTTCCTGTCATTAGAGGTGAGTCTCTAACCTGCCTAAAGTTCCAGGAGTTGGTGATGGGCAGGGAAGCCTGGTGTGCTGCAGTCCATGGGGTCGCAAAGAGTTGGACATGACTGAGGGACTGAACTGAACTGAACCTGCCTTGGACAAGTTAGCATTTATTGAGTGGCTATTAGGTGTAGGCCACTTGTCTTGGAGCTTAAAGTACATTGCTTGATATAAAATCATAACAACTCTGAGAGACAGTTATTAGTGTTCTTCTTTTAGAAATAAGGGTAGATAATTTCCTAAAGATTTACCACATTATGACAGAACAAGGACTCAGAGATGAATGCTATTCCCAAATGCTTACTTTTTTTTCACTGTATTTATATTTCCTATTACTAAGGTAACAAAGAGTTTCTATTCTGTACTTAAATATTTCTCTATAAATTTTTCCAGTCAATAATGGCCCCATCTATTATCAAACGAAAAAAAAAATCATCTGTGTGGTCACCAATATATTCATAAAGATAAGCTACATGTATGCTAAATTTGACAGAAACCCATCTGTTATTTACTCATTTAATGAAACAGTTGATATTATCATTGAATTGCATTAATGGAAAATAACATGTAAAATAAACATTTTAAATGTTACTTATCTAGAATCACCAGCCCAGGTTTGATGCATGATCCAGGGTGCTCAGGGCTGTTGCACCGGGATGACCCAGAGGGATGGACTGGGGAGGGAGGCGGGAGGGGAGTTCTGGAAGGGGAACACATGTATACCCATGGCGGATTCATGTCAATGTATGGCAAAATCAACATGATAATGTAAAGGAAAAAATAAATAAGTTAATTAAAAAAATAAAAATAAGAAATGAAATTATTATCAGAGACAATAAAATCTTTAGATGTCTAAAAGGGGAAAGTATACCATACCTGACCAAGCTATTAGCACTGTCAGGATCTTGGGCCAAAACTGTGCCAACAACTGTCCCGATCTTGGCATTTTCATAGACTTCCATGACATAGGAAGGCATGGAAAATAGTGGTGGTTCATCTACATCCCCGACAATGATCTTCAGCATGGTAGCATCTTTAAAAGGACCCAAGTGAGAAAAGCGAAAATCAAGATGGGTATTGGCTCCTTCTATGTTGAGGGTATATGACTTCTTTTTCTCATAGTTCAGTGGCTGTGGGGACAAAATAAGATTTCCAATATTATGACTCCCATCACTTTTCAAACAAATATTTCCTTTTCCATTTTTGAAACAAACAAACATGCATATGTTTAGGTAGATCTAGCCACTCATAAACAAGCTATGAAGTTAGTCTTAGCAGTAAATTCTAACACAGAAATCATGGAAACTCAAGTCTGAAACAATAGTGATTTTTCACAGCCATAATACGATGATAATTGGGGACAAAAGAGTATTTCCCTCAGTCAAGCTAAGATTGCTTTCTGGGGAATCTCTTCAAGCGACGTTTTTCTATTTCCTCTTCGACTTAACTCATTAATTTTTAAAATATTTGCTGTGTGTAAGTTTAGTTTCTCAGTTGTGTCCAACTCTTTGTGACCCCATGGACTGGAACCCACCAGGCTCCTCTGTCTATAGGATTGTCCCAGTAAGAATACTGGAGTGTGTTGCCGTTTCCACCTCCAGGGGATCTCCCCAACCCAGGGAGGGAGCTTGCAACTCTTGCATTGCAGGTGGATTCTTTGCTCCTGAACCAATGCGGAAATGTTTGCCACCAACCTGCTAAATTGAAAAAGTACATTTTATTTTTGTTTTGTACTTAATTTCTCTTGTACCATTGATTTTTATCTATCATCATCTTATTTTTACCTTGCTGGTCTTAAACTTGATATCTTATTTTAAAATCTGACAAATGCTTAATCTTTCAATTAACATTGTCTTGAAATTTTAGCAAAAGGTTTTATTAGTTACTTTTTTTTTGCTTGTAATACCATTTCATATATGTATTTAGGTTTTCATTTCCTTTATTATCATATGTCGATCAACTTTGTTTTTTTAATTGTAGTATTCTGCTTGTTTCCATTTATCTTTTTAGCTTTGAATCAGCATTAATAGTTTCTCTGTATCTTTCTAGTTATTTTTTCATATTTAAAAAAATCATCCAGATAATATTTATGTATCTTCTATTAACATATTTATCAGGAACCATGAATTTGACTTCACATACAATAATGAAGAACTAGATCAATCTTGGTGTTTTGTCCAAGAGACTATATGGTCTATTATAGGATATAAAATAGTAAACACACATTTATAGCACTGGACACTTAGTGCTATATGACATTATAGGCATTATGAACAGCAACCTACTCCAGTACTCTTGTCTGGAAAAACCCATGGACATAGGAGCCTCATGGGCTACAGTCCATGGGGTTGCAAAGAGTAGGACATGACTTAGCAACTAAACATCAACATCAGGCATTATGAAAATAATAAGGATACAGACTTAGAAACAAGAGTGTATGAGTCAGTAGGTAATATTTCCAAGAGGAAGTACGTTTAGAGGTAATGACTGAAACACTTAAAGTGTTAAATATGAGGGACTTAACAGGTTCTGTGATCCAAAATGTGCTTAGTTATAGGATTAATCATGCTGAAAGTCTCCATGGTGAAGTTAGTGCAGGCAGTGTAGAGATCAACCTTATATATTGAGCCTGCAGAAGTACCTATCGATTAACATCTATGAGGAAAAACTGTAGATATTTTTCCATCCCTATTTCTGCAATCGATTTTGCAGGAGTTTGCTTCAATCTTGCAGTCTTCTTTCCTGGCAGGATCAGAGAATGATCATTCCCTGAGTGGATATCAGATATTTTCATTTACCCTAAGGCCCAAGGAGAAGCTATAGAGTATATTTAATGGGATTTTATAAGCAGAAAGTCAGTCCTCCTGATGATTATTTCCCTTATCTCTTCTGAATTGCCTTGAAAAATTGGCCTTCTCAGGGTTAGAGATTGTATAGAAGGAAAAACAACTATTTAAAAAGACACTTGATCTTTGGAAGAAAAGCTATGATGAAACTACACAACATATTAAAAAGCAGAGACATCACTTTGCTGACAAACGTCCAAATAGTCAAAGCTATGGTTTTTCCAGTAGTCACATATGGATGTGAGAGTTGGACCATACAGAAAGCTGAGTGCCAGAGAATGGATGATTTTGAACTGTGATGTTAGAAAAGACTCTTGAGAGTCCCTTGGACTGCAAGGAGATCCAACCAGTCAATCCTAAAGGAAACTAGTCTTGAATATTCATTCAAAGGAAGGATGCTGAAGCTCCAACAGTTTGGCCACCTGATACAAAGAACTGACTCGTTTGAAAAGATGCCGATGCTGGGAAAGATTGGAGGCAGGAGGAGAGGGGGACAAGAGAGGATCTGATGGCTGGATGGCATCACTGACTCGAGTAAACTCCAGGAGTTGGTGAGGGACAGGGAAACCTGACGTGCTGCTGTCCATGGGGTCACAAAGAGTTGGACGTGACTGAGTGACTGAACTGAACTGACTGAACTTCCAAAAAAAAATAATAACAACATCAAACAAATAATTCTTCTCAGGGAGATAGATAAGACATTGTCATTACATTATTTTACAAGTGTTTATAAGACAAAATAAAATATTAAAAATGTTAAAAACTCAAATTATTCAATGTGAATCATATATACAGTACATATACATTTATATATGGCAAAATATTATGCATTTTAGATTCATATATTTTAAAGAAGAGAAACCAGAGTATCACTGAAAGGACTGATGCTGAAGCTTCAATACATTGGCCCCTTGGTGCAAAGAGCCGGCTCATTGGAAAAGACCCTGATTCTGGGAAAGACTGAGGGCAGGAGGAGAAGAGGATGACAGAGGACAAGATGATTGAGTGTCATCATCGACTCAATGGACATGAGTTTGAGCATACTCCAGGAGACAGTGAAGGACAGGGAAGCCTGCCATGCTTCAGTCCTTGGGGTTGCAAAGAATCGGACACAACTGAGTGACAGAACAACAATTTTAAAGAAAGGCTAATTGATCTGCAGTTGATGACCCACCAAGTGGGAGTCATTTCCTTCTCAGAGAATTAAAGCTAGAACTGAATTGCCAGTGCATCTAACATCCATCTTGTTTGGGGACTTGCATGACTTTTAGTTGGACCAATGGATTCACTGTACTTTTCTTTCCTTGGCTCCTTTCTCCTTAACATTAGTAAGTAAGAATCTGTTTTGGAGTAATTCAATAAGTCTCATCCAAATTTAAATGGTCTCTCCTCAAAATAGTACACAATTGCTGCCTATCAAGAATTAGGCGCATGGATATGGTCCCCTCTGCACAGAGGAGCAGGGACTGTCAGAATCCAGATATTTGGCTCATGGAAACCAACACTCTTGGCAGGTTTACCACTTGTTAAAAATCAATGTAATGCTTTAGACTTAACCCACTGCATCTGGTAGACGTTATAATGACTAAGGTTCACTGAGAGTCAGAAAGACTTTCAATGCAACTTGTGGAGACAATTTTAGCTACCTCTATCCCGTCAGATATTATTATCAAGCTGTGCATCCAATACAACAGGCATCTCTCTTTCCATTTCTAGCAGATCCCCTGGCAAGCTAGATGTCATTTATCTTAACACTGGCCTACCTACTGCTAAGGTACAGTTAGTTTATGTGAACACATGATTTCATGTTTATGATTATCTCATATATAATTTAAGTACCCCAAGTAAGAGATAATCATTTTAAAAGACTTGTTTGTCAGGTCTGGCAGATGGATGGATAGGACCCATCTCAAGCCACTAAGGGAAGAGAGGATATTTTGGATCAGGACAAAATTTCAGAAGCAGATGAATTAATAATACACATGGAAATAGTTTTAGTAACCTCATTTATAAAGAAAACACTGCAGTGCTAAATTGCAAATTAGAGAAACTGGAAATAAATTACACTTTAGGAGGATTTTTTTTACAGGATTATGTATACAAAATAAAGTATGTTAATTCTTGGTTTTGTATTAAAACAAAGAATGTACAATAATATATAGAGAAAGAATTAGGATTATAATTTTTTTCCATTTGCTGTAAATCCTGGTAACGATATCCAAATATGTATTATTCACACACTGTAAATAGATCACTCAGTAATTTCCTAGTAATCTTTTATCTCAGAAAATTAGTTAGAACTCTGTCTAGGGGTTTCATTTTTCATAGTTATAAGATTTTTATTTTTATTATGTGAAAGTAGTCTATCAAAAGCAATAGACCAAAAAACGTGAAATCTATTCATCTAATACATAGTTTTGATTAAAAGTTGAAGGAAAAAAAATTAAAAACATACTCAGTTTATAAAAATAACAAAGAAAGCAAAAAAAAAAGACATATTTATCTGAGAGTATATAAAACACTTTTCTTATCTTAAAACAAAACAACAACAGCAAAAAATGGATACAGAACAAGTTCATATGTGTGAGGCATAGTAAGAAATTGATAAGGGCAATTATAGAACCAGAGATTGTTTATGAGCATAATAAATAGCTTTTTCCAGCTATACTATGCTAAAATTTCAACTGCCCATGCCTGCAGGTTTTGGGGGCAGGATTCTGACATTTGAATTGGACAGAATATTAAAACAATCAACCCTTTTGAGCTACTTGACAACTCTTGGAATGATGAGCCTCCAGTCTTCAATAATCTTCACCATTATTTACTCCTAGATTTTTGCCTCACCAAGATATTTGGTGTGGGGGTGGGGGGTCTATAATTTGCATACAGTTTATCCCATTTAACAAAATATCAGACTCATGCCAAGTTTCTTTTTTCTTTCTTTCTTTTCAAAACTGCAAGTCTGGATACCAGTTCAGTGTTTAAGATGAGAAGCAAGTGAGTCTAAGGGAGAGATGCTCTACTGCAGATTACTAACATAATCTTAATGTTTAAGGGAGAAATATTCCAGGAAATCTATCAGACTCTGTTTTCATTTTATTGCCTTGGACTTAATTCACTGGATTGGTCTCAGTCATGGTACAAGTTCATAGAGTCAAGAACCAAAACTACCTCATCACTGATGCTCACAGTTAACAAATGTATTCATTGGAAGGACTGATGCTGAGGCTGAAGTTTCAATACTTTGGCCACCTGATGCGAAGAACTGACTCATTGGCAAAGACCCTGATGCTGGGAAAGATCGAAGGCAGGAGGAGAAGGGGACAACAGAGGATGAGATTGGATGGCATCACTGACTCAATGGACATGAGTCTGAGCAAGCTCTGGGAGTTGGTGAAGAGCAGGGAAAGTTGGCATGCTGCAGTCCATGGAGTTACAAAGAGTCAGACACGACTGAGTGACTGAACTGAAAGGAACTGATGACTACTGTTGTCAAATGTAGTAAATTAAAATAATTTTAATATCATATGTGTTAATTACCAAATAGGATATACTTACACCAGGAAACTGTCATTTATGAAATGAGAAATTAACTAGCTAACTTTAATTTTTTAAATTTTAGTATTTTATCTAGCTATGCTAAATATGATACAATCATGATAATCATAATCAGTAATTAAATATACTAGCAATATATAATTATAAGCAACTGTAACAAGGATATGTATTGGCATATCCTTGATACTTATTAACATCTTTGATATTCTAATATAATTGATTTTCGGACACTGAACCATTTCTGGAATAATTCAACTTGTGATGTGCTTTGTTTTATTAGAATGGTTCTACAGGTGACAAGAGGTTGCTTAATATTTGTATCAGTGTATTAGCTTTTGTGTAAATGCCACTGCATTAGTTGCTGTGGGCTGCCATAACAATAAACGCTGGGTGGTTTAAAACAGCAAAAATGTAGTGTCTTGCCGTTCTGGGGATGTGGGATTCTGAAATTTGGCGGTGCTTGGGTCTATAGGGCCAATAAATTCTCCCTCACACTTGTTTTCCAGTTTGTGTGACTGCCCTGGCGCACCTGAGGAAAAAGACAGCCCAGCACAGTTGGGAATCCAGTTTGCATTCTAATTTAACCACCTGAGGGTTAAGCCTCTTAAGTTTGGTGTTCCAAACTCGTAGCTTTATAGCTATTGGGTCATAAAGGTGTTTTTCAGAGCAAACAGAAAACTTCAGGTGACTCATGCAACAACTATTGTGGTTAGATTAGGTTATGCATTCACCAGTATAATATGTCCTCATTTTTAATGCTCAAAATTGTCTACGATCCCTGTATATGAAGGACACTTCAACTGGATATAAAGACGGGGACTCACATTTACTTTCCTGAGTATATGGGAAGTATTCAGGCATGCTTAAAACAAATTTCCCATGAAAATGTTTCCCAGACTGTCCTCCACCTTTGAAAAATTGGCCATCTTTTATCTGAGTGCTTATAACAACTGAAATAAACCTATACCATTAACATTTGACATCTTGTATTATAACAATGTATCATGTCTACTCAGTTTCCCCTAAGAGAGAGAATATTATCTAATTCATCTTCACATTTTAGTTATCTGGCATAATTCCTGGTACATGGTGGGTGATTAATAGCCTCCCTCAATTTCAAATATAGCTGTGTTTAGAGTATAGAAAAGTACTATTTTATGGTTTACACTTGAAGGATGAAAAATTCTATGTTTTTTTAAAATATGAAGTTAATTCCTATGTGTGAACCAAACAACTAACACATATGGACACATTTAATGGTCACAACTCCTGTGAGTTACAACTGTTTCCATTTACAAACAAAGAAACCAAAGTGCAGAAAAGTCAAGAAACTTGTTTAGGGGCAACAGCCTGTAAGTGACATACTTGGGATTTGAACTCAGGCAGTGGGAACTCTATAGACTTTGCTCTTAAGTACTGAGATAGTCTGCCTGAAATCTAATCAGCATATAAAGGGTGTAATATAACATTCCAGCTTAATGACTAAAAAGGAAGGGATTTTTCAGTTTAGTCACTCAGTCGTGCCCGACTCTTTGAGACCCCATAGACCACAGTATGCCAGGCCTCCCTGTCCATCACCAACTCCCAGAGCTTACTCAGACTCATGTCCATTGAGTCGGTGATGCCATTCAACCTTCTCATCCTCTGGTGCCCCTTTTCCCCCACCTTCGATCTTGTCCAGCATCATGGTCTTTTCAAATGAGTCAGTTCTTCGCAGCAGGTGGCCAGAGTACTGGAGTTTAAGCTTCAACATCAGTCTCTCCAATAAACATCCAGGACTGATTTCCTTTAGGATAGACTGGTTGGATCTCCTTGCTGTCCAAGGGACTTTCAAGAGTCTTCTCCAACACCACAGTTCAAAAGCATCAATTCTTTGGCGCTCAGCTTTCTTCACCATCCAACTCTCACATCCATACATGACCACTAGAAAAACCATAGGTTTGACTAGATGGAACCTTGTTGGCAAAATAATGTCTCTGCTTTTTAATATGCTGTCTAGGTTGGTCATAACTTTTCTTCCAAGGAGCAAGCATCTTTTAATTTCATGGCTGTATTTACCATCTGCAGTGATTTTGGAGCTCCCCCAAATAAAGTCTGCCACTGTTTCCACATCTATTTGCCATGAAGTGATGGGACCAGATGCCATGATCTTAGTTTTCTGACTGTTGAGTTTTAAGCCAACTTTTTCACTCTCCTCTTTCACTTTCATCAGAAGGCTCTTTAGTTCTCCTTTGCTTTCTGTCATATTTTTAGTAGAATAAAATATCCTCACTATTAAAGGATACTGGAGAAGGAAATGGCAACCCACTCCAGTATTCTTGCCTGGAGAATCCCAGGGACAAAGGAGCCTGGTGGACTGCCGTCTATGGGGTCACACAGGGTCGGACACAACTGAAGTGACTTAGCATGCATTAAAGGATACATTCTTTCAACTTCCCAAGTATTTATAATCACATTAACATGAATAATTAACTTCATTAATTCTACCAAAATTCTTTGTACCTTTATAATTCCTTAATTCAGACTCACAAAGCTAAAAACATGAAACACTTTTCTGGCAAAATCTTCTGTTCCCTCTGTGACAGTTAGAGGTATTTTTCCTGGTGCAATTCTAACTTCCTGAGGCAGAAGTTACTAACTTCTCTTACTTTTCTTTAGTTACTTTTCAATGTTCTAATGCAGTTCACTCTCACTGAATGTTTCCAATTTTCATCTTAAGTTTTCATTTCTTAATTTTATCCTATTACTTCTAGTAATTACTTTCACATATCATTGCTCTTTCTAACTTATAAAAATCATACTTTTCCCTCTTTAATATGAACACATTTCATATTCCTGTAGATAAGCTATCATCTTCCCCATCAATCATTTTCTAGCCAGCTCTATATATTTGGAACATTTTAATTGTTTCTCATTAATCACTTCTACTATTCATTAAATCACACTAATATATTCCTCCTCTGGAACTGTGCAACCATCATAAATAGATGGATACCAAAAACAGCATTTTAAGACTCATTTTTTCTTGGAGTCCAAGAAGGTCCTAAAATTCTGTTTTCCCATGTAATAAAAGACACTCATAGGACCTCTCCTTGATTCAGTTATTATATTGCATAATCCATGTGTTCCATCATAGAAATGGGATGATAATAAAGAGATTGATACCAATATTTTAATAAAAAAGGAACTTCAACTGTGCCAAATATGGCCAAATCCTGGAATTTTGTGAGAAAATAAAAGCATATTTTATCATTTGGTTGTTTTGAAGTTTTACTTTTGTATTGGGGTATAGCCAATTTTGTGATGGTTTCAGGTGAACAGCAAAGCAATTCAGTCATTATACATGTGTCCATTCTCCTGCAATCTCCTCCTACCCAGGTTGCCACATAACGTTGAGTGGAGTTCCTTGTGCTCTACAGTAGGTCCTCGTTGGTTTTCTATTTTAAACATAACAGTGTGCATTGTACATGACCTTGTCAAACTCCCTAACTAATCCTTCTCCCTTGGAAACAATAAGTTTGTTCTCTAACTCTGTGAGTCTCTCTCTGTTTTGTAAGTTGATTTGCACCATTTTATTTTAGATTCCACATATAAAGTATGTCACACAATATTTCTCCTCTGGCTGACTTACTTCACTCAGTAGAGACTCTCTAGAACCACCCATGTTGCTGCAAATGGCATCATTTCATTCTTTTCAATGGCTAAGTAATACTCCATTGTATATATGTACTACATCTTCTTTATACATTCCTCCATCAGTGGATATTTAGGTTGCTTCTATGTCTGGACTATTATAAACAGTGCTGAAATGAAAATTGCGGTGCATTTTCTTTTCAGATCATGTTTTCCTCCACATACATGCCCAGAAGTGGGATTGTAGGGTCTTATGGTAGCTCTACTTTTAGTTTTTTTTAAGTTACGGATAGCTCAACTCATCAGGCTGTTTCAACAAATCATTAATTTCCAACTAGTGTACTAAATAATATTACAGTGCTGAGTGCTCAGTTTTTTCAGGCGTGTCTGACTGTTTGTGACCTCATGGACTATAGCCCCCAGTTCCTCTGTCCATAGGATTTCCCAGGCAAGAGTACCGGAGTGGGGTGCCATGCTCTACTCTAGGGGTTCTTCCCGAACCCAGGGATCGAACCTGAATCTCCTGCATTGCAGGCAGATTCTTTACCACTGAGTCACATGGGAAGCCCAAATAATATTACTGGAATAGGTGTTAAAAGTGTTAATTAAAGTCAAAGTAGTTTCAAGGAATATATCACTCCATAGCCATGCCTATGGATGAAGAATCAGAACTAAAGTTGACACAAAGGAGTCCTCTGTCAAAGGTATTATAAATACAGTGGTAGATTTCACTGAATTGAACTTTTGTCTCTTCAGTTTCTGGCTGAACAAGAGGACCACTTTCAAGATACTTAAATCTTACACGAATAAAAATAATAGTTTGACTGATTTTTAAATACAATCTCTAATGAATGTTTTATTTAAATAGGTCACTAGTATTAGAAACCTATTTCTTTTTATGTATGAAGTGTGTTCTTTTGTAATAAGTTGGTATACCATATTTTTATTGCACGTTGTGGTTCACAGCCTCAAAACTTTACAATCTGATGGCAAAGAACATCCTGATTCTTATTCTGTCACTCAACACAAGACAAAGAAATGGCACAGAAAAATTCAGTAAATACAATCCACTAAAAATTTTAAAATGTGATTATTTTGAATCGGGGTAGTATGGTTTTAGTTGGAAACACTTCCTATTTTCTCTCAGGGTTAATTTAAACTTAAACAAATACTTTTATAACTCTTTATGCTTACTCTCACTATCCACCTCTGATCTTTTATTAAATAAAATGGTATAAATGATGTATACTATAAAATTTTTTAAAAATACAAGGTATCCAGTTGCAAAAGATAAAATGTGCACCAACTACTGTGGATAGAGATACACATACACAGAGCACACATTAGGTACACATTCCTGGAAATTACCGGTATGTTGGTGCTGTGCTCAGTTGCTCATTCATTTCCAACTTTTTGTGACCCATGGACTATAGCCCACCAGGTTCCTCTCTGTCCATGAGAGTTTTCAGTACATTTATAATGAATTAATTAGAATAAGTTCTTTCTACTCTATTAGATCTAGCAGATTTAAGAAGGATATAGAATTGCTGGAGTTTCCCTGATGGCTCACATGATAAAGAATATGACTGCAATGCTGGAGGCATGCTAAGTCGCTTCAGTCCTGTTGGACTCTGTGCAACCCTATGGACTGTAGCCTGCCAGTCTTCTCTGTCCATGGCATTCTCCAGGCAAGAATATTACAGTGGGCTGCTGTGCCCTCCTCCAGGGGATCTTCCCGGACTAGGGATTGAACCTGCATCTCTTAGATCTCCTGTATTTGCAGGCAGGTTCTTTACCACTAGCAATGCGGGAGATCTGGGTTCCTCTCTGGTTAAGGAAGAGCCCCTGGAAAAGGAAACGGTAACCCACTACCATATTCTTGCCTGTGAAATCGCATGAACAGAGGAGCCTGGTCAGCTACAGTTCATGGGATCGCAAAGAGTCAGACAGGACTAAGCGAGTAACACTTTCACAATGAAAAACCAGAGAAATACCTACCTTGTTATGTAAAATAGAGAAGATAAATCAAAGAATGATATTGGTGAGTGCAACCTACTTAGAAGTGTTATGCTACAGAGACAAAACTAGAATTTTGATAAAAATCCTTACAGAAGACAGAGGGGGAAGTACATTGACAAAAGCCATGAATGACAGTTCATGGTGTGCTGTGCTTAGTCACTCAATCATGTCCAACTGTGGACATGTACACCCCATGGAATGTAGCCTGCCAGGTTCCTCTATCCATAGGACTTCCCAGGCAAGAATACTGGAGTGGGGTGCCATTTCCTCCTCCAGGAGATCTTCCCAACCCAGCGATCCAACCCAGGTCTCCCGCATTGCAGGAAGACTGCCATCTGAGCCACTAGGGCATTTATGCATGTGATACCAAAGGGGGAGAGGGGTGAGGAGGGATAAATTAGGAAGATGGCATTAATATATACATACTACTATGTATAACTAGGTAACCAACAAGGATCTACTTTATAGCACAGGCAACTATACTCAATATGTTGTAATATCCTCTAAGGGAAAAACCTGCAGAAGAGATATATATATACAGAGAGACAGATATATAGATCTATCTATCTAACTGTCTATAGAAATCACTGTGCTGTACAGCTGAAACTAATCTGACATTGTAAACCAGCTATTCTTCAATGAGAAAATATTGGTATCATTCACAAAAATATACCTCTCTGGGTAAGGAAGATCCCCTGGAGAAGGAAATGGCAACCCACTCCAGTATTCTTGCCTGGAGAATCCCATGGACAAAGGAGCCTGGTGGGCTACAGTCCATTGGGTCGCAAAGAGTCAGACATGACTGAGCGACTAACACACACATGCATAGGATGTGCTGTTCTGCATGTGATTAAAGGTGATTCAGATGACTTGAAATAAAGGAACTCAGTAAGATAAGCTCATGGAGTTTTCTGGAAAGTGTAATTAGCATTCAGTACAAACAGAGAAAGAGAGAAAGAAAAGAAGAAATGCAGGTATTGAAGTATCACTGTGCTTATTAGCTAGGCACAACTTAGAGTACTGTTTTACTTCATTTCTTCTCTCTGTAACAATCACTTTGTGGCATATTAAAAATAAGAAAACTGAAGGTTAGAGACTTGTGATAATGTCATACATTTCTTACATGGCAAGACCAAAATTTATTTTTCAGCCAACAGTAAAGATGGTATTTTCCACTGTCCTTCACTGACTAGAAAACCAAGTTTAGGATTTTGGGCTTAAAATAATAGGCATTGTTTTTGCAATTAAGTATACTTGAAGAAGAAAAGTGGTACTACAGACACTGTTTGCCAAAAGTCATAAAAGAAAATTGGGCTGGAGCTTTGAGTGGAAAAATAACAAACCAAAAAATGGGAACAGCTTCTACAAAGAAGGCAAATTGACATAGGCACCACAAGAACTGAATGTTAGACAGGCTGCTACAAAGCATATCCCTGGCTACAGAGGCTTATGTCACAGGAAAGAGTGCATCAACTTGCATTCATCCCTATCTTTTTCCCCTTTCCACCCAGTCAGGGTCCATTAAACAAGGAATGAAAGTTATCAAAGTGTATTTACAACCTACTGCACCATGGACCAGTGAATTCAACTTGGCAATTTTCTGATGAAGGCACGATATAGAAAGAATGTGCAGATGCTCCTGAAAACTGATTTATAGAGCAGGGCTGATTTTGATCTTTGGGAAGATTAGCTGTTCTACCTTGCTGGCTAAAGTGAGCTGCCTTAGAGATTAAATAAGGAACAAGTTTGAAAGGGCTGTTTTATCTATTTCCTGCCATCTGTATGAGTGCCTCTTAAAGGTTAAAATCCACAATGTTATATAGCTTAATTTTCAAATTGCAATAGTTTATAACATTATATATATGACATTGAAATAACTCCAAAATGGATAATCCTAATCTGAAGGATTAAGAAATTTGATAAATACACACATTGCATTTTAGAGGAAGTATTGACTATATTAAAAAATAAATTCAGGAAAAAAAGTGAAAGATAATTTGGATTCATTAAATATCAAGGTTAGTTTTAGTATTAACATTTCCGCTTAACACAATTACAACACTTACCTTGAAAACTGTGTATGTGCATGGGTGTATGCAATATAGAATAGCGAATGTTAATTACATATAGGTGTACACACGTGAACACATATGATTTTACCTTCATTTTTCACAAGCAACTTAAAATTAATTGAGGCCATGAAGAGTGATAAGATCCTCATTGTTCTTAATTGCACAATATATACTTGTATTTTATATTATGTGTGTATTCACACCATCTACCACTTCCTTCACATTTTGTAAACATGATAAAACTTCCTACTTTATACAGACAATAGTTTCCAATTGGCAAGGATCCTCTTTTTCCCATTCCCCTGCATATATTCCAGTTAGATCACTGCAAACTTATCTGCAAACATTAAATTCTCCTTCCTATCTGATTCTGTCAAAGAAGGAGGCATATTATCATAGATTCTTTCTTTCCATCTGCGATCAAGATCTCAAACAGGGTCATGTCTACCTGAGAGCATCTTTTTAATTCAATTACCCTCTCTTTAGTATCCTCAGTTTCTTGTCTCTTGACTTTTTATCCATCTGCTATCAACATACTTTCCATCTCCCAGCATACACTTAAAATCTTTATTTTATGATGTTCTCATTTATTTGCCTCCCTGGCTTTACTACAAAGCTTCTCAAAGAGGATAGTGTTTTTAAACTTTTTTCTCCCATTTCTTTGCCTCCCATATATAGTCTCTACACTACACTCTCTATACTTCATTGTAGCAAATTATATATATATTTCCTTTCAAGTAGGTAATACAAGCAACTTTTGAGATTCTAAAGAAACAAACTCCTGAGCCAAATTTTCTGTCATCAATTTCTGTTGTTTTAGTCGTTAAGTCATGTCTGACTTTTTTGCATCCCCATGGATGGCAGCCTGCCAGCCTCCTCTGTTCACTGGATTTCCCAGGCAAGAAAACTGGAGTCGGCTGCCATTTCCTTCTCCAGGGGATCTTCCTGACACAGGAATCGAACCATATCTCCTGCACTGGCCAATATATTCTTTACCAGGAAAGCCCACACAACATTCTAGTTAGGTTTAAAGGTATGATAAAGGTGTGTCTGCATGCTCAGCCACTCAGTCGCGTCCGACTCTGAATCTTTACAACCCCATGGACTGTAGCCTGCCAGGCTCCTCTGTCCATGGAATTTTCCAGGCGAGAATAATGGAGTGGGTTGCTATTTTCTACTGCAGGGGATCTTCCCCAACCTGAGGATCATCCCTGAGTTTCCTGCTACTCCTGCATTGACAGGTGGATTCTTTACCACTCAACCACCAGGGAAGCTCCATAATGGTTGTACCAGCTCAATAAAGATTTGGGAATAAGCTCTTAAAACCCTTCCTGACACAGAGGAAACACTCAACAAATGTGATGTTACTATCTATTGTGATGAAAATGAGATGCAGATGGTTAGCTGAATTAACTTTTATAATCCTAAATTGTTTCATAGATCTAGAATCCTTCATATTTTTAATAATTATATTTCCTCTATTCAGCCTCCTTTGGGAATTTTCACTGACAAAATTCTCTTCTGTATATTGATATTTTCTTCAAAGACTCTATTTCTTTCCTGCTTTCTGCTTGTTTCTTAAATGCTAGTGTTCTCTAGGGTTTAAGATTCATCTTTCAGAAAGAATTATTCATCCACTTACCTGGATTTATTTGAGTGAAAAAGCCATTCAAGGAATGAAAAGCAGACATTCCTTGTTTCATTTTTCAGTCTATAGTATTGTGTTGGCCAAAAAGTCCATTTGAGTTTTGCTTAACATTTTACAGAAAGCCCCAAACAAACTTTTTTTGGCCAATTCAATATATCCATTTGTTATGCTAGTGCTTATTGAATGCCTATTGAGTGTCAGAAAACATGCTAGACATTGGGAATGAAGCAACAAATTAAAAAAATAATCTCATTCTCTTGTAGGTTATATTAAAAATTCATTAGAAATAGAGACATCAAATGAGACCTTGTCACTTCCTGCTTAGATAGCTTCAGTGGCTTTCCATTGGGTAAAATTAAACAAAATTCTGTGTGCTTTCCTATGTCCTAGCTTCTTCACTCTCTCTGCTTCAGAATCAGGATGTTATTTAGGTCCTCACTGTGCCACAGTCCAACCCACCCAGGTTCTCGTTGTAGTTTCTTTCCTCTTCCTTTAATTCTATCACCTAATTACCTCCTAAGTATGTTTTAGTTCTCTGTTCAACCACTGCTAACTTATCAGACAGGATTAAACACCCTAGATTTTGCCTTCCCAATAGCACTGTTTAACTCTCTGTCATAGACCACATTTTATTATCCATCTAAAAATGCATGTGATATTTGATTGGTGTCTCTCCACTTCCATAGGTGGGAAGCTCTATGTAAGCTGAGAGTGACTTTTGCTCTGCTCAGGCTTCCATGGCTCACGTGGAACACAATTACTGGCAAATAAGAGACACTTAAAACTCAATATTTGTTAAAATAAATATATGGAAATTGACTCTTTTTATCAACACATTTTTTATCCAAGTCTGACAATTTCATAAAGATTAAAATGAGAAGATATTCAGGTGAAGTATCAATATTATATATACACCAGTAATGACTACTTTGTAAGTATTTGCACACTTTAAACTCTGCTTCTCAGGCCTCTTTTGTGACATACAAAAGACATATTAATCTTCAATTTTAAATCAATATAAAATTAAGATCATTAGAAGAATAACTGAGATTTTATATAGTGCAAAGATAAATATATATACAAAAACACACAGATAACTAGATAGATAGCTAGATAATATAATGAATGACAACTAGATTCAAATAGATAAATAGATGATTAATAGGCCGACAGACTGATTGATTCACTTCGCTATTACAGTGTGTGTGCTTAGTTGTACAGCCATGTCTGACACCATGGACTATGGCCTGCCAGCTCCTTTGTCCATGAGGGTTCACCAGTCAAGAATACTGGATTGGGTTGCCATACCCTCTTCCAGGGGATCTTCCCAATTCAGGGATAGAACCCAGGTCTCCCACACTGTAGGCAGATTCTTTACCCTTTGAGCCATCAGAATATAATTTTTCAGCCTTTGTTCTCAACATACTATACAGTGGAATCATCCAGAGTACTTGTTAAAAAGACAAATTCCTCACTTCCACTTCAGCCTTTCTGAATCAAAATATAATGAAGGTAAGGCCTAGGGACTTGCATGTTACTAAATTTTCAAGCTGAAATTGTTCAACATTTAAAAACTGAGACATACTGCTTTAGAAGTTACATTTAAATTCTCCTTTGTTAATTGCCTGTGTTCTACTTCATTCTTACAAAGGCCTGAGCATAGTGTTCTCTTAAAAGCAAAATGCAATAGATTTAGTCTGGTGACAAATTCTTAGGAATAAATTAGAATGAGGGTAATGAGAAGGTAAATGACTTCACTAAAAGGCCCATGACCATCAAGCAGGAAAGTATTATAATGCTACTTTGATTAGCATAATGTAAAATAATGGTATTAATAGAATTTGAATTCATGGTAAATACGTTATCTGAAAACAAAAATAAGGGAATACATTCATAGTGTACTCTACATATGACCTTCCCACCACACTAAAACACATAGGGCTTCCCTGGTGGCTCAGACAGTAAAGAAATCTGCCTGCAATGCAAGAGACTTGGGTTCAATCTCTGGGTGAGGAGATCCCCTGGAGGAGGAAATGGCAACCCACTCCAGTATTCTTGACTGGAGAATCCCATGGACGGAGAAGTCTGGTGGGCTACAGTCCATGGGGTCGCAGAGTCGGACACAACTCAGCAACTAACACTTAAGAAAGGATTTAAACAGTTAGACATAATCATAGTTAAAATGTAATTACATATTAAAGAGGAAATATTTTGTCATTTTAATGACTTGAAAAAACACCTTATTAATATCTTGCCAAATTTGCATTCATGGAAAAGTGAGTGAATTGCCTAGCTCACTTACAGTATTTTTTTACCTTTTTTAAGGAAAGGATCCCTTCTCTTGTCTCTTTGTCAGTGGAGATGGAGAATATACCAACACCATCACCATTAATGATGGAGTATGTCATGTCTGCATTCGAGCCAGTGTCTGCATCATTTGCCTTGATTTTCCCAACAGCTGAACCAACTTGAGCTGACTCAGGAACATACAACTGATAGTGCTCTGAAAAAAAATTTTATATACAAATTATTTGATATAATACTGGTCATAAAACAACAATCATTTCATAAAAAGACACTGAAATATTTAGGCCACACATCTATTTATGTTTACATCTATTTAATCAATGCTCACATTTCCCTATAGGCATTTATGAAATAGATATGAAGCATAATGTACATGTTGTCACCAATTGTTTTATTGTGAAGTTAGAAACATCTATTACAGTGATTAATTTATTTATTATATAAAACTTCAAGTAAGTATATAAATAACAGAAACCTTTAATTAAAATGTAACTTTATAAAAATTTTCAACCAAGATTAAATTAATGAGATTTAATACTATACATAAATACAATTAGGCCATATGGACAGGTGAATGTGAAACATCTATAAAAATAACTTCTGAGTTAATAATGTTTTTAGTTTTGGTATGATATTTCTTTTTTTGTTTAGTGCATCTGTAAGTGTGAGGAGTATTCTAACTTTCTTCTAAAGGTAAAATTGCATGTTTTAAGGGGCTATATGTTGTTGCTGTTTGGTCGTTAAGTCATGTTCAAGCCTTTGTGACTCCATGGACTATAGCATGCCAGGCTTCCCTGTCCTTCAGTATCTCCAACAGACTGCTCAAGTTCAAGTCCATTGAATTGGTGATGCCTTCCAACCATCTCATTCTCTATCGTTCCCCTCCTGACCTCAATCTTCCCCACAATCAGGGTCTAATTCAGTGAGTTGGCTCATTGCATTACATGGCCAAAGTGTATATTGGTCCTCAGCTTCAGCATCAGTTCTCCCAATGAATATTCAGGGTTGATTTCATTTAGATTGACTGACTCAATCTCCTTGCTGTTCAACAGGCTCTTGAGTCTTTTCTAGCACTTACATGAAGATACTGAAAATTGACTTCTATGTGTGTTCTATATGTATGTTATTCAACAAAGTTTTTTTCCAGTTTTATAAATTTGTTTACACTATACTTGACTTCAAATATTAGTTTTTAGTTCAACAGCCCTCACCAATGTAACAGTTCATGAGTATAGCACCTTCTGTAAAACATGATCCCCTGATCTTAATCATGCACTTCGACCAGGAGCTATCAGGTTGCCAAAGGCACTATATTCCTCTTAACAAACTTATTTGACCTGGGAAAAGCATGAGACCCACATCTTTATAGGACTCCATCATTCCTCTCACAGTTGATGGATGCAAGGATGGGCAGGTGATTCACAATGATTCACAAGGAGATTCCATTCCCCAAAATATTTAAACTGGAGCTCATCTTTCTTCATTGTGATACATTGAAAGAGGCTTCTGACAATGGACGTTCTTCCAAAATTCATGTTGGGATAACTAATATAAGGTCTGTAACAATTTTTTAGAATCCTTAAAAATGTTATAATATTCCTGAAAGTGAAAGTATTAGTCACTCGGTTGTATCTGACTCTTTGTAACCCTGTGAACTGTAGCCAGCCAGGCTCCTCTGTCCATGGGATTTTCCGGGCAAGAATACTAAAGTGGGTAGCCATTCCCTTCTCCAGGAGATCTTCCTGAGCCAGGGATTGAACCTGAGTCTCCTGTTTTGCAGACAGATTTTCTTTATCATGTAAGCCACCAGGGAAGCCCCAGGAAGTTACATATAAAATATAACACTGTTCTGATGAAAAACATATAGAAAAGTTGCAAAATAAATTAGAATCTATCACCCAAAACTTTTTGAGATAGGCTAGGAAGTCAACTTCCTGGCTGTGAAAGACTGTAATTTCCAGCTATACTATAACCTTCCATAATTCAATAAACCACCTAAAGGACTTTTGGCTAGTGAAAATTAGGATGATGACACTTGTAAAAAAAAAAGTCATCAAACACAGAGATAAATAAGTAAATCACAGAATTATTATGATGGTATTATTACAAAGCACATTCTTTTAACAAAGAAAGTTGAAAAAGTAGTACCAGTGGGTCATAAAAGAAGCATGACTCAGAAAACCTTTAGGCAGAGTCTTTCAAGAGGAAGCCTATCCTGGAAGAAGAAGATTCGGTGCAGGGGAAGGATGAATATTTGTTGATATAGCCCAAGAATCACAGGTATAATAACTTCTCCCCATGCCCCATTAGGCAAAATAGAATACATTAATTTTAGTACTCTAACATTTTATACCCATTCCATACTGTTGAGAATTTATGAATTATAAGTTGTGAAACATCTTTTAGTATGCAGACTCTAAGGTGGCCCCTGATATCGCCCACCTTTTGATATTCAGCAGTCTAGTTTAGCTCAGTCACTCAGTCGTGTCAGACACTTTGCGAACCCATGGACTGCAGCATGCCAGGCCTCCCTGTCCATCACCAACTCCCAGAATTTACTCAAACTCATGTCAGTTGAGTCAGTGATGCCATCCAACCTTCTCATCCTCTGTCATCCCCTTCTCCTCCTGCCCCCAATCTTTCCCAGGATCAGAGTCTTTTCCAAGGAGTCAGTTCTTCGCATCAGGTGGCCAAAGTATTGGAGTTTCAGCTTCATCATCAGTCCTTCCAATGAATATTCAGCACTGATTTCCTTTACGATTGACTGGTTGGATCTCCTTGCAGTCCAAGGGACTCTCAGGAGTCTTCTCCAACACCACAGTTCAAAAGCATCAATTCTTTGGCACTCAGCTTTCTTTATAGTCCCACTCTCACATCCATTTATCACCACTGGAAAAACCATAGCTTTGACTACATGGACCTTTGCTGACAAAGTAATGTCTCTGCTTTTTAACAGGCTGTCTAGATTAGTCATAACTTTTCTTCCCAGGAGCAACTATCTTTTAATTCCATGGCTGCAGTCACCATCTGCAGTGATATCCCTGTCCTTAGTAATTCCCTTTCCTCAAATGTTGGCTAAATATAGGGACTCACTTCTAATAAACTGAACATAGCAAAATTAATGAGGTATCACTTCCAAGATAAGGTTATGAAAGCACTGTGGCTTCTTTCATGGGTACTCTTTTTCAAGTTCCCTTAGATTGTTTCCCTGGGGGAAATTCTACAATGTTGTGTTGAAGCCCTATGGAGTGTACCATATGACAGGTGTCTGAAAACTGGCAACAATGATATTAGTAAGCTGGAAGCAAAAACAATCCCTGCCTCCCCCAGGAAAGCTTCTGAATAAGATCACAGCCTCTGCTGCCAAACATACTGGGATCTAAGAAACCTGAACCTGAAGCACCCAGCTAAGTCAAACCTAGATTCCTGATCTCCAGAAATCATGAGGTAATAAATATTGGTTGTTTAAGCTCCCCAACTGGATGATCTGCAATACAGCAATAGATCATTCATATATAGCAGCCCTGTAGTTGTCAGTGATTTGACAAATACAAGGGACCCTGTTTACTTCATGCTTTTCTGTGGTGCTTTGCATGTTTGGAGAAATGAAAAGCAAAACTGAAACAAAATAAAAATTCAAACAAGCAAACAAAACATGATAAGCAGTTATTCTTGGAATAAAGTTTCAAATGCCTTCTAATCTCCTGATTTTATTTTGTAATGAAACAAATTATTGCTGTTACAGCCAGTGCTCAAGGTGAACCACTTATAATCAAATCCTCAGCTCATCCTCCTAGGCAGTTTTCCCCAGCCTTTTTAGCATCAAGCACCCATTTCATGGAAAATATTTTTCCACGGCCTGGTAGTGGAGGTTGGTTTGGGGATGATTCAAGCACATTACATATTTTGAGCACTTGATTTCTAACATTGCTGCTAATCTGACAGGAGGTACTGGTCCTCTGGCCAGAGGTTGGGGACCCCTCTGTTAGAGGACACCATGAAGTGGGTGTGTGCACAGTCATGTCTAACTCTTTACGACCCCATGGACTTTAGTCTGCCAAACTCTTCTTTCCATGGGATTCCCAGGCAAGAATACTGGAGTGGGTTGCCATTTCCTACTTCAGGGGATCTTCCTGAGGCAGGGATTGAACCCATGTCTCCTGCATTTTCTCGTGGATTCTTTACCACTAAGCCACCTGTGAAGCTGACTCAGTTATTCTAGATGATTTAATAATTCTAGAGACCTGCTATATGACATGGTGCCTACAGTTAACAATGTAGTTATGTGTACTTCAAAATATGGGACTACAGCAAACTAAAAGAGTTCTTCACAGCAAAGCAGATAATCAACAGAATTAAAAGGCAATGCAGAGGATGCATGGAAATATTTGCAAACTTCCAAAACATATAAGTAAGTCCTACAACTCAAGCAAAACAAAACAAAAACAATAAAAATTTTAAAAATGGGCAAATGATTTGAGCAGCCATTTCTCAAAAAAAAAGGGCATAATAATAGGCAACAGGTATATAAAAAGATGCTCAACATCATTAATTATCAGGGAAATGAAAATTAACACTTTAGTGAGAAATAACCTCAAACCTGTTAGGCTGGCTATTGTTGGAAAAACAGAAGAAAAAAAGAGTTGGCACGGTTTTGGAGAAATTGAAATTCTTGGACACTCTTGGTGGGAAAGTAAAATGGTGTAGCAGCCATGTAATGAGGTATGGAGTTCCTTGAAAAGAGTAAAAATAGAACTACAACATGATGCAGAAATCCTACTTCAGGGTACATATTCCAAGGAATTGAAATAACAATTTCAAAGAAATGTCTGTGTCCTTATGATATCTGTAGCATTATTCACAATGGCCAAGATAACAGAAACAGCCCATGTCTATTTTATTCATAAACGAATAAAAATAATGAACAAAGAAATTGTGCAATAAGATAAAAATAGCAGCAATTTGGGAAACAGAACTATTGAATGTATAGTGGGTATATGTGTGTATATGATATTCTAGTGAGATAATTATAGAATTAATAGAAGAGAATATTTAAAACAAAACAAAGATATTATGATAAATGGATCTGAACTCAATGAACTTTTGATATCTCTGACAACAAAGATCATTAAGAATATAAAAAAGTGTTACTAGGAATCCAAAGTGTTTGGGATCCAGATGCTTTTAGAGTAGAAAACATATTCTGAAAAAAGCCCAGGGCACTTAAATATTTTAATATTTAATTTAATGCTCAAATATTTTACTAATATTTCTGTTTAACATAAATATTCACACATACCTTTGAAATTTTAATCCTAAATATAAGATGTTTATGTTTTATCACATTTTAAGATACTATGATTAACCTTGGGAGGGAATATCTAAAATTATCCTAAAATAACACAAGATTTTAGAAAAAACTTTACATACCAGTTATAAGAAAAAACATGTAATGATCAATTATGAAGATATACAGCATGCAGAGTCACCTTTAAGAATTCTGACAACTGAGAGTCAACAGTCCAAAAATAATTGGGTTGTTATCATCTTTGAATAATAATGATAATACCTGAACTTTCATTTACCTGCTATTTTATGAAAATTGGAATTCCCTTTAGGAATAAAATCACTTGGGAGTATCTTTAAAGGATATAGTTCAAATGTATTTAGAAATCTTTGACCTGTGGTCTAAAGTTTTGGCTTTCCTATTCATGATATAATTCAATCACATAGAAAGAGTCAGTTTATTATTTAGAAAGCAATGCACTCTTATTTAAATAAGATTAGCAAAGGTCAAAACTCTCAGAATCTTGGTACACAAGGTAAATGATCTCTCTCCTTTCTGTATTATTTTTACTCGGTAATTGCTCTCTCTGGGAAAAAGAAAAAAGATCTTATCTTGGATAATTTTATAGTACAGGCTAATCAGAATTTCTATAGTTGCCAAAAAACTCCCTCAGAGTACTCTGCTTGAGTTCACAAAAAGGTTAAATATTGTAGGAGTGTTATTCAACTTTTCAAGAGGAGTAAGGATGACTAAAACAATACATTGAGATTTTATTTCTCACAGACACATATAAACACACAAACATATCATATGGATAGTGGTTTTTTTTACTATCATCATGTATATATTAGCTTGAGAGAGAGATCATGTATTCATTTTACAGAAATAAATTTTATAATTGGGTTCATAAGGATAAACAAAAATTTAAAACAGACCTGGTTCTTAATTCTCCCTGTTAAAATTAAGGAGAGAGGTTTCTTTTCCCCCAGTTTTCTTCCTTTTCTTGGAGCATTTGTAAGAGAAACTTGTCATGTGTATGACTATATATATGAAATATTTATATATGTATCACATAGTTAGAAAATATTTACTTTAAAATCTCATAATGCCATAGATACAATCATAGATCTAGTTGATATAACAAAGGAATTAATTAAAAAATATCTTTTATAGGATAGATTCTGCATTAAAGAAATAAAATTCCAATCCTTTAACTTGCCTTTAAAAATGAAGAAATTTATTTTCCACATTATTTGGCATATAAAACAGCCCATTTGTTCTTTACCTGTAGCTTTGCTTTTGTAAAAAATAGTCATATTTAATAATGATGCTGTTTCAATACATTCATAATTAACATCTTGGCTGTCATATACACAAGCTACAGCAGAACAGCCCTGGTTATTGTTTTGATAGTCATCAGTTATGGAAGGATATGCTATCTGAATTGTGTAGCAATAAAGAATCACTAAAAAAAATCTTTCAGAGCAAAGCAAATTTTGTTTTGTTTAAGGCTGAAGTATTTAATGACTTGCAAAAATGTGATACAAAAACTGTCCCAAACTAACCAGTGTCCACATTTGCATCACTACAAGTTGTGAGGAGATGAGCTATAGTTTGATGAAAATTACAACCAGCCAGCCTCCCTAATGCTGTGAGGTAAGCTCTTTTCCTACATCCATAACTTTTGGATGCATTTTGGTATTTATAACACATCAATATCACCAGAATGTGCTTAAATCTGGTTGATGTTAAAACATGTTGAGTTGTTTTAATCTGAGTTTCTTTTTTCCCAGTCATGAAAATGTTCTTTCCAAATGTTTATTTGTTGTTGTTGTTGTTGTTGTTTTCTTTTCTAATTTTGCATTTCTTTTTTATTTATTTATTTTTTAAATTTATTTTTCTTTACATTATTGTGTTGGTTTTGAAGGGATGCTAATATTCATAGATTTTCCTCTCTGTCCTCTCCTACATATTAAATACTATTGTGCTTATTATATAAAAATTTTTCATTTTTTTCTCATTTTCATATAATTGTTTTCATATGATCATTGGTTCTTCTGATTTTTATTGCTTTCAAGACTGATCTTCATTAAGCATTTTCAATTTTCTAGAACTCCTAATTTATTTCCTACAGCTTCTTTTACACATCGTCGGGGTGCCTGAATAAAAATGTATTTATATCAGAAACTTCAAGCCTTTCTTACTTATTACATAGAAACTATTTCTGTTTCTATTTTATTAAAAATGATGATTAATTTTCGAACAAAAATTTGTTGCCTATACTTGGTTTATCTTCAGATAAACATCTGTAATATCTGTAATATCACCTTCTCTTTTATTATGATAATTGTATATACGCCTAACTTTTATGATTTTGTAATACAAAAGGCTTTTTAAAATCTTCTAATATCATTAATTATATATAATTATCATGAGTATTATGTTTTAAAAAATACAAAGCAATTTATATTTTCCCTATGTTTATATTTTTTGAGTAAAGCAATATAATGCTTTTGTAGTAATATTGATGAATCACTTTATGTTTAATGTCTTTCTTTTTTAATCTTCCTCTTTGCTAATGCCATAAAATAACCTGATATTTTCCTTTAAAATATAAATAGCAAATGTCTTTAATCACTTTGGTAAACCTTTAAGATGTAGAGTTATTTACTTTTATAAGGATGACCACTGATGCCTGTGCCTTTCATTTTCTGATGTGTACTTTATCTGTAACTCCAACTTGGACATATACCAAGTCCTAGGGTACACATTATATGGCTTCCTAAGGGTTTCACAAAGTCCACTAGATCTACTTTTCAAACCAAGTGGATATTGATATGCTTTATAAAATCCCCTTCGATTATTTTCCCTTGAAAGTTCTTGATTATCTATGAATATGTACCCTTTCATTTGAAGTTTTGGATTAGTGTAGATTATTGACTCATTCAGTAAACGTCACTTACCTTGTGCCAACATAAGCTTAGGTACTATGCATTTGTCCTAAGTCACTTCAGTTGTGTCTGACTCTTTGCAACCCCATGGACTGTAGCCTGCCAGGCTCCCCTGTCCATGGGGTACTCCAGACAAGAAAACTGGAGTGGGTTGCCACGCCCTCGTCCAGGGATCTTCCTGACCCAGGGACTAAACCCACATCCCTTAAGTCTCGGTTCTTTACCACTAGTACCACCTGGGAAGTCCCAGTTTCAAGTACTAAGTATACAGTAAACAAAACAGACCAAAATTCTCATCTTTTTGGAATGCACATTCTTATGGGCAAGGTATATGATAAAACTTTATAGTTCATTATGCAGTGATAATGCTAAAATTAACAGATTTTTAATATCTGTTTATACATTGATTAATCACCAGAATATCTCAGACAGCAAATATTTAATTCTATCTTGCACAGTGTAAGAACTATGACTAAGTTAAAACTGCAGGGTTAGGCTCAGTTCAAAGTGAATTTTCATTCCAGAATATGAGCTGAAAAGACAGTCATAGGAAAGGCCAAGATAATGAACAAAGGATGAAACCGCTGAAGGGTATTTAAAGTGGCATGTGGCATGTCTATTAATATTCGGTTGGCAAAACAGTCTTTGACACAAAGCTAAGTAGCAGAAGCATACACACCATTTATAGGAAAACATGATAAGGGAAGGAAAGAAATAAATGATTGTGAAAAAATAATATAACCTGCACACAGTCTACTTTCTGGACTCAAGTAAATCTTTAGTTTACTCTCCAGACTCTAAGGAACTATGTGTTGCTTAGAGTTAAAAAGTACTTACCAGCTCCCTGACATCCCTAAATCTCTTTAAATGAAGTACCAATCTTGATTTTAAGATCTTTTGATATAATCATATGCAACATAGCTCTTCTTGTTTCAGAGACCACTGAATTAGGACACATTATTTGCCCACCACAAATTCAACATATAATTGGGGATAAATAAGGACAAAATTATTGAAATAAAAACCCCATTTAAAAGGAAAAAAAAAATGTTAGTGGCTCATAGCAATTTAAAAATGATTCTATGCAATCATTACAAGGATTTCTGTCCTTAAGCCTTTGAGGCTAATTTATTTGTTGAACTCTTTACATTTACACTTCTAGACATAAAAGTCATGAAATTTTTGGTGTCTTCCTCTTCTTTTTCATGTTTATTACAAAATATATTGGTATTTTTTTCTCCTGAGCTCATCTCTTTTTTGTAGTGCCTTATCAAATACAGCCAATAACAATCAACTCATAGACATTCTCATTTAAAATCTCTTCTCCTAAAGTCATAGGTGCATTAGGTATATTTTCTGCCCTCCAAGGTATTCTAGGAAAATATTTATCAAAACAAAATACAGTCACTTTATAAGCATTACCCAATGCTTTGCTCTTCTTCAAACACAAATCTACATAGTTTGCTGTTGTTGCCTGAGTCAATTGGTGAATCATAAATTCAAAGGGAGAATTTACCCAGGGCTGGACACCAATCTAAACACTTAATGTTACAAAGACAAATCAAACATCATTCCCTCACAGTGTAGGGAAGATATGCACCTATGGAGATAAATATAGCATAAAAGCACATGGGAAAGTGTCATGTTACAGAAACCAAGGGTTAACTACCTGTCTGCTAATTCTGTGATGGAGTTCAGAGAAACTTTTAAGAGGGTTTTTAAACAAAGAAATGTGGTAGTCCTGGTGGTTCAGATGGTAAAGCATCAGCCTTCAACACAGGAGACCCAAGTTCGATCCCTAGTTTGGGAAGATCCCCTGGAGAAGTGAATGACAACCCAATCCATTATTCTTGCCTGGAGAATTCCATGGACAGAGGAGCCTGAAGGGCTACAGTTCATGGGGTCACAAAGAGTCAGACACAATCTTTGTTTGTGTAGTGACTACCACAAAAAAAGGAATGTGAGTGAAAAATTCTAGACTGATTTAAGGATGTGAAAATCTTGCTGTGTTTTCGGAACAGGCAGTATTCCATTGTGTACTGAGACCAATAATGAGAGATAAGGCTGGTAGGCTTTTCACACTGACTTGTGGAGAGCAGTTGTTGACTTGCCACACTGTCCACTTTGTTACAGAATTTATTTTCTTCCCCAGCCCAGATTTATCAAAGTTGAACTGTATTCCTTGGACTATAAACACAAACAGACAAAATATTTTACCTCTGAAATTTCTGTTGTCCTTAAAACTCATCATTATTTACCAATAACCATCAAAATTGTCCATTACTTGCTTTTATTTCAAATATGCCTCTGCAAATTTTTCTAAAAATGTCTGTAACTTTTCGATGACATTTGCTAAGCTGTTTTTTCAAAGATGAACCTAGCAGGTCTTTAAACAAAAATTATTGGAGTAGAGTTGCTCTAAAATATTATGCTATTTTCTGCTGCACAGTAAAGTGAATCATTCATACACATACTTATATGCCGTCTTTTTCGGATCTCCTTTCTATTTAGGTCACCGAAAAGCATTGAGTATAGTTCCTTGTGCTACACAGTAGGTTCTCATCAGCTATCTAGTTTATATACTGTATCAATAGTGCATATATGTCAATCCCAGTCTTCCAACTCACCTGCCCCCTCTTTTCCGTTTGGTATCCGTGTGTTTGTTCTCTACATCTGGGTCTCTATTTCTGTTTTGCAAATAGGTTAATCTGTACTATTTTTCCAGATTCCATACATTTGCACTAATATATGATATTTATTTTTTCTCTTTCTGACTTATTTCATTCTGCCTTTTACATTTTTTAAACATCATGTGTAAGAAGGACAGCTCCCCTCGGGGCTTTTAAGATAATTAATGGTTATCCTGTAAACTGCTATCCACAGCTTCTGCCACATTAGAAATACTCAAATATATTTCCTTCCCTTTCTGAAGGTGTCATAAACAGTATTTCATTCTAAACACACAGAAATGATGCTCTCTCCTTGAATCACCTGATGGGCTCTCCACTCACGAGGTTCATATTCTACTCTGAGATTGCAGTTTATTATATTTGCTATACCTTGCCATTGGATGGTATGCTTCTGTGTGTATGTGAAGAGCATTCATTCCTAATATGAAGAATGAAAAAAAAATCATCCTACCAAGAGTACATATGCAATGGTTTTACAATAATAGAATGTCTTTATCAAAATGCTTATTATAATACCTCCAGGAATTCCTTATAATACATAAGTATCCTTTCTTAGTACTACTATCTCATTTTTAGTATTTAACTATGATATCAATTGAAATGGATATCTTTAACACAGTGACACCTATCTACCAAGTTCAGGAGACAACAGATGGAGTGATTTCTTTAGTCTTGCGTATAAAAGAAAGACTGTACAAACACAATCTTTCCATTTAAGAGAACAGTCACATGACATTATACAGCCACGTACAGTTGACCCTAAACAATGTGGGAGTTAGGAGCCTCCTACCTCTACACTGCCCATACATATAACTTATAGCCAGTCCTCTGTATCCAGGCTTCTCATTATCTGCAGATATACCCAACCACTGATCTGGTCATGTAGTATTGTAGTACTTACTACTGAGAAAAATGAATAAGTGGACTCTTGCATCACAAGTCCATATTGTTCAAGGCTTAGCTTTATTTCAGTTTGTTTTATGTAAATGAATAGTGATAATTACAGATCCAAAGAAATGTGTACTTACTCTGAGGAAATCTTGGGGGGTTGTCATTGACATCTGTCAGGGTGATGTTGACTGTGGTGGATCCTGAAAGCCCTCCGACTTGCCCAGCCATGTCTTTGGCTTGAATGACCACTGAATAATGTTCTCTGGCTTCTCTGTCCATATTATGTAAGGCAGTTCTAATAACTCCTGTAATACACGTTTTAAACAAAATAGCATGGATTATACATTAAATGAAAAGCAATATAGCTATATATCTCTCTTTATTTTCATTTTAAGAAAAGTAGGTCTTTTAATGTTTTTATTGGAATATAATTGTTCAACAACATTGTGTTAGTTTGTGCTGCTCAACGTCATGAATCTGCCATATGTATACATTTATCCCCTCCCTCTTGAGCCTCCCTTCTCTGTCCCCAGTTCCACCCATTTGGTTCATCACAGAGTAGTCTGAGCTCTCTGAGTTACACAGCAGCTTCCCTCTAGCTACCTATTTTGCATATGGTAGCATATATATGTTAATGTTAGTCTCTCAATAATTCTCCTTCTGAGTCCCCCACTGTGTCCACGAGTCCATTCTCTATGTCTGCACCTCTATTCCTGCTTTACAAATAGGTTCATCTGTACCATTTAAGAAAAGTAGTTTTAACTGAAATGCTTTTGAGAGAAAGTCAGGCTTTTGAGACAAACAGTACCTGCCAATGTTATTAAAATTGTCTCATGGAAATATGTGTTTACAACCATAGGTCCCAAGGGAGTCTATAGATAATAAGGGACAAATGAAGATATCTCATCTCTCTGCGGTCCTTGGGGTGACAGGCCCATAAGAAGTAGACCTGCAGTTCTTGCTCTTTCCTTCTGCTGGTGACCTGAATATTTCATGGCTTGTGCTCATCCTAAGTGTCAGCTCAGATGATTTAAGCAGAGGTTAATTTTTCTCTGTACACAGCAATTTACATGATTTTCCAACAGTGTTGTCAAATTTTGATGATGAAAACATTGGCAGAGTGTAGACACTTGAAAAAGATTATAGGCAGGTAGTACTTTAACATTTATCAAGACTAAGAAACTGACTACTTTTTGTCAGGAAATAACAACTATAATAAAAACTAGATCTAAGTACATGAGCAAAATAAAGTGATGAGATTGTTCGAAAAATTATATGTAAAGTCACATTCGTTGTCTTGCAGTGACATGTAATATGCTTTGTCTTGTAGTGACATTCAATAAAGAGAAATAAATGTTATATGTCAATTTATGTTATATGAAACTACGTGTAGGTAAACACACCACAGACAAACACACACAAACACACACACACACAGCTCTGTCAATAGAGCCTGACATCTAAAACTGAAAAAATTTTCCAGCAGGTCATGTTTATATAAGAACTACCAAATATGTCTTCATTTCAGATCAGTTCAGTCGCTCAGTCGAGTCAGACTCTTTGAATCCCCATGGTCTGCAGCATGCCAGGCCTCACTGTCCATCACCAACTCCTATAATTTACTCAAACTCATGACCTTAGAGTCGGTGATGACATCCAACCATTTCATCCTCTGCCATTCCCTTCTCCTCCCGCTTTCAATCTTTCCTAGCAATAGGGTCTTTCGAAGTGAGTCAGTCCTTCACATCAGGTGACAGAAAAGGACTGGAGTTTCAGCTTCAGGATCAGTCCTTCCAATGAATATTCAGAACGGATTTCCTTTAGGATGGATTGCTTGGATTTCCTTGCAGTCCAACGGACTCTAAAGTCTTCTCCAAGACCACGATTCAAAAGCATCAATTCTTTGGCACTCAGCTTTCTTTATTGTCCAACTCTCACATCCATACATGACTAATGGAAAAACCATAGCTTTGGCTAGATGGAACTGTTGGCAAAGTAATATCTCTGCTTTTTAATATGCTGTCTAGGTTGGTCGTAACTTTTCTTCCAAGGAGCAAAATTCTTTTAATTTCATTGCTGCAGTCAACATCTGCAGTGATTTTGGAGCCCCCCAAATAAAGTCTATATTTCCATCTATTTGCCATGAAGTGATGGGACCAGATGCCATGATCTTAGTTTTCTGAATGTTGAGCTTTAAGCCAACTTTTTCACTATCCTCTTTCACTTTGATTAAGAGGCTCATTAGTTCTTCTTTGCTTTCTGCCATAAGCGTGGTATCATCTGCATATCTGAGGTTATAGATATTTTTCCCAGCAATCTCGATTCCAGCTTGTACTTCTTCCAGCCCAGCATTTCTCATGATGTAGTCTTCATATAAGTTAAACAGGCAGGATGACAATATACAGCCTTGAGGTACTCCTTTTCCTATTTGGAACCAGTCTGTTGTTCCATGTCCAGTTCTAACTGCTGCTCCCTGACCTGAATACCGATTTTTCAAGAGGCAGGTCAGATGGTCTGGTATTCCCATCCCTTGAAGAATTTTCCAGTTTTTTTGTGATCCTCACCATCAAAGGGTTTGGCATAGTAATAAAGCAGAAATATATGTTTTTCTGGAACTCTTTTTCTTGTTCAATGATCCAGTGACGAGGTGGCAAGAATACACAGAACTATACAAAAAAGATCTTCACGACTCAGATAATCATGATGGTGTGATCATTCACCTAGAGCCAGACATCCTGGAATGCGAAAACAACTGGGCCTTTAGGAAGCATCACAATGAACAAAGCTAGTGGAGGTGATGGAATTCCAGTTGAGGTATTTCAAATCCTAAAAGATGAGGCTGTGAATGTGCTGCACTCAATATGTCAGCAAATTTGGAAAACTCAGCCGTGCCCACAGGACTGGAAAAAGTCAGTTTTCATTCCAATCCCAAAGAAAGGCAATGCCTAAGCATGCTTAAACTACCACACAATTGCACTCATCTCACACACCAGTAAAGTAATGCTCAAAATTCTCCAACCCTGGCTTCAACAATACATGAAACGTGAACTTCCAGATGTTCAAACTGATTTTAGAAAAGGTAGAGGAGCCAGAGATAAAATTGTCAACATCTAACATTTGCTGGATCATCGAAAAAAGCAGGAGAGTTCCAGAATATAGTACACTTAACCACTATGTTTTTTGTGTTTTTTTCTTTACTGAATGATTGCCCATGTTACGACTTTGAGTGAGAGCCACAGGCCCCAGGAAAATAGATCTCCCATTTTTAATACTAGTGCACATATAATGGATGAAGTTTAGGAGAACTTTCCTGAAGCTAAATAGGAATGAAAATTACTCATATCGAAAGGAATTATAATAATATGATAATAAATGTTTCATCTAATCCATGCATATGAAAAAGCCTCAAGCATTCTTATTAAAAAGAACAATGTTTTTTCACATATAATAATTATGTAAGAAAAAAGTTAATTGATGCAGAGGGAAACAAGTTAAGAGTTTATGAAAACATTTAATGAAAGAAATTCATACTTTCTAATATTAAAAAAAATAATGTCATTCTGAAAATAAAATGAGACTTACCTCTGATATGCAGAAGTATGAGATTACTATCCAGGATATTTTACAATGAAATCATTACAGTAATATTTGAAGAATATACAGATATTAAAATAAAATCTTTTGTAAACTTATTTATTTTTTAATTGAAGGATAATTGATTTACAGAATTTTGTTTTGTTTTGTCAAACATAAACATGAATCAGCCAGAGGTGTACACACCTCATCTCCCTCTCAATCCTCTCTCCCATCTATCACTAAAGCAAATAACACATTCATTTAAAGGATCAGAGAAGAAGAATTAACACAAGCCCTGTTTTATAGCACAGTCTTTAATAATTTCATTATCTCCTTTCTTTTATAATAGTGCCAGTGTGACATGAAATGGGAAGAAATTTGTCAAAGAAATTTGCTTATGGAAAGAAAAGAGCATATCTAGTATTGACACATATTTCTCAGAAATGATTGTCTAAGGAATCATTTAAACACTCAGTTCTCTTGAGACTGGCTCAATTGCATGTACTTAGCTATGACCTCACCTGAGGGCACACAGGTTACTGGGTAAATTACCATAGCCACATGATCCCCTTATACAATAATATGATTCCAACATATAGCCCAGATGTTCCTGAGTGGGCTAGTCTAGAACATAGCTGGTGCACAGTTACTTTATTTTTTTCCTTTTCAATAGCACTTTATTGTTTTAGAGTAGTTTTAGGTCCACAGTAAATTAAGAAAATACAGTTATCATGTACCCTTTTTCACCAGACTATACAACACCTCCCCAACTAGCCACATTCTGTACTAAAATAATGCATTTGTTACAACTGATAAAGCTACATTATTAGCACATCATTATCACCCAAAGTATATAATTTACATTAGAGATCATTCTTGGTGTTGCACATTCTGTGGGTTTGGATACATTTATAATGACATGTATTCATTATAGTATAACATAGAATACTTTAACTGCCCTAAAAATCCTCGCTTTTCCACCTATTCATCCCTCCCTCCCCTCAGCCTTTGGCAATCACTGATCATTTTACTGTTTCCATAATTTTGCTTTTTCCAAAATGTCATATAATTGGAACCATACAGTGTGCAGTCTTTTCAGATTGGCCTCTTCAATTAGTAATGGGCCTTTAAGGATCCTCCATGTCTATACGTGGCTTGATAGTTCCTTTCTTTCTAAGACTGTTGAATGTGATCAGTAATGTCTGACTCTTTGCAGCCCCATGGACTGTAGCCCACCAGGCTACTCTGTCCTTGGGATTTTACAGGAAAGACTACTGGAGTGGGCTGCAATGCTCCTTTCTAGCTTTCACCTAAAAACTGTAAAACAGGTTTGTCAATACCTATAAAATGCCTGGAATTTGATTGGTATCCCACTGAAAGTATTGATAAGGTTGACCAGAATTAACAATATTAACAATATTGAGTCTTGCTGATCCATGCACATAACATATATCTCCATTTATTTACTCCTTATTTGTTTCTTTATTGAGACTTTTATAGTTTTCCTCATATAGATTTCATACCTTTTATTGTTAAATTTACCCCCAAGTATCTCTTTTTAGGGGAAGCTAACCTAAATGGCATTGTATTTTTAAATCAAAGTCTACTTCTTTATTGCTGGTAAATAGGAAAAAGGTTGACTTTTATATATCAACCTTATATCTTGAAACCTTTCTCTCTAAAGACTGTGTCCTTGGACATAGCTCCCACTCTGGGAAATGTTGGCCGAAAATTTATTCCAAGGGCAGAGAAGGGGATGAGGAGCCACTGATTATCTGGGTTCAGCTTGCTAGTCAAGTGGCATTCATGTCCTCTGAATGACCTCCCCTGCCATTATTAACAACTACTATTGGTGATTCTTGTGTAAATAGGTCAAAAGCATGAAAAGTCACACTTAGAAAGATGAAATTCTACCGTTTTTTTCATACATTTCTTCATTTTTTATCACCATTTTATCATATCAATAAAATATATGTAGAGATACACACATGAACACAACCAATAATATTCAATTATAATAAACATTTTTAAAAACTATGAAGCCTAAATTCCTATACAAGACTAGGATAAACTATATTTATATAGGCCAAATAAGAACTGATATTTTGGGTTTTTTTTTGTTTGGCTTTTCTATCATGTATCCATGGACCCAGTAATTGCATTTTAACTTATTTTTTTTCTTTCAAATAAACATAATAATAAAGACTTATCACCTGGCCTTTTTATTTGGTAAATTTGTAAGGAAAACAATGCAGAGTAGCTAAATTAATCACCTTAAATTAGTGCAGTGTTTGCGTAAGAACAAAGGAACCAACTGTTCCACCTTTCCATATATGCTAGGTAACTAGTATTAGCATATTCTGACTGTTTGTCTGATATGCTTCACTAGCAATGTTTACTTCAAACATTTTAAAGAAATTGTTGCCTTTTATTCGCCTGTGATGTTGTGTTGAATCAATAGGAAGTGATTACTTTTGTATCATTTTGTTTTGTTTCTTATTGCTGTCCCAGTAAATGATCACAGGTACCCCACTGTCTGCAAATTACCTTCTGACTACTGCTTCCCAATCACCTTGATATGTAGGGGCTTGTAAGTGGGAATGACTCTTTGCTGAATACTAGCTCATAACATTGAAACTCATCTGCAGTTGTAAACATTATTCACTGAAGCTGATTCACTAGACCACGATGTGTTTTTTTCCTTCACTGCTGATGTTCATTTGTGCAATAGATTCTCCAAAATGGTTTCTTGTATTTTTGCCACTAAAAAGAATTCAAGATGGAAATACACAAATCTAGTTTATTAGGTAATACCACAGAAGACTGAAAAATAAAATATCTAAAATGGTGGAACAAATAAACAGGCATGACATTCAAATTGTTAAGAAAATTTTCAAGTACATATGTGCATTTATAAGAAGCACTAGTAAATTTTCTTCCATATCTTAACTACATATATTCATTTTGGCTCGGTTTCTTATTTTCTTCCTTAATTTTTTCAATTGTTCATTCATTCATTTGAACTCTCTTATGTAATTATGCAATGCCTATTAACAAGATGTCAGTCTGTGTAAGAGTGTGTTCAGCCATGTCTGACTTCTAGTGATCCAATGGACTTTGTCCATGGAATTTTCCAGGCAAGAATACTAAACTAGGTTGCCACTTCCTACTTCAAGGGATCTTCCTGACTCAAGGATCAAACCTACATCTCCTGCATTGACAGGTGGAAATTCTTTGCCACTGTACTTCCTGGGAAGCCCCAAGATGTATTAGAGTCCTACTGTTTTTCTAATGGGGCACAAGGATTACTTAAAAACAGAATTATGTGAAGTTACAATTATAATGCAACTTCAAGGACACCATTCTAGACCTACTGAATGAAAATTTAGGGAAATGGGCCCACCATTGGTATTTGCGACAAACCTCTTCTGTGGTTCCCATGAATGGGATAATCTGAGATATTCACCTGCAGTTGAGGACATGTGATATCTGGCCTCCAAGTGCTCATATTTCATTGGAGTATCTGATTTTTTAAAACAATTAGGAAAACATTAACAGGTTTATAAATATTTAGAAGTTTCATTAACCAGTTCCTACACAATGATACTTAACATCTTGCAGTAATAATTCATCCTTCCAACTGCCTGATTATGATGATCTAGGTACCTGGGAGATTATTTATGTTAGCTAATGAAGTGCTATTTGCTTCAACATTTAGTATATTATATGGTACTTCTATTCAACTACACATTATGAATTTTCCTTACTGATTTTATCAAGATAATGTGACTTTCATAAATTCCTGTCTACATTGAAATCAGAAACACTGAGACATTAAATCATCACCACAGTTTTAGAAATGTTTTCTTCATTCACCACTAACCCAATGTATACTGAATGTGTCTCTGCTCTATTTAAAATGTGGGGTACAGAGACATTAAGGATAGAGCTTATGATTAGAGCATTTACTGACAGGGAAATAAATATGGAAATATGGAAAGTTAAGTGTTAGTCACTCAGTCGTGTCCGACTCTTTCAGAGCTCATGGACTGCAGCCCGCCAGGCTCCTCTGTCCAAGAAATTCTCCAGGCAAGAATACTGGAGTGGGTAGCCATTTCCTTCTCCAGGGGATCTGCTGAACCCAGGGATTGAACTTAGGTCTTCTTCATTGCGGGCAGATTGTTTACCATCTGAGCCATCAGGGAAGCCCCAATACTACAAATAGATTTTGTTAAATGAACAGGCAAAACCCAGATTTGAAGGCTGTAGTTATCCATACGCAGGAACATGATAAAGGAGTTCTTCATGGGACAACAAGTTTGTAGGACATAGAAAGAAGAATGGAGAAGCAAGGAACCCTTGGAAAGGGGATCTGTCACGAACAAAGGGGCAGATACAGAATGTACGTGGATGTACTGACAAGATTGGCTCCACTAGAAAGTTACTGTGGGAAATAGTAAAGATTTAGGTACTCATTAATACTCTGAATATTTCTATGGTTTGTTCCTCAAGTGACTGAAAGTTTGAATAGCTCCCCTGTCACCCCTATGGAAAGTCATCACTGAATAAACCTCACTGCAGATCAGTTGTCAAAGACTGTGGTTCAGCGGATACATGGTTATAGCTACAGCTACGTTTAACACATTTCAGACTCTAAACTAATTTAATAACTAATTAAAGCTCAGAATTTTATTTATATTTTCATTATATGATACATTTTATTTTTAAAGAAAATTTATGTTATAGGAAACACTGGCATCTCAGAATTTAAAATAAACATATTTAGCTTCAAGCTATGACTCATGGGATTAATCATCATAAATTCAGGAATGTAGACATTTTTATGATGTAACAGGAAGATTCAATTTTTCCTCTTCTGCATGTTTTTTCTTCCTACCCTCAAAATTGATGATGAAGCATTTTATTTCTGGTGAGGAGAAAAGAATGGTGAATTTATATGTTTTGAGTATGAAATGTGACTCAGGCACTCTTTTCAGGTATATTATTTTCCCCCATGTTCTTCATGGGAGAGAAAGCTCAAAGTTTAAGTAACGTTCTCCAGATGAGAAATCAGCAGAAGCCAAAATGTAGCCAATGGCTTCCTGACAGAATGCCACAGTGCAATTAGTTCAAGTAATGAAGTCCTGGGACCTTGTGGGCCCTCGGGAGAGGTTTGTGATATTGTGAAAGAAAGAGACAGGGAAGGGTCTGGGGTGGTGGACAGAGAAAGAGAGAGAGAGAGACAGGGAGGAGGAGAGGAGAGGAGGAGGGGGAGAGAGGAACAGAATTATAAAAATAGGTATTACCCTCTCTATGTATTGGGGGGCACAGATCAGACAGATCCAAAGAGAAGGTAGTTGTGTTATGCATCATTAAATATGCTTCTGACCTAGAACGCTTTATTTCCATGTTTACTTCTCTCTCTCTCTTTTCATTTTTTTTTTTTTTGCTTTGGCTTATTGCTTATATCTATTTCTAGTGTTTCAACATGGTCTACAATTTCAAAAGACCCGTCTTTCTGTGGTGTGTGTGTTTGTGTGTGTGTGTGTGTGTGTGTGTGTGTGTGTGTGTGTGTGTGTGTGCATGAGCGCGCGTGCTTGTGCTTAGTCACTCAGTCATGTTTGACTCTTTGAGACCCTATGAACTGCAGCCAGTCAGGCTCCTGTGTCCATGGAATTTTCTAGGCCAGAATGTTGGAGTGGATTGCCATTTCCTACTCCAGGGGATCATCCCAACTGAGGGATCAAACTTATATCTCTTTTATCTCCTGCATTGGCAGGTGAATTTTTTATTACTACACCATCTGGGAAGCCCCCGTGTTTCTAGTCAATATATTTAATAACCACACTGATAATCATAGCTTTTCCAGGGCATTTGTGAAGGCCAAATATTATATAGACTTTTAGGCTTTCAGCTTAACCACTCCATTTAGAAAAACTGTACCGCAACAGCACTGTAGGGAGAACACTAAAGTATAAACTTCCAAAAGAGATGTATCTGGGGGATGAAATTCCAATGATGATGATGTTGCTGATAATAGAACTATTGACAGTTATTTAGTATTTTTTGAGCATAATGAGGAATGCTTTAGGTTAAATCACTAATCCTCACACTAAATCTTCACATCGACTGACTATAGAAGTTATTTATATTATCCCCTTTTTTAATCAAAGAGGGATTTCAAGAACAGAAAGGTTAAGAAGATTTCCCAAGGACGGATGGGTATGATAGAGTGAGTATTTAATCTATGCAATTAGAATTCAGAGTCTGCTATCGTGATCAGTACCTTCTGAGATTCTGATTTCTTGCAAGTAAATTGAGGAAAATACTGCCAAAGAGTCTGAAATTGATTTTGGGAGAATGTCTGTATCTTGATAGTGTGGTATCAGAAAAAATTGCTTTCTCTTGACCAGTTTCTAATAGCACCGGAATCAAAGTTCCTACTATAATCAAGAAGAGGTCAGAAAGATGGTAGATAACCAAGGTTATGAAAGTTAATGGTTAAATGTTCAGTCATGTCTAACTCTTTGCAACCCCATGGACTGTAGCTTGCCAGGATCCTCTGACCATGGGATTCTCCAGGCAAGAATACCAGGGTGGGTAGACATTTCCTTTGCCAGGGAATCTTCTAGACCCAGGGATCAAACTTGGGTTTCATGCACTGAGGCTTCCCTGGTGGCTCACACGGTAAAGAATTGGCCTGCAATGCAGGAGAACTGGGTTTGATCCTCGGGGATGATCAACTGAGAGAAAGGAACGGCTACCCACTCCAGTGTTCTTGCCTGGCGAACTCCATGGAGAGAGGAGCCTGATGGGCTATAGTCCATGGGGTTGCAAAGAGTTGGACACAACTAAGTGACTATCACTTTCACTTTCAACCATAGGTAACCAAATTATCTTACTTTAAAAGCTGAGGGTTAAGTCTTTTGTCCAAAAGAGCAAAGAGTGAAAAACTTAGAAACCTGAGGTTTATCTTGATGAAGTGGTCATTAATGGTTATGGTCTTTCTGCAGGGTATCAAATACCAATGTCATTATCCATGGCTGATCTATGACTGCTTTGACCAACATAGTACACTAGAAGTGAGAGTATATCAATTTCTTCCATGGACTTAAGAGGACAGAAGCTTCTGCATCAGTATATATGAGCTCTGAGCCTTCAGGAAAGTGATATAATTACCGTGATAGAGACCACAAAGAGATGCTCTGAGACGGAACGTGCTTTGGATGCATCTGAGCCCAGTTCCACAGCTCTTCTCACTGAGGCACTGGGCATATGAGTGGACTCATTTTATAATTATTCCACTTGCCAGATGTAAATGCCGAAGAATTTATGCTTTTGAACTGTGGTGTTGGAGAAGACTCTTGAGAGTTCCTTGGACTGCAAGGAGATCCAACCAGTCCATCCTAAAGGAGATCAGTCCTGTGTGTCCATTGGAAGGACTGATGTTGAAGCTGAAACTCCAATACTTTGGCCACCTCATGCAAAGAGTTGACTCATTGGAAAAGACCCTAAGGCTGGGAAGAATTGGGAGCAGGAGGAGAGGGGAACGGCAGAGGATGAGATGGCTGGATGGCATCACCGACTCGATGAACATGGGTTTGGGTGGACTTCGGGAGTTGGTGATGGACAGGGAAGCCTGGCATGCTATGATTCATGGGGTCACAAAGAGCCGGAATGACTGATCGACTGAACTGAACTGAACTGAACTGTTCTTTCCCACTAGAATAAAAGCTTCACAAAGCCAAAGATTTTTGTTTGTGTGTTTTCATTGCTGTACCCTCATTGCCTAAAACAATCCCTGGTTCATAGTCATTCTCAATGAACATTTGTTAAATGAATGAAGTGCCATAAAACCCATAAGAATTCACCATAATATTGAGTTTTGGTTTAGAATAAAACTAACATTAGATTCTAAAATAAATAAGTTACTACATTCATTTATTTTCTTTGGGTATAAAATCTGTTATCTGTAATAAAGTATCACAAACTGAGTGGCTTAAAAATGAGTTTATTGTCTCATAGTTCTGGAAACTAAAAGGTCTGAAATCAAGGCTTTGGTAGGATTGGTTTCTCCTGAGGGATGTGAGAGATGAATCTCTTCCAGGTCTCTCTCTTTGGCTTGTAGATGACTATTTTCATGCCCACATCATATTCTCTCTGTATTTTCAAATCATCTTTCCTCTGTAGTATCTCCATGTCTACACTTCTCCTTCTTATAAAGAAATCCATCATATTACATTAAGGGTCACCCTATGGTGCTCAGTTGCTCAACCACATCCTATTATTTGCAACCCATGGACTGTGGCCTGTCAGGTTCCTCTGGCCATGAAATCTTCCAGGCAAGAATACTGGAGTAGGTTGACAGTTATTACTCCAGGAGATTATCCCAACACAGGGATCAAACCCACATCTCCTTCATCTCCTATACAGGCAGGCGGATTCTTTACCACTATAAATTCATTTTAGCTTGATTTACTCTTCAAAGACCTTATCTTCAAATAAGGTCACACTATCACATCCTGGGGTCAGGAATTCAATCTATGAATTGGGGGTGGGAGGTTCATTGACCCATGATACTAAGTAAAATAATTCAGTTCAGTTCAGTTCAGTCACTCAGTCATATTCTATTCTTTGCGACCCCATGGACTGCAGCTTACCAGGCCTCCCTGTCCATCACCAACTCCCAGAGCTAGTTCAAACTCATATCTATCAAGTCAGTGATGCCATCCAACAATCTCATCCTCTGTTGTCCCCTTCTCCTCCTGCCTTCAATCTTTCCCAGAATTAGGGTCTTTTCAAATGAGTCAGGGTCTTTCCATCAGGTTGCCAAAGTATTGGAGTTTCAGTTTCAGCATCAGTCCTCCCAGTAAATATTCAGGACTTATTTCCTTTAGGATGGACTGGTTTGATCTCTTTGCAGTCCAAGGGACTCTCAAGAGTCTTCAGCACCACCATTCAAAAGCATCAGTTCTTCAGTGCTAGGCTTTCTTTATAGTTCAACTCTCACAACCATAGATGACTACTGGAAAACCATTGCTTTGACCAGAAGGACCTTTGTCAGCAAAGTAATGTCTCTGCTTTTTAATATGCTGTCTAGGTTGATCATAGCTTTTCCTCCAAAAGGAGCAAGTATCTTTTAATTTCATGGCTGAGTCACTATCTGTAGTTATTTTGGGCTCAAATAAAACCTTGAGCACACTAGGACTCAGAGACTCCCAAAGAGACTGAGTCATATCTGTCTTTGAGTGTTTGGGTATTTCTTATGGAGGCATGAGTCAGCAGCGGCCTTCTGTATGGGCAGGGGCTCTGGGTACAGCTGACCTGGGGCACACAACATGCAGCTAAGCCCTCTTGGAGGAGGTCATCAATAACCCCACCATAGAGCCACCAGGCAGATCACCCACAAACTGCAGAACAATTATATCAAATAAGTTCTTGCACTGTTAAGAAAGTTCTAGGACCCACAATAGAATTCCCAATCTGGGGATCTGGAAAATGGACTGAGATCCCCAGGGAATTTGACTTTGGAGGTCAGTGGGATTTCATTACAGAACTTCCAACAGGAGTGGGGAAACAGACTCTTGGAGGGCACAAACAAAATTTTTGCACACCAGGACCCAGAAGAAAGGAGCAGTGACCTGACAGGAGACTGGCTCAGACTTGCCTGTAATTGTCCAGGAGTCTCTGGCAGAGGTGTGGGTAGACAGTGGCCTGCTGCAGGGTCAAGGGCATTCAATAAAACAGTGTGTGCACAAGACCTTATTAAGGAGGTTGCCATTATTTTCATTACCCTCACCTTAGTTTGTCTCAGGTCAAACAAGAGGGTGGGAACAAGCCACACCCATCAACAGAAAATTGGATTAAAGATTTACTGAGCACGTCCCTGCCCATCAAAACAAGACCCAGTTTTCCCCCCACAGTCAGTGTCTCCCATCAGGAAGCAGCCATAAGCCTTTTTTTCCTTATCCCTCAGAGGGCTGGCAGAATGAAAATCACAATCACAGAAAATTAATCAAACCGATTACATTGACCACAGCCTTATCTAACTCAAGGAAACTATGAGCCATGCTGTAGGTGGTATAGCGCCACCCAAGATAGACGGGTCATGGTGGAAAGTTCTGACAAAGCATGATCCACTGGAGAAGGGAATGGCAAACCACTTCAGTATTCTTGCCTTGAGAACCCCAGGAACAGTCTGAAAAGTAAAATAGCAAATTTCACCAAAAAAAAAATGAATGCATATTTAATATGTGAGACTTTTTGAGCCTATGTTAGAGAAACTCTTTAAGTAAATTTGTAAGAGCTAGTTTGAACAAAAAGGGACTAGTGAAGGCATCCTAAGAAAGAAACACAAAATACAAAAAAAGAAAAGAAAGAATATGTCACAGAAAAGATGAAGATAATGAAAGACTTCTGTGTAAGTAGTCTCAGAGATCAAAGAAGATGGATTATATAAATGTATGACCATAAGAGTGGCTGTGAATTCCCTTATCAAGTGAACTGAAAAGACTCATTTCTCATTCATTCCTTCAAGCAGTAGTTATAGGGTGCCTACTAAAACGTAGATACAGTCATAAGAGTAGACAAAATTACTGCCTCACAGAGCTTACGTTCTAGAGAAAACAGTAGGGGAAAAAAAGAAAACTACAACAACAAGATAACTACCTACATGATACAGAGCAGATTTGTTGGGGGGTTGGGTGGAGAAATGAAGCATTTGGTTAGGGGCTACAGTTTTAATTGAACTTTAATTTTCCCCACTGGTTACCTGAGGTAAACCGGCAGCCCCAGGAGTCTGGTGGAGCAGACCTACCATCATTTTGGGCTTTCTTTGTAGCTAAGTCAGTAAAGAATCTGCCTGCAATGCAGGAGACCTGGGTTCAGTCCCTACTGCTGGGAAGATCCTCTGGAGAAGGAAATGGCATCCCACTCCAGTATTTTTGTCTGGAGAATCCCATGGACAGAGGAGCCTTGCAGGCTACAGTCCATGGGGTCACTAGAATCAGATAAGACATAGTGTCTAAACCACCACAGTTTTAATTAGGACTGTAATACTGAGGTGCTGGACTCAGCTAGTACTGACTCAGAAGAGTTGATTGTTAAAACTTCTAGAATTTGGACAGCTGGTTACTAAATATAGCCCTTGCTATGAAATTAATTATATAAATTTACATAGTAACATCATATCTTAAAAAAATATATGGAATCTTATTACTGTCTAAGTGATGTATTATATTTTATTTTTATATATGCTCTTGATGTTACTTTTGCTTATTTTATCTATGTGGTGGAAATACTATAGAATTAAGTATTGCTGCTCATCCTTTCTCCAGAATATATTCAGTGGTATCACCTGGGTAACTTGAAATCTTTGGCAGATGGAAATATTTTTATGAAAGTCAGCAAGTGCTGACTAAATCGAGGTTGAATCTATTTTCCTAGTGATATCTAAACTTGAGAAAGTAAAAGTGAAGGAATAAAGAAAGAATATTAAACTCAAATGTGTAGTCATTACATGAGAATAACACAAAGTCTGAAGAAAATACTAACTTAACTAATGAAATCTGTTAAATTTAGCAGAAAAAAATGGTGGCTCATATAATTGATAAAAATAAAAGTTTTACACAAATATCTTTTATCTACAGGTTAAAGCAAACAAAAATATTAACCAACTCCCAAGCCAGAACCTAAAACTCATTTGCCAATGACCTGAGAAACTTCTTGCTGAATCAGATAGCAATCAAGCATTTATTTGCAGTGGAGTTTTGTCCATATTCATTGGATTGCAATGATAAGCTGTGTGTGGATGCAAGGGTTTGGCAAAAATCAATGCTAGCATTCTGTAAGAATTAATAAACTATGTGGAATTTATAATAATGTGTACATTATAATTGTTTGTAAATTGGGTGCTATAAATCTATTTTACCAATGAAATTTATAATAAACATGTATACTCATGTACATGCTTATATACATGCTTACATATTTTTGGTTGCTAAATATTTACTAGCACATGACTGATGGCTGGTGTTAAATGGATTTGACAGAAAAAAGTTTCAAGGAAAAAGAGTCACAAGTACAAATGTCCTAATGTGGTTGCTTTTCTAGCTTGTTTGAGATAAATCTGTTAGGGAAACATCTCTACAGCAAAAAGAACAAGAAAAAGAAGAGACAAGATCAGAATGACATCATGGACCATATCATTTATAGACATGTAAGTTATTGTAGAGTTTTTGATTTGGTAACAAAAGAGACGCGAAGTCATTGGCAGGTTTTCAGCAAAGAGTGATATGGTCTGACATATTTTAACATGATTGCAAGAATTCGCTGGTGGTGTAGAAGTCAGAACTCCACATTCCCACTGCTGAGGGTCTGGGTTTAATTCCTGGCCAGGGATCTAAAAAGCCGTGTTGTTGTTTAATCACTAAGTTGTATTTGACTCTTTTTCGACCCTCTGGTCTATAGCTTGCTAGGCTCCTCTGTCCAAGAGATTTACAGGCAAGAATACTGGAGTAGGTAGCCATTTCTGACTCAGGGAGATCTTCCCCATCAAGGGATCAAAACTGCATCTTCTACATTGGCAGGCAGATTCTTTACCACTGAGCCACTAGGTAAGCCCCAATAAGCTGTGTGCAGGGCCTTAAAAAAATAATACTTTAGCTGCAGTGTTGGGAAAAGACTAGGTTGAATTAAGGAAATAGGTTAAGAGATAATAAAGATTTTTTAAAACAGAAGTAAGATGTGTCTGGAAAGCAGTGCTTGCTGATGAAATAGACGTGTTGTATTAAAGAAATCAGAAATAGAGTGTGATCCAAGGTTTTTGCACTGAGACGTAGAAGAGTGTGAGAAGAACTATTTGGGGGGAAAGGATGAAGTTACAGAAAGCAGTTTTGAACAAACTTTATGATAAGTATCTTCAGTCCCCCAGACAGAGATGCTTGGTTGACATACAGTAAGCTGGTGTTTGGGGGGCTTCCCTGATAGCTCAGTTGGTAAAGAATCCACCTGCAATGCTGGGTCAGGAATCGAAGACCCCGTCTCAGCTGGAGAAGTGAACAGCTACCCATTCCAGTATTCTGGGGCTTCCCTTGTGGCTCAGCTGTTAAAGAATCTGCCTGCAATGCGGGATACCTGGGTTCAATCCCTGAGTTGGGAAAATCTGGAGAAGGAAAAGGCTACCCACTCCAGTATTCTGGCCTGGAGAATTCCATGGACTGTATATTTCATGGGGTCACAAAGAGTCGGGACAAGACTGAGCAACTTTCACTTTCACATTCCTGTGTTCAGAGAACACTAGTTCAGACTCTCATTTTAATGTGTTTAGCATAAAGATAATATCTAAAGCCATTAAAACTGATGATATCAGCCCAAGGAATAAGGGTATAAAACAGGCTCAATTAATGAACACTGCCACATGCCAGTGAGTTTAGGAGAAAAGGTAGAAGCAACACAAAAGCAGTGATAACTGTGAAAGGGAGAAAACCAAGAGGGCATGGCATCCTGGAAAAAGTATTTCAAGGAACAGAAAGGGATCCAGTGTGAAAAATGCCGTGGCTAAGTCGAGGACAATGTCAGGGACATCATAATGTGAAATGTGACAGTGAGATCTAAACTCAACAGTAGAATAGAAAGTGAAGAGAAGGACATGCGAGGTATTTTGGAGTACATTTGTAAGGACCAGAGGATTGGTGGAAAGTAGGGTGGGAGGGAAAGGAAATGATTCACATGGTGCTCAGGCTTTTAGCTTAAGAACTTGGCCAGCGGGGGGAAGCCCTCTACAAGATGAGAAGTATAAGACAAAGATCAGTGAAGAGAGTTAATTCACGGTTATTTTGACTTTTAGGTGCTTGAGAGCTATCTATGTGAAAAAGACTAGTTGAACGCATGGCGTTCATAGAAAGGTCTGGTTTGGTGAGTCAAGATAATAATGACACTTATAAAGAGATGGATGGATATAAACTTGCTCTTGCCGAACATAATGAAGAGAGTGCCACTTATAATTAATGGCCTAAATTGCTCTCTATTGAATCTTTATTCCTCGTATCCTGTACTAATCTTAAAAATTATCAGTCATGACAGAAAGTTTACTTAAAAGGCAAGTGAGACAAAATCAGTGTTCTAACCCTTAGTGAATATAAAACAATAAATAACTATTTTTAATGAAAATATCATGACTTTCTTCTGTCTATAAAATGACTACTGGATGGACATAATTACCTGAATTACCCCTTTATGTTAGCAGGTTATAATCAGAGAGGACTATAACAACTTCACTACACTGAATTTTCCTCAGGAAAATTTGAAAGATTTTTCTTATACAATATGAAGGTTATTTTAAGACACTTAGGAAAGTAGACTATATGTCCCAAAATGGGAAGAAAAGGCATTTACAGAAAAAAATAATATAAGAAAGGGGAAGTAGATTTAATAATTTTTTAGTCACTAAATTAAACTATCTATCCATATCCTTCTTAGGTCATTATTCATTAGCTCTCAATGTGGTCCTTCGTTTGTCAAGCTATATCCCACAAGATGTCTGGCAACTAGAACTAATAAAAATATTTGAAAATTTGCCCTATTGAGCTTTATATTCTTAATGTCATTTCTACATTTCCCTAAAGTAACATACAGGCTTAATTAGAATCACTGTTTTGGGTTCTGTCATTGTTTTGAAGTTATGAGTGCTTGTGTTCTGTGAGGTGGACCAGCTTCTTACAGCTTGGGAGAGGCTGCTTTCTAATCTTCCTACCAAAGTCTTTTTTTTCACTGAATCACTTGCCCTTCAACACGTTCTCATTTTGTTTCTTAATAGGACACTCAGGCAGAAAGAGAACCAAAGGTGGTCTATGAAGTAAGTAGAATAAATACTGCATTAATTAGTGTAATATATTGGAAGATTGAATGTGACCTTTTGGTTTGCTGGAAATATTTGAGAATACTTCATATAGCTATTTAGAATTTGAAGAATGTGTTATATTCGAGAACAAGAAAATAATCAGACAGGATTATGGAACAAGGGTTGAACCAGGAAAAGCATTAACATGGCAAATAATGGTGGGGAAGAAAGGCTAAATGAGGCATTGATTTAGTTATTTACTGACATTTTTCTATTAAAATAAACCCAGAAATCATATCGCTTTTGTTGATTTAGCACTTCTCACTGCTTATTTTAATGCTGTTCACTCTTACAGTTCCAGAGAACCTATAAACGTCTCCCTAGTACCTCAAGTGCCATTTATCAAAGTAACTGCCTGAGCTCACCGAGCAAGGGTTTATACATCTTGCTTTGCAGTATTTCCCTTTCAAAAGTAATTCTGAAAGAAATTAACTAAACAGCACCAAATGTGAGTAGAGGTGAATCACAAGCCTGAGATATTTCATGCATATGGACAATTGAGAAGGTGTATTAAGGGGAGTTCTGGCATATTCTGACATCAATTCAGAAGAAGTAGCATAATATATATATATATATATATATGTAACTTTTTCATTTTACTCCACTTAGTCATTTGAGATGCAAAATGATTCTCAATTTGTCCATTTTTGCATTGCTTTGTAACAGAAATTTTTTTTTTAACGTAAGTCCTTAATTTAAAACATACATTTTTACTTCTTAATCTCTCCTTTGTCGAACCTTTGGCAAGGTCATTGAACCAGCCGTTTCTCAAACTCTGAGGCTATTTTCAACCAGACTGGGTCAAGAGATTTTACTACATACCACAAAAATATTCAGAGCTTTTTTGAAGGGCTTATGAACTGTCTTAAGAAACTTACTCACATTTTATTCACAAAAACTGAAGATAATACTGTCTTTTTGAAACACTGAAAAATATAGCTAACCATCATCCAATACTACATTTAAAAATCATTGAGAGGTAATAGGTGCCACACACTATCATCATCATTAAAATGTATATTTGAAATGGACTGTTTTAAAAATATCTCTTATTCAGCCATAAGAAAATAATAAAACCTTATGATTTGTGATAACATAGATGGGTACTGAGAATGCTTTGCCGAGATAAGTCAGACAGAGAAAGGCAAATACTGTGCGATCTCATATATATGTATGTGGAGAATAAACAAACATCCCTCCCCCTAAAGAAAATCCTCAAATACAGAGAATTAGAGGCAGGGTGTTGAGGGCTAGGTGGTGGGCAAAATGGGTAAAGGGAGTCAAAAGGTACAAACCTCTAATTATAAAATAAATAAGTCATGGGGATATAATGTACAACATGGTAATTATAGTTAATAATCCTGCATGGCATATTTGAAAGTTGTTAAGAGAGTAGAGCGAGTTCTCATCACAAGAAAAGGAAACTGCAACTATGTACAGTGGTGGATGTTACACTTATTGAGATGATCATTTTGTAATATATACAAATATTGAATCATCTTGTACACCTGAAACTAATATGTCAATTATGTTTCAATACAAATAAAAATATCTCTTTTCTGCATTAATATTTTGAGGGTTTACTGTATCTTTTTTCCTCTTTTAAACTTAATTTTTTGGTCAGTAATTGCATGCTTGAACCACTGAGATTTTCCATTAGCTACATTTGTAGACTGCTCGCAAAAATGGTACATTATGGCAATATATGGTTTAAGGCCTAGGGATCAGCTGCACATGGAAATACTGATACTACATATTTTACTTGATTAATGTGAAATTACATTAGTTAATTCATGAAAGCATTTAGAAAAGTACATATCACATAGAAATGCTCAATAAAGGCATCATCTGCCTTGACAGCATTTCTGTTTTACCGTTTTATTCACAATGGCTTTATCTTTCTTTCAAGCCAAATATGCAAGTCAGAAGCTTGAAATAACTGAATTGTTCTCTATTTTTTTTTCCCTAGTGAATTTAGAATGGTGAGGTATTTGTTTTGTTAGCATAGGTATCAGCAATAGCTCAATCTGTAATTGCAGAATTTGGCATTTTTTTGTTTGTTATTTCAATTAGAAATGCATTTTCTAGCCATATTTTCTACAGGTTGAGTGCACCAAATTTTTCTCTTCCAAATATACAATTTGCTGTTATTCAGTCATTCAGTCATGTCCAATTCTTCACCCCATGGACTACAGCACTCCAGGCTTGCCTATTCTTCACTATCTCCTGGAGCTTGCTCAAACTCATGCCCATAGAGTCAGTGTTGCTATCCAACCATCTCGTCCTTTGCCATCCCCTTTTCCTTTTGCCTTCAATCTTTCCCAGCATCAGGGTCTTCTCCAGGGAGTTGACTCTACACATCAGGTGGTCAAATTATTGGAGCTTCAGAATCAGTTCTTTAGTTCTTCTCTTTAATGAATATTCAGGGTTGATTCCCTTTAGGATTGAGTGGTTTGATCTCCTTTCAGTTCAAGTGATTCTCAAAAGTCTTCTTCAACACCACAGTTAGAAAAGATCAGTTCTTCAGTGTTCACTCTTCTTTATGGTTCAACTCTCATATCCATATATGACTACTGGAAAAACCATAGCTTGGACTATACGGATCTTTGTAGGTATGGTAACGTCTCTGCTTTTTAATACACTGTCTAGGTTTGTCATAGCTTTTACTCCAAGTAGTAAAGCTTCTTTTAATTTCATGGCTGCAATCACCATTTGTGGTGATTTTGGAGCCCAAGAAAATAAAGTCTGTCACTCTTTCCATTGTTTCCCAATCTATTTGCCATGAAGTGAGTGACTGGATGCCATGATCTTAATTTTTTGAACGTCGAGTTTTAAGCCAGCTTTTCACTCTCTTCTTTCACCTTCATCAAGAGGCTCTCTAGTACCCCTTTGCATACTGTCATGTGGTGTCATCTGAATATCTGAGATTATTGATACTTCTCCTAGCAATCTTAATTGCTTGTGCTTCATCTAGCCCAGGATTCTGCATGATGTACTCTGCAGAGAAGTTAAATAAGCAGGGTGACAATATACAGCCTTGACATACTCCTTTCCCAATTTGAAATCAGTCCATTGTTACATATCTGGTTATAACTGTTGCGTCTTGATCTGTACACAGATTTTGCAAGAGGCAAGTAAAGTGGTCTGGTATTCCCATCTGGTTAAGAATTTTCCACAGTTTGTTATGATCCACACAGTCAGTGAAGCAGAAGTAGATGTTTTTCTGGATTTCTTTTGCTTTATCTATGATCTAATGGATGTTGGCAACCTTATCTCTGGTTTCTCTGCCTTTTCTAAATTCAGCTTGAACATATGGAAGTTATCTGTTCACGTACTGTTGAAGCCTTGCTTGGAGGATTTTGAGAATTACCTTGCTAGTGTGTGAGATGAGTGCAACTGTGGAGTAGTTTGAGCATTCCTTGGCATTGCCTTCTTTAGGATTGGAATGAAAACTGACTTTTTCAGGTCCTGTGGCCACTACTGAGTTTTCCATATTGGATGGCATATTGAGTGCAGCACTTTCACAGCATCATCTTTTAGGATGAAATACCTCAATTAGAATGCCAACACCACCACTAGCTTTGTTCATAGCTATGCTTCCTAAGGCCCACTTGACTTCACATTCCAGGATGTCCAGCTATAGGTGAGTGATCACACCATCGTGGTTTTCTGGGTCATTAAGATCATTTTGCATAGTTCTTCTATGTGTTTTCACTATTTCTTCTTGTACCCACTTTTGCATGAAATATTCCTTAAATACACAATTACTTTCCTTCCACTCTTTCTAATTTTTTTCCTGCTGATTCTAAAACATCTGTGCTACTCCCAAAGCCAAGATTGTCTCTTTTTAAAGAAAAAAAGCTTCCTGAAATCCCAGTTATATTAGAGAGCATTTACTATATGCTATTATGATAGTCATTATCTTTCAGTATATGGGTGTGGGTGTCTTAGGTGCTCACTCATGTTTACCTCTTTTCGACCCCTTGGACTCTAGCCCACTGTGCTCCTCTGTTCATGGGATTTCCCAGACAAGAATACTGAAGTGAGTTGCCATTTCTTCTCCAGGGGATCTTCCTGAATCAGGATTGATCACACATCTCCTGCATTGCAGGCAGATTCTTTACTGTCTGAGCCACCAGTGAAGCCCCTCACTAAGTGTATGTATACATAATTATGAAATCTTTACATGTGGTAATGGATATGATAAATGTAACCTTGCAGCTGTTTCACATAATTATCCTTGTGATCCAAGTTCCTAATTACCAAGACTTAAATTTATAGAAATTGCTTTCCATCTTTTCTCTTTACCTGGGCACCATCGTTTAGGTGCAGAAGATGAGCTTTACTGCTGGGGTGCCTCCTGCCCTATGTTCTGTAAGTGTATGTCTTCCACTAAAACATCACACCCATGTTTTTGCATGCATTCTCCAACTTCTTGCCTTCTCTCTCTGCTTCACTGCAGGTTGCAAAGGCTGCTTTGACTGCTAGAGACCTCTAAGTAGAGAAGATAGTGTGATGTTGTAAATAGTGGCCCATGCACAGTTTTCATTTACATTGCCTAATTACTTAACTAGCTCCTCACTGTAAATAAAGACAATCACAAAATTTCTATGTATCTGGCTCCCTGTAATGTCTCTCTTCTCTATAGTAGATTTATTATAAACTGTCTTCAGATTTTACTTTGCAGGCCTGTCATTAAATATAATTAATACGGAAGCAAAGACATCAGCCTAATTTCCATATGTCAACAGATATTAAACACAGTCCATTTCCTTCAACTGCATTTTGCATGTTAAAAGAACCAAATTCTGACAAATTGGAAATCACCAAAATAATTCAGTTACTTTGTATAATGAAGTAATTAATTCTGTGAGGGTTGACTGTGTTATCACATATTAAGTGCTCAGAATACAAAGGGGTACATCAAACAGTCCCAAAATGCATGTGCTTACAGATTAAAGAGAATGACCTTTTTATTAATGTTATATAACCAAATTAGTTTAGCCTGGATTATATCAAACATTTTTTTAAAATTTATTTAGAGAATGAGGCAATAAGGGATGGGACTATCTGCTAATTAATATTTAAATTATTTACCAGCTAATAGATATGCTGTAGTGAGAAATGAGTGAGCTCTTGGATGGAATTATGCTGCTCCAGTAACTTTTCACTTGTATTTTGGAAATATCAGTCAAATTCAAGACAAATTCCTTTTCCCTGAAGTATACTTGTAATGGTATGTGGGAATTTAAGTTAAACTTCCTATTCTTCTCTCGTCTAACATCATACCAGGCTATTTCTGCAGAACTTTTTTTTTAATGTGTGAATGAAAAAGCTGAAACAACTATATTTTTATATACAACAATTATGTTGTTATTGTTTAGTCACTTAATTTGTGCGACTCTTTGAAGCCCCATGGACTGTAGTCTGCCAGGCTCCTCTGTCAATGGGATTTTTCCAACAAGAATACTAGAGTAGATTGACATTTCCTTCTCTAGGGGATGTTTCCAACCCAGGGATCTAACCCAAATTTCCTGCATTGACATGTGGGTTACATACCACTAAGTCACCTGGGAAGCCCTAATACTGTTACTTATTCAAACAAACTGGTGGTTCTTTTCATTCCCACACTAGAAATAGAGACAGTACCGAAAATACTGTATAGATTAAGAACATAGGCTCTGCAGACGGGCCAATGGAATTCAAGTCCTATTCTTACTAATGAACACTGTGGCTCTAAGAAAATCCCTTCTTTGTCACTCACTTTCCTCTTTTAAAATATATGGGTCATGAGTTCTCATCTTGTCATGAGACTATTATAATGATTAAATAAAATAGAATGTGCATAGGATGCAAAACTGCACAGAAAAGCAACAGCAAAATCACATGAAAAATTTAGCATAGTTATCATTTTTATATCATACCATGTGTCAGGAAAACCAGATAACATAGTCAGTTTAGTGGGAAATATTCTCTCAAAGAATATGATAGGTGAACATTGTTCTCACAATTCTTATAGCATTTCAAAATCATGTAACTTAGTCTAATTTTCTACTCCATACAGTCCTATGAGGTGGCCAGACATGATATTTACACATTACTGTTAATTTATTGAGCAGAAGAAAGGCACAAAATGTCAAATAACTCATCCAGATTAGCTGATAAATGTTTAGCTATGTTTTACTGATCATTGATGCCAGATTTGCTTTCCCAGAAATGAATGTGGTATTCTCCTTACATAGAAACAGAGTTGCCTATGGGAGTTCTTTATATTTTACTGTAGGCAGCTTTTTTGACATAAGTATATACTTGATAACTTTATTGATACTTAATCATTAAGTGATTTTGATCAAATTGCAATAAATAAAATACATATATACATATGGAAAATCCACAGATTGTCTTTTTGTGGTTTGATTTTAAAGTCAAAGGTGTGCTATTGAGAATTATTTTGGAACCATGGCTCTGACTGTAAATAATCTGCCTGCAATGCGGTTGACCTAGGTTTCATCTCTGGGATGGAAAGAGCCCCTGGAGAAGGGAATTGCTACCATCTCCAGTATTCTTGCCTGGAGAATTTCATGGGCAGAAGAGTCGGGGGGCCTACAGTCATTGGGGTCACAAAGAGTTGGACTCAACTGAGAGACTAACACTTTCACTTTCCTGGAAGACCAGAAGAAATATGAAATGATTGCTTTGGAAACTTTTAATGACAAATCCTTCATCTTCTTAAGCTGCATTTGATGGTTAGAAATATAAGTAGCAACTTAATGCTAAATCTAATTAATAAGTGGTTAAATTAAATGAATATGATGTTTGGGACAAAAAAAAGAAGGTATAAATCCTGAGAAAGCACACTGTTTGTAGGCATCTATCTGTCTGTCTGTCTTCTGTTTTACTTTTCTGTTTTCCATTCCAAACTGTCTTTGAATATGGTTTTGCAAATATATGTTTAACAAGCTTGACAATGATTGTACAGAATGTAATTCTCCAAAATGGTTGCCTTCAAGAGTTACAATCATTTTTATGTGCTTTGGCAGAGGAAAAAATAGACATTCCCATTAATTTTCAGTCAAAATGTATATTTATTATAGGTGATGGCAGGAAGAGACTGTTTCCTAATAGTAAATTGGGATTTTTCTCTTAGTAAAGTGCCAATGAATTGTGAAATATTACCCATAAAACCACTATTTGCTGAAATAGCCTTGGTTCAATCGATGATTTTCAATTACTAAGTTAAAAAGCCCTCCCTTGATTTTTGTATAGTCTGATTCACTTAGGGTAATAAATACCACAGAAAAGGTTTATAAGCTGTAGCTTTACAAATATACTTGATTTTGCGGCTTAATTAATAAATATTATTCACCTTTTTAATAATTCAAATGCCATAAACAAACATATTTCAAATTAGAGATGTATGATATTCTTAATTCAAATGATTTTGTAGTGAAAATATTTTAATTTATCTCTGTGCTTGTAAATAGTTTGTTCTCATGATGTATCCTGAGGATATGAAGAAATTTATGATTTAAGTTTTAATTATTTTACTTTTAAAACATTTTACTAGTAATTTTCACATACAGTGTTACTTCTAAACTCTAAGATGTTATCAATATAAATTAAATTCAAAATAATATTTTCATTTATATTATAAATAATACAAACTCTGTATATAAAATTGTGGAATAAGCACAGTCATTGTTTCAAAAAAATCCAGTACTCTGTATTCTATACATTCCTTTATTTTTTGTCTGGAATTTTTCTTACTATGTTCTAATTATTCACATATTAATATATTATTCAGATAGTAAAAACAAGGGAAAAAACAACTGAAATCATGACAATGTTCATTTTTAGCCAAATCTCTGCTCCTATTGACATTTTGTAAACATGTATTTTCTTTTGTATCTTATTTCCATAACTATGAATTTACCTTTTCTAAGCAATATGACTCAGCCAGAAATGACAGAATAAATGCCATCGCCTCTCAAGCAAAACTGAGAGAAAAGACTGAATCAAAACCATCTGTGCCTCTTTCCTTAATGGAGTTTTGCTCCTCTGGGGAAAACTAAGGTAGAGGCTTTGGGAATCTACAAACAGCAGGTAGACTTTTATCCTCTTCCGATTGGACATACTAATATCCATGCCGACACCCGGGCCCCTTATTTAATACCAAACCTTGTTTTGTTCTAGTCATCCACACACTTGTGACAACTGCAGGCTGGCTTAGCATGCTGGCTAAGAGCCTGTTCTCTAAAACGAGAATGCACAGGTTTGTCACAGGCTTTTTCACTTAATTCTTTGTGAATGTGGTCAATACTTAAACTCTTTGTCCTTCAGTTTCCTAATCTATAAAATAAGATAATAACAGTACCTCTTTCATAGTATTACTGAGAGGATAAGATGAGATGAGACGTAGAAAAGACATAGAACAGTGCTTCCAGGTGGTAACTACACAATAAATGTTATCCATTGTTATGGCTGTTTTTAAAGATGTAAGCAATAGGTTTGTGAAGACAAATAATGCAGGGTATGAAACACAAAGTCATTCACTTTGAATAATTCACTGAGTGGTTATGAAAAGTGAGAACTAAATTGAGGGAAGGAATGACTCACATATTTTACTTTTAAAAATAAAAACACTTTTCAGGCAGAAGTGAAAGTAAATGCACACCATGCAAAGCGAGAGGGAGCTGGAGGAGTCCAGGAACATTAGAACTCAATGTGGCTGGATCAGAGTTTATACAGGAATCAGAGCAGAGAGGTAGAGACATTAAATCATGGAAGGCCCTACAGGCCCTCAAAAGGGTATGGTCTCCCATTTCACAGGAAGCACTGGACGGTTTTGGTAGGGAAGGTAGAGGACTCTATCTGGATAGGCTGAGCTCTGATATAAACTGTAAGGATTGACTTCTTGTTCACATCGCACTTCCATGGCTATAGGCCAGCTATGACTTTCCTCTATGTCCTTCCATTCTGGACACCATGCTAAACAACCATGCCCCAAGGCAGGAAGGAAGAACAAGAAACATGGATTTACTTCTGCTGAGAACAGGCCCAGATCACTGCATTTACATCAAATTACTCCCCAAGTCACTATGATGTCACGATGTGTACTCTTTCTCCTGAGAATCCCAATGTAACAGGTATGGAAGAATACATAACCAAGAAAAAGGAAGAATCAGGTGAATGTAAAGAGTACTATCATCTTTTAAATTAGCATTATCGAATGAGTTTTAAAGGGACACTTTAGGGATTGTTTGGTGGAGAATGCATTATATGGGAACAAGAAGAGAATCGGGAGATGAATGTGAAAGAGTGCAAGTTGCTCAGTTGTGTCCAACTCCTTGTGGCCCCATGGATGGTAGCCCACCAGGCTCCTCTGTCCATGGAATTCTCCAGGCAAGAATACTGGAGTGGGTGTCCACTAGATCTGATGGAATTGAGGTTTTATATATAAAATGATACTGCCTCTTCCTAAGATAAAAGAAATAGAAGAGAAATGAAGCGATTGAACTGAGGATATAAATTGAAAGTAGAGTTGATGGCATTTGCTGATGGATGGTCTGTAAGGTGTGAGAGAAAGGAAAAACTCAGGATGCCTTTCTGTTTTGTTGTTTGCTGTAAACAACCAGAAGATTGAATTTATCATTTACTGAGATGGAGAAACTGAAATATAAATTAAAATATGGCCTATATGAGGAAAAATACATTTAAACAACACAAAATTTATTTCTGAATTTAAATTAAAAATTTAGTAGCAATAAAATACAGCATCAGCACTGAAAAATTTAACTTCAACAAATGATGTAGAAAACATGTTGAAATTTTCTCACAGAGAAGAGCGAAAAAAGGAGAGAGTAAGAGAAAAGCCAATATAGGGGATAGATTCCAACACTGAATAAATGGCAACAAAGTCATTAAAATGATAAAAAAAAAATAACATACAATGACAAAGATAGAAGGGGGGTTCAAAAAAACAGATGTGGATAAGGTGAAGGAATAAAATTTCTGACTAAAAGATAATAAGTTTTCAGATCAAACATACACTTTGTTAAGAATGAGAATTATAATAAAAGGGAATAGCATTGAATAGCGCTGATGCAAGAATTTTTTTTCAAGGTTAATTGCAGATTTGGGCATATTTACACCCCAACGCCCAAGAAAAGAAGTGTGGTCTCACAAGATAAAGTTAGAGGAGTTATGGTTTTCACTGACATTCCTAACTGAAGGGCAAGAAATGCATAATTTTGAATCCCTTTGGCAATTAGAGACGGATGCAATTTAAGAAAGGCTTTTGTAGTGAGTCCCAGAGGCCAGCCCCGAGCAGGCAGAGACAATTTGGAAGCAGCAATCTCCTCTCTGCAGCAATACTTACACATGGAACAGTTTCAAGAAATTGGACGGCCAGCATGCCTGAAGGCCTAGGCCCGCTCACCCAAGCCCCAGATGGATCACTGAGCACTTCATCTGCTACTGCGTTCTCTTTGACTAGCTTTGCATTGATGGTGGCATGCCATCAGGAAACTAGAGGGTTCAGCCATCGTTTTTGAAAACCCTAAGTTCACTAATCAATATAAGTGAGAAAATCAGTAAAGCATTCTTAATTAGGTTTAGTTGTGGATTCTTATGGTTTAGGTGTTCATTTATAATTGGGAATATCTGAAACCCCAAATATTCAAAAACAGAGCTATGCAGGCAGGAAAAAAATGATATGATATGCTTTAAAGATACTTGAGAATAAAACTATCAATCTATCCATTGGCATAGAGTCTTGATTACAAGAACCAGATCTAAACAGATCTCAGCGTGTACATGTACATTTCTTGTATGTTCAATGTCAATAAAATGGGAAGAAAGATTAGACATTCTGGAATGTCTCATAAGTAGCTAAATATTACTCATACATTTCCAATTTTATTTTGTTACTTATTTTCAGAATCAATTTTGAACCAAATTCCAGTCCCTGCCTTTTTAAGTCTTCCTTTTTTGTCTTTCATCGCTTAGCTATTCAACTGCTGCTCACATCATTTTACACTTGAAATCTCTCTCTTTGATGATGAATTATTTTATAATCAGATGTTGATTCCTCCCAGTAATTTTAATGATGAATTAAAGAAAAGAAAAAGCTTAGTTTTGAATTTACATAGTACTTTTAGTTTATGACTCAAAATCTTCTCTTAGTCCTCACAATAAATAACATTTTGTACACGGAGCGATATTTTTCAATTTAAATTAGAATATATATATATGTATATTTATTTATATATATAATAAAAAGTTTTGCCTTATTTTGTGACCCTAGTGTATATTATTAATGTGTTAGCATATTTTGCTTACTCTTACAGCAAGGATAATTTTATGGCAGAAGCTAAATAAAGAATTCATAGTGAATTACTACTTACCTCTACCTTGGGATACTTCCTTAATCTACACATTTGTTTAAGAGTTTTCCATTAAGGCAGGAAGAAACAGTACATGACATGGAAATCTATAAACCACTTGTTCTGACCCACACATTAAAAAATCCACAAAATAAATCCTAATACTGAATCAGCTTCTTAGAAATCTATGAGTATCCATATAGAAAAACCCTTGCTTAGCAATAGGTTTATAATTATAAAACAAGCAAGTCTTCTAAGTAAGATTCAATAAAAATTAACACTGATATATATGAAGCCTTCTTTTATTATATACATATATTATATACTTCTTAAGTCAATGTGAGAAGAATAAATAAGTGAAGGGAATATTTTCCAGACAATATTACAGGAATAAAGTTGCCAAAACATATCTCTGGATTTTTTTTTTTTAAGGATTTCAATAGAATTGCTTGTCAAAGGCATTTTTTCACAGCTAGTTGTAAATCTAAAAATATACTTAAAATATTGAGACATAAAGAATTGGCCCTCAGCATCAGCATCATAAACATTTAGAGGTCAGCACAGCCCATCAGAAGCAGCAACAGAAGAATTTAAGTTCTATCAAAAAATGTGTTAAAAGAAAAAAGAAATCTTTTACCAGAGAGAGGATTTGACCTAAAAGACTCCAAAATGAGGATTCATTGTGAGTCTCACCAAAACGATAAGACAGAACTCTCTCCTGCCTCCCTTCTCTGTTAAACACACTTAGGAAGCAAGCTAAAAGCATCAACTTGCACTTCTGTTTTTATTTAAAGGGATACATATCTACAGTTGGCAGATATAATAAGAACAAGAATTATGGGTCGTCAGGATTATTTTGTGAAAACTAAAAGTCAACTGAAAACCTTCAGAATCAGGAATAGAGTTAGCACTTTTTTTCTTGCTCTTTTATTACCTCTGTGAGTTTACTTAATCTCTCAAAACAGCAATTTTCTTATATAAGAATGGAAGAAATAAGAATAAGCTACAGTTTTTGAAGTTTAATTAACTTATATGATGTTCTCTGTAGAGTCATAAAACTTACCTGGGATTAAGTAAGCCCTTAGTAAGTAGTAACTATCAATGCTATTCATATTACTGCTAACATTTTATACACATTGTGTGCTAAGTCACTTCAGTCATGTTCATCTCTGTGTGACCTTACAGACTGCATGCAGCCCACCAGGCTCCTCTGTCCATGGGATTCTCCAGGCAAGAATACTGAAGTGTGTTGCCATGCCCTCCTCCAGGGGATTTTCCCAAACCCAGGGACTGAACCTACATCTCTTACATCTCCTGCATCCGCAGGTAGGGTTTTTTTTATTTTTTATTTTTTTTACCACCAGTGCCACAAGGGAAGCCCCATAATAAAAGATACCAGCCTTTTATTTGGTTGGCATGATATACCATTAATTCTGTTATTTACATTTCATTTCACATGTAACATTTTTATTATAGTCACATGCTGGTGGAAGCTAATCATGAGTATATGATTTTCTATTTTTTTTTCTTTTCCATTATAGTTTATTACAAGATATTGAGTGTAGTTCCCTGTACATGCATGCCTGCTCAGTCATGTCCAACTCTTTGCAACCCCACAGACTGTAGTCTGCAGGCTCCTCTGTTCATGATATTCTCCAGGCAAGAATCTGGGAGGGGGTTGCCATTTCCTACTCCAACAGTTCCCAATTTATCCCTCCCCCACATATATCTTATTCTTATAGGTCAAAACTCAAAAAATAAATAAATAATGTTATTTTTTTCCCTAAATTAGTCTACAAAGTTGATGTAACTCTATTTGATTAAAATATCAACAGAGATTTTTTTTTTATAACCTGATAAGCTGATCTTAAAGCTGAAGTAAAGCAAGTAGATGAAAATAGCCAGGAAAGTTCTAAAAAATATAGAAGATCAGATGTGAGGTGTAGACTAGCCTTGTTGGCATTTATAAGCTGTAGTAAGCAGAGAAATTCACTAAGAGAGCAGGGCTTTCTGTGGCAATTTTTGTTATTAGCAGTATCTATTTAACTTACTACTTCCTCATGACAGACTTCCAGTATCCTTGTCTGCAAAATTCCATGGGCAGAAGAGCCTGGTGGGCTGCAGTCCATGGGGTTTCAGAGCAGGACACAACTGAGCATGCACACAGGACAGATCTAGTGCAATGACAGAAGTTTGTGGGAGGTTAACATAGCAGGATAGAGAGATTTAGCTCAGAGTGATAGCTGGAAAAAAAAAACTAGAAAAGGCCTTTAAGGAAATCACTCGTTAGAAGTGTCGCTGAGACTAATTTTGATGGCAAAGGAGATGTTAGTCAGGCTTAAAAAATAGCGGAAGGAGTCAGGCAGTGATACTGACAGTTAATAATGAGATGTGGAGACATCACATTTTTGAGGAAATACTGGAGCAAAGGGTGTTTATTCCATGATGATAAAAATGATCCTTGAAAGGCAAAATAAGAGACAGATCACCAAAGGGTCCGATATGTGTTGTAAAAAAAAAAAAGAAAGAAGAAAAGAATGGCTTTTATACTGGAGGTTTGGGGGGAGCTGAGATATATGAAGCAAAAACTGAAATGACTGGATTCTAATTTTTTTGAATATTAATACCAGACTGGAGAAAACGTTGTATATAGACTGATAATTCTGAGACCACAGGTGGCAAAACGATTCAGAACAACAATGACGGCACAATGGCATATGAGCTAAGGGAGTATCAGGGGTGGCCAAGTAGGGACAAATTATATATATATATATATATACAAACACACATATATATATATTATTAAGGTGGAAAATAAATGTTTTCTTTGTGCTGTGCTTAGTTGCTATCATGTCGGACTCTTTGTAACACTGTGGACTGTAGCCCTCCAGGCTCCTCTGTCCATGGGGATTCTCCAGGCAAGAATACTGGAGTGGTTTGCCATGCCCTCCTCCAGAGGATTAAACATGGATCAGACCCAGCTCTCCTGCATTGCAGGCAGATTGCTCACCATCTGAACCACCAAAGTTTCTTTAAGTTTAGATAAAAGGATATATTTCTTTACAAGGGGAGTTACTAGATATGGAAATGGTCTCATACCTTTGAACACTGGAGTTCTGAATGAACTTGATTTGGCTTGTAATGAGAAACCAACCTACTTTTATTCCCACCTTTACATCTGCTTTGTGGTCTAATCCTTCTTTTAATGCTCCAGAATAAAACTTTGGACAAGCCCTCAAACTTTTTAGGCACTCCATATTATATACAATATAAATAGTTCCTGGCTTCTGCATAAACATTCCAGACAGGATATTCATTATATAACAACAATCTAGTTCAGACCAGCAGACCCAAAACATGGATCTGCTCAAGGCCTGCCAGCCTCTGGTGGGAGATGAACTAGTTGGTTCCTTCTTTAGGTATCTTTTTTGAACTACTCCTTACTTAGCTGCAATTTTTAAAATGTTTTTAAAAATTGCTATTGGAGTATAGTTACTTTGCAATGTTATGTTAGTTTCTGCTATATAGCAAAATGAATTAGCCGTAATATACATATTTCCCCTCTTTTTTTGACTTCCTTCCCATTTAGACCACTATAGAGCAAAAACAACCCACAGCTGTGGATGTGACTGGTGATGGAAGCAAAGTCCGATGCTGTAAAGAGAATTATTGCTTAGGAACCCGGAATGTTAGGTCCATGAATCAAGGCAAATTGGAAGTGGTCAAACAGGAGATGGCAAGGCTGAACATCGACACTTTAGGAATCAGTGAACTGAAATGGACTGGAATGGGTGAATTTAACTCAGATGACCATTATATCTACTGCTGTGGGCAAGAATTCCTTAGAAGAAATGGAGTAGCCATCAGAGTCAACAAAAGAGTCCGAAATGCAGTACTTGGATATAATCTCAAAATTGACAGAAAGATCTCTGTTCATTTCCAAAGCAGTATAACAGTAATTGAGTATAACAGTAATCCAAATCTATGCTCTGACAGTAATGCTGAAGAAGCTGAAGTTGAATGGTTCTATGAAGACCTACAAGACCGTCTAGAACAAACACCCAAAACCGATGTCCTTTTCATTATATGGGACTGGAATGCAAAAGTAGGAAGTCAAGAGATACCTGGAATAACAGGCAAATTTGGCCTTGAAGTACAAAACAAAGTAGGGCAAAGGCTAAGAGTTTTGCCAAGAAAATGCACTAGTCATAACAAATACCCTCTTCCAACACACAAGAGAAGACTATATATGGACATCACCAGATGGTGAATACTGAAATCAGATTGATTATATTTTGCAGCCAAAGATGGAGAAGCTCTATACAATCAGCAAAAACAAGACCAGGAGCTGACTCTACCTCAGATCATGAACTCCTTATTGCCAAATTCAGACTTAAATTGAAGAAAGCAGGGAAAACCACCAGACCATTAAGGGATGACCTAAATGAAATCCCTTACGATTATACAGTGGAAGTGACAAATATATTCAAGGAATTAGATCTGATAGTGTCCCTGAGGAACTATTGACGGAGGTTCATGGCATTGTATTGGAGGCAGTGATCAAGAACATCCCCAAGAAAAAGAAAGGCAAAAAGGCAAAATGTTTGTCTGAGGAGGCCTTACAAATAGTTGAGAAAAGAAGAGAAGCTAAAGGCAAAGGAGAAAAGGAAAGAAATATCCATTTGAATGCAGAGTTCCAAAAAATAGCAAGCAGTGATAAGAAAGCCTTCCGCAGTGATCAATGCAAAGAAATAGAGGAAAACAATAGAATGGAAAAGACTAGAGATCTCTTCAAGAAAATTAGAGATACAAAGGGAATATTTCATGCAAAGATGAACACAATAAAGGACAGAAATGGTATGGACCTAACAGAAGAACATATTAAGACAGGTGGCAAGAATACATAGAAGAACTATACAAAAAAGATCTTCATGACCCAGATAATCATGATGGTATGATCACTCACCTAGAGCCAGATATCCTGGAATGCAAAGTCAAGTGGCCTTATGAAACATCACTGTGAACAAAGCTAGTGGAGGTAATGGAATCCAGATGAGCTATTTCGAATCCTAAAGGACAGTGCTGTGAAAGCGCTGCACTCAATATGCCAGCAAATTTGGAAAAGTCTGCAGTGGCCACAGGACTGGAAAAGGTCAGTTTTCATTCCAATCCCAAAGAAAGGCAATGCCAAAGAATGCTCAAACTAGCACACAATTGCACTCATCTCACCGCTAGCAAAGTAATATTCGATATTCTCCAAGAAAGGCTTCAACAGTATGTGAACCGTGAACTTCCAGATGTTCAAGCTGGTTTTAGAAAAGGCAGAGGAACCAGAGATCAAATTTCCAACTTCCATTGGATCATCAAAAAAGCAAGAGAGTTCCAGAAAAGCATCTACTTCTCTTTTATTGACTATTCAAAGCCTTTGACCATGTGGATCACAACAAAGTGTGGAAAATTTTTCAAGAGATGGGAATGCCAGACCACCTGATCTGCCTCCTGAGAAATTTGTATGCAGGTCAAGAAGCAACAGTTAGAACTGGACATGGAACAACAGACCGGTTCCAAATTGGGAAAGGAAGATGTCAAGGCTGCATATTGTGACCCTGCTTATTTAACTTATATGCAGAGCACATCATGTGAAATTCCAAGCTGACTGAAGCACAAGCTGGAGTCAAGATTGCGTGAGAAATATCAGTAACCTCAGATATGCGGATGACACCACCCTTATGGCAGAAAGTGAAGAAGAACTAAAGAGCACCTTGATGAAAGTAAAACAGGAGAGTGAAAAAGTTGGCTTAAAGCTCAACATTCAGATAATTAAGATTATGGCATCTTGTCACATCACTTCAAGGCAAATAGATGGGGAAACAATGGAAACAGTGAGAGACTTTATTTTGGGGGGCTCCAAAATCACTGCAGATGGTGACTGCCATGAAATTAGAAGACACTTCTCCTTGGAAGGAAAGCTCTGAACAACCTAAACAGCATATTAAAAAGCAGAGACATTACTTTGCCAACAAAGGTCCATATAGTCAAAAATATTGTTTTTCCATTAGTCATGTATGGATGTGAGAGTTGGACTATAAAGAAAGCAGAGCAGTGAAGAACTGATGCTTTCAAAGTGTGGTATGGGAGAATACTGTTGAGAGTTCCTTGGACTGCAAGGAGATCCAATCAGTCCATCCTAAAGGAAATCAGTCCTGAATATTTATTGGAAGGACTGATGCTGAAGCTGATACTTTGCCCACCTGCTGTGAAGAACTGACTAAGTTGAAAAGACCTTGATGCTGGGAAAGATTGAAGACAGGAGGAGAAGGGGATGACAGAGGATGAGATTGTTGGATGCCATCACTGACTCGATGGACATGAGTCTGAGTAAGCTCTGGAAGTTGGTGATGGACAAGGAAGCCTGGCGTGCTGCAGTCCATGGGGTCGCAAAGTGTTGGACACGACCAAGCGACTGAACTGAACTGATAGAGCATTGAGCTGAGTTCCTTGTGCTATGCAGTATGTTCTCATTAGTTATGCATTTCATATATAGCAACCCACTCCAGTATTCTTGCCTGGAGAATCCCCATGGACAGAGGAGCCTGACAGGCTATAGTCCATTAGGTTGCAAGGAGTTGGACACAACTCAACAAACAGAGAGAGAGTGTGTGTATATATGTGAATCCCAATCTTCCAAATTCACCCCACCCTTCCCTTCCTCCCTATGTGTCCATATGTTTGTTCTCTATGTCTAGTCTCTATTTCTGCTTTGAAAATGGATTCAGCTATACCATTTTTATAGATTACATATACATGTGTTAATATGTGATTTTTTTCTCTAATAGCTGAAATTTAAAACACTTCCAGAATCTGACCCAAAAGAAGGGTAGGGTTTGCTGAAAGCAACATGATCATATGAGACAGAGTCAGCTGTGATCTTTTGTTAGTGTCCTCTCCATCACTGAGGCATCCTTGCTGTATCTTTCTCAGTGTCCTTTTTTTGTGGACCTGCAATGACAATAGCCTTGATATAGACAATATCCAAAACTTCTCTGGCATCTTACTTAGCTTTTCTCATTCTTTGGGTCAAGGGAAGCTGAGACTCTGTCATCGAGGGTTATTTTAAACTTCCAATCTATTCACTTGTGCAGAATCCCCTAGGTTGTCTTATTTTTCTCTCTGTGGGGCACATTCATCTTGCTAGAAATATAGACTTGGCTTTCTCTCTCTGCCACCTTAGCTATATTTTTGTAGCCTCTCCACTGGCCCCTGGGATCCTCAAGTCCCAGTGAACACATGACACCCTATTGCTGTGCTTACCTTCAAACCTCCTTGACCTGGCTTAAGATGAAGGGAAGAATTCCAGGTCTTTGCCCAAGAAAGGGCTGGCGGAAGTGATTGATGGGCAGGATGCTGCAAATTTTCTGTTAAGGTCCCATCTGCCACATTTTTGACCACTGCCTCTCTTAGCAGAGGCAGGTGCTTGACTGCTTAATGTTCCCCAAAGGACACTTGAGTCATCCCTTTTGGAATTAATGATAGACAGCTCCTACTTCTCAGAGGGAGATGAAATGGCCCTATTGTTTTTCTTCCTCAGCCTTTCTTAGAGTCCTCAGTGGAATTGTTAAAATAATAGGAGAGGCTAACTTGCAATCTGTTACACAGGCCTTTAAAAATAGAACGTGTGTATTTTAATCTTGGTTTTGATTCCCATGAGGGTTTTTTTGGAGATGGTGGAGGCATAAGTGAGAGGAGGAAAAGAACTAACAAAACATCTCTAATGTTCTTGGGTTTTTTGGTCTTGTGAGCTTAAAAAACTCCTCCTTACGTCCTATGTATTTGAAAATACTTTATAATATTTAAATTGCATGTGCATATGTGAAACTAATCACAGACATATCTCATCCTAGTGTGCTTTGTTCTCTTGAGCTTCTCAGATACAAAGGCTTGCTGCAACCCTGAGTAGAGTAAGTCTATGGATGTCATTTTTCCAAAAGGGTTTGCTCTCTTCATGTCCCTGTATCACATTTGGTAATTCACACATTTAAAACTTTTTATTATTATTATACTTGCTGTGCTGCTCTGTGATCTTTAATTTTACCACTGTGACTCACTGAGGGGCTTTCCTGTTAGCTCAGTGGTAAAAAAAATCAGCCTGTAATTCTGGAAATGCTGGTTCGATCTCTGTGCCAGGAACATCCTCTGGACAAGGAATTGGCAACCCACTCCAACATTCTTGCCTGGAGAATTCCATAGATAGAGGAGACTGGAGGGCTACAGTCCATGGGGTCACAAAGAGTTGGATGTGACTTAGCAACTAAACAACAATATGACTCACTGAAGGCTTAGAAGGTGATTAGCCTTTGTAGCAATTAAAAAGTATTTTTAAATTATAGTGAAAGTGAAGTCACTCAGTCATGTCTGACTCTTCTACCCTGTGGACTGTAGCCTACCAGGTTCCTTGGTCCATGGGATTTTCCAAGCAAGAGTACTGGAGTGGGTTGCCATCTCCTTTTCCAGGGGATCTTCCCGACCCAGGGACTGAACCCAGGTCTCCGACACTGTAGGTAGATGCTTTACTGTCTGAGCCACTAGGGGAGTCCCTTAATTTTTAAATTAAGGTTTAAACAATTTTTAGACATAATGCTATTTCACACTTGCTGTTGTTCAGTCACTAAGTTGTGTCCAGCTCTTTTGCAATCCCATGGACTGAAGCACACCAGGCCTCCTTCTCTTTCACCATTTCTCAGTTTGCTCAAACTCACGTCCACTGAGTCAAGGATGCCATCCAACCATCTCGTCCTCTGTCGCCCCCTACTGTTCCTGCCCTCAATCCTTCCCAGCATCAGGGTCTTTTTAAACCACAATACAGTGTAAATATGATTTTTATGTATACTGCAGTTTATTGTGGTATTTGTTTTATTATAGTTGTCTGAAACTGAACTCTCAATGTCTCCGATGTATGCCTGTACATGTATATGTGCATATATAAATGTCAATATACATGCAAGTGTATATATATTTCAATGTATACTAAGAAAATTTACAAAAACGTGTGTGTGTGCATCCTCAGTCTCTTCAGTTGGGTCCAGCCTTTTGTGAACCTATGGACTGTAACCCATGAGGCTCTTTTGTCCATGGGATTTTCCAGGCAAGAATACTGGAGTGGGTTGCCATTTCTCCTCCAGGGAATGTTTCTGATCCAGGGATCAAATCCATATCTCTTGCATCTCCTGCACTGAAGGAAGATTCTTTACTGCTGAGCCACTGGGGAATCCCATACAAAACACATACCTATGTACATCATACTGTCTTATGTATTATATACCTCACACATTCTCTGTGGACTTACACCTCACAAATACCCTGTGAAGGTTGCAAGCTGTATATTAGTTACTTAAGAAGAATTCCATGTAGTCTTCCAAAATCAACCACTGTATTTGATAACTATATGCATTTTTATATTATAAATGCTAAAGATGATGCATAAGGGAACACATATATTTCTAAATAAGAGAGTGTCTCTCTCAATTGTCTTTTTCTTAAACTGAGTTTTAATTAAGGTTTTTGGAGTACATTATTTTATCTTTTAATATATTTGCTAGTGTTTAAATCTTGCTGTTATATTTAAGTCAACATTTCCTTTCTTATATATTTAATCAAATAATCCTCTGTAAAGCATCTATATGTGAGTAATGGCAGTTGGATATATCATATTAATTAAGTACCACAATAGATATTTCCTTTCAGACTATCCTCCCACTTATTTGATATAAACCTTTTAAACTGCAGGAAAAAGTGACAACAAACCCCAGAGCTCTGCTAGGTGATTGAGAGAATCAGTTATCCCAGTGTCACTGGAAGCAAAATCAATTCATGTGTTCTGTCATCCTTAGAAAGTACTCTCTAACATGCTGTCAGCAATAAATTTTACAGGATTTCCCCAAAGTCAATTGCTCCTTCTATTTGGGATTATGATGAAAGCAAATTGATTCTTCCCATACATAGAAGAAGCACAAGAGAAGACATACTTTTAGTCTACTCACTTAGTTATTAATTTATTTTTTTTTTACTGACAGATTTCTCCTGGCTCACTAATGTAAGGTCCTTAGTAATTGAAATTCTGACTGTGAAATATATTCAGGCATAACCAACAGGAATGCAATTTCCCTTAAAGCTACCTTCATGCAAGTAGGCAGGAAATTTATTTTTGAGTAACTTATCTCTGAGTATGTTAAAAGAAAAAGAAGAAGCAACTCTTTCTAACATTTTAACTGCAATTAATGCCAGGATATCATATTTAATTTTAATTTATTATATCTTCCATAATCTAGTGATGATCACATTTTTTTCTTTGATTGAACAACACATTTTAAACCTTTAAATAAACTTTTAATTAACATAGTTTTAAATAGAAAAGATATGTTAAAATCAAGCAAAAACTACTTCTTAACAAAACAACTACAGGTGGATCATGTGGCCATTTGAACAAGTTAAACTGAAGCTGATTATAAGGAAAGTGTGGAGACAGGCATACATTTTCTCCCTCCTTTTGGACAGTATAGATACATAGCTGAATTTAAGAGAATTATTTCAAGTTGATTAGAATTTGCTGAAAATACATAATGACTCAGTGTTAAAGAATCCACTTGCCAATGCAGGACAAGCAAGTTCAATCCCTGAGTCAGAAAGATCCCCTGAAGGGATCTTTCCTTTCTGGAGAAGGAAATGGCAACCCACTCCAGTATTCTCACCTGGGAAATTCCACGGAGAGGGAGCCTGGCAGGCACAGTTCATGGGGTTGCAAAAAAGCTGACATGACTTAGCAACTAAACAACAACCACAAATGTATATAAATGTGTAAACTGCCAGGCTGAAATGACTAAATGTTAACAAGGAAGAAAAAGAACAAGCAATCAAACAAAAACAGAAACTTCTATTTGGGATTATGATGAAAGCAAATTGATTCTTCCCATACATAGAAGAAGCACAAGAGAAGACATACTTTTAGTCTACTCACTTAGTTATTAATTTATTTTCTTTTACTGACAGATTTCTCCTGGCTCACTAATGCAAGGTCCTTAGTAATTGAAATTCTGACTGTGAAATATATTCAGAATATTAATTTCTGTTGACAAATATCCACATACCAGCTGACCACTTTTGATATTTGTACAGAAAATAACAAATGGAACTAACTTCTATACATATTAGGGAGTCCCCAGTGCTAGGTCAGGTTTCAAGCAGAACACCAATATCTCAAATTAAAGATGTTGGAGTGACATCAGCAACAAGACTAAGACATCATAGACAGCATCCTTCCTCAACAACAAAGATTTGGCATTCATCTCAGACAAAAATGCCTTAGTGGGAGCTATGGGGTCCACATCATGTGCCAAAGGATCTGGGAGGAGTGTCACCTATCCATTCATGGGGAAATAGACACACAGACCTCAGTCACAACTGTGGGTCGGGTCCTAGAGTTGCAGTGAATTGGCTCCAGCCACTGTCAGCACCTGTCTTGGGAGGCCCTGGGAGAAGGTCTTATATGATCAGCCATGGCTGAGAGTCTATATGGAAATCAAGGTTTCCAGCAGAGAAGTTCCAGTACATCACTGCCATAAAAACACCTGGGACTGAATACATCGAAGAGGGTAAAAGGACTGTTTGACTTTACCTGGGTCATTCCCTTCCCTGAGGTGGCCCAGCTTAGTGCCAAGTGAGACCTTTCAAGACATGAGCTACCCTTAGGCGAAGTGAGAGCAGGTAGGTGAGTACTTGGTGGCCCCAGCTGTGTGGGACTTAGCCAAGGAAGCCCAAGTATCTCTCACCCCTCCTAGAGCACTGAGAAGTGAGCCTTATGAGTGAGGCCCCTGGAAAAGACCTGGAAAACAGCAAGGAGGACCATCAAAGAGCATTCAAGGGACATGGATCCTACCAATGGTATCACAGCCTCCATCAAGAGGCAGTCCATGAGCCTCTGAGGATGCCTTGCCTCCTGTTCCCTCACGTGGCTTGCAGGCACTCCCAGCATGATACAACCCACACTCTTCTACTCACCCCACCCTGTGGCTGACTCTCTGCGAACACACATAAAATTGTCTTTTGGCAAATGGCTGTTGACCACTTGCAGAAAGTCAGCCTGAGTATGTGGCCCAGGAAGAGATCGCAGAGCTTAACTTCAGGGCACTCTGGAGAAAGCAAGGAGAGGCTGTCAGCATTTGCCCTTAAGTGTTGCATGATCAAGAGAAGGCATACAAATGTAAGAATGTTGCCACAAGAAAGAGCAAGAAATTGTGAAGCAGGCATATCCACAGAAAGTCTGTAATAGCCTCAGAATCCCTACCAGGGCTGGTAGAGGATATTTCTCTCCCAAAGTCAGCCCTTAAAGACTAGAAAGTGTTAGTCGCTCAGTTGTGTCCAACTCTTTGAGACCCCATGGACTGTAGACTGCCAAACTCCTCTGTTCATAGAATTCTCCAGGCAAGAATACTGGAGTGGCTTGCATTTCCTGTTTACAGGGGGTCTTCCTGACACAGGGATTAAACCTGGGTCTCTTGCATTGCAGGTGGAGTCTACCATCTGAGCCACCAGGGAAATCTCTAAAGATTGGAGAGAGTAGTTATTACTTCATATGCAAATACAGTATCTTAAGACTTCAAGAAATAGAAAAAAGTCAAGGAAACGTGGCTCCACTAATGGATCACCAACTATTGTCCCTAAATACATCGACATAGAATTAAAAATAGCTATTCTAAAGAAGTAAAAATAGCTAGAAGAAAATATAGAAAGATTGTCTAATGCAATTACAAATATAATACATGAACAAAAGGAGAAGATTAACAAAGAGATTTCATAGGAAATGAAATTCTGGACCTAAAAAATGAATACAATAAATGAAAAATGAAATAGAGAAAAATCAACAACAGAAGAGATCAATAGGAATTTTCAAAATCTGTGAATTAGAAGACAAGAATTTTGAAATTGTCCAGTAAGAGGAGAACAAAGGAAAAATAACAGAAGAATAGACGTGCATGTGATGTACTGAATAACCTCAGAAAGAAACAACCATCAAGGTACTGGAGACTTAAAAGGAGAAGAAAGAAAGAAGGGGGCAGAAAACTTATTTAAAGAAATAAAGGGTGAGAACTTCTCAAATACATGGAGACATCTGCATATTCAAATTCATGAATGTCACAAGTCACCAAAAAATGCAAGTTAGAGATTTTTTTCAAGACACACTATAATAAAAAGCTGTTAAAAAGGAAAAGCAAGGAGAATCTTAAGAAAAAGAAACAAGTTATAATTCAGAAAGAAAATACGCTAAGGCTATCAACAGATTTCTCACATGATTCTTCAGGCCACGAGAGAGTAGCATATGGGGTTAACATTTAAAATATTATGGAATTCATATAACTCAATAGCTAAAAAATGTATTCTAGATGAGAAAGGTGAGGCATTTTCTAAATAAGACATATAAACAGTCATCAGGTATGTGGAAAGATGTTTAACATCACTAATCATCAAAAATGCAAATAAAACCCACAGTAATATATCACCTCATATCTGTTAGAATGGCTATCCCCAACAAGAAAAAAGATAAGAAGCAAATGGTGAGGTTGTGGATTAAGGGAATCTTATGCACTGTTGGTGGGAATATATTGTGGAATAGTATGAAAGTTCCTCAAAAAAATCAAAATGGAACTACGAACAATTTCAACTTCTGAATTTCAACAAATTCTACAATTTTTATGATGCAACAATTTCACTTCTGGGTATATATCCAAGTGAAAGTAAATCAGGATCTCAGGAGATATCTACACCCCCATGTTTGAGATAACATGATTCACAATAGTCAAAAAATGGAAACAATCCATCTACCTACAGATGAATGGTTAAAGAAGATGTGGTATGCATACACACATGAACACAATGGAGTGTTATTCAATCGTGAGAAAGAAGGAAATCTTGACATTTGTGACAACAGGCCTGAAACTTGGGGATGTTATATTATACTAAGTGAAAAAAAGCTAGATAGAGAAGACAAATATGCCATGGTATCATGTTCTTGTAAAGTCTAAAAACACCAAATTCATAGAAACAGAGAGTAGAAGGGTGTTTGCCAGAAAATGGTGGGGGGTTGGAGGTTGTGTGGGAAGATGTCAGTCAAAAGAGTACCAAATTCCCTTTTATAAGATGAATACATCTGGAGATCTAACGTACAGCATGGTGACTACAGTTAACAATATGGTATTACATATTTAACTATTGCTAAGATGGTAGATCTTGAATGGTTTTACCACAAAAATGAAATGGTAATTCTTTGAGATGATGAAGGGTTATTAACTAACCCTTCTGTGGTAACCATTTATCGGTATGAGTATAGAGCCATCCCATCGTACACCTTGCACTTTACACAATGTTATATGTCAATTATCTCAGTAAAGCTAAAAAATAGTAGATGCCAATTTAACCTGTATGTGGCTATTTATTCACATAACTATCTTAGAGCAAGTAGTGCTAAGATGATCAGAATAACAGAAATATAAACAACGGCCTTCCAATGAATATTCAGCCTTCTTTATGGTCAGTACATGACTACTGGAAAGACCATAGCTTTGGCTATATGGACTTTTGTCCGCAAAGTGTCAGTCATGTCTGACTCTTTGTGACCCCCTGCACTGTAGCCCACTAGGCTCCTCTGCCCATGGGATTTCCCAGGCAAGAGTACTGGAGTGGGTTGCCATTTCCTTCTCCAGGGGATCATCCCAATCCAGGGTTTAAACCAGAGTCTCCTGCGTTAACATGTTTCAAGCAGAGCCTTTACCACTGAGCCACCAGGGAAGCCCAACTGATCGGTATAGTTATAGTGAAAGTATAGTTGTGAAGCTGAGAAAGATTTGATAAAAGAGATATTTTGTTGCTGGAGTTGAGGAGCACGGGGGGCATCTTCAGTGGAGAGACCTGACAGCAGCTGCTCAGGGATGAGAGCATCCACCTCCACCTCAGAGCAGCAAGAAAACTGGGATCTCAGGTCTACAAAAGCCTGGGACTACATTCTGCCAACAAGCTGAAAGAGCTGCCCTACAGAGCCCCAGAACCTCTGAATAAAAATAAAAATGGAATCAGCTAACACCTTGATTTCAGCTTGTGAGACTCCCAGCAGACAGTCTGGTATAGCCCACCTGAAAAACCGACAACACAGTGCTACTGTTTCAAGCCTCCTAGTTTGTGGTAATTTGTTAAACAGCTGTAGAAACTAACGCTGAAAGAGGGGACTGAATACAAACCTCATTTCCTGTGGGAGGGCAAAAAAACTCAAACAGAAAATCATTGGAAATTATGATAAGCATAATGACTATATAGTTATCCTTTAGGCTTTGAAAGAAAAGTTACTTTTATATTTGCATATCTATTTAAATTTGAACGGTACTTGTTTTCTAATCCTTTAAATTTCTGTTTCCTTTTTAATTTCCAATTAAATACCCCAAACATATATTTTAGAATCAGAAAAGAATTGAGGTTCTTGGATAAATTTTATTTCTTAAAGTACTTTTGTATAAAAGGCAAAGACTGATAATGTATAGCATCCTTTAATCTATTTGCTGACCAAAAAAGAAATGTAACATATTTGAAAGGTAGTTCATAAAAGAGGACATTCCTTTTAAAATAAAATGATATTAAAGTTTCTTCTACTTTGTTACTTCCCTGGTAGCTCAGACCGTAGAGAATCTGCCTGCAATATGGGAGACCCAAGTTCAAACTCTGGGTTGGGAAGATCCCCTGGAGAAGGGAATGGCAATCCACTCTAGTATACTTGCCTAGACAATTTCACGGGCAGAATAGCTTAGTGGGCTACAGCTTGGGGGGGGGGGGGGGTCCTAAAGAGTCTGACATGACTGAGTGACAAACACTTATACTTTCTTATTTCCCTTTCAATAAGACTAGTGAGAGAATAGATTTAAAAATTTCATTGGTAAGGTGAGATTCAAATTCAACATCTCATGTTAGTCATTACATTTTTGGAAATACTTTATAAAACATGAAAAAAATACCATAAAATACACAGAATGACCTATAGGTAGAATGGAGCTTGGAAGAGAAGGGTTTCATCAAGCATAATGCCATAATTTGGGCATGAGAAGTATTTTAAAAGGAGAAATAAGACCTTTCTAAGAGCCTGACTCACACACACACTCAAGCACAGATGGATAGTGAGTACTGAACTTGCCCTCCGCTGTGAGTCGAGTTTAGGGATCACCTAATGGTTGACATGGGGCTTCTTGGTGGTGCTAGTGGTAAAGAACTCACCTGCTAATGTAGGAGATGCAAGAGACCCAGGTTCAGTCCCTGGGTTGAAGAGATCCCCTGAAGAAAGAAATGGCAACCCACTCCAGTATTCTTGCCTGTGAAATCCCATGGACAAAGGAGCCCAGAGGGCTACAGTCCATGGGGTCACAAAGAGTCAGATATGGCTGAGCAATTAAGCACACCTAATGGTTGACATTCCTCATCCCACCCCACTTTCTTTAATTTTTATAAAATAATTTTTGTTGGAGTATAGATGCTTAAAAATCATTCCTGTTGTATTTAAACCTGTAGAATTTGTTGCACCAGTAAAAATTTTTAAAGAGTGTTTTGTATTAGAAATAACTAAAGGTCAATTTTCCCAAAATCTTATGATTTAAATTAATCTCCCAGAAGCAAATTGTTCTTTAGCCAAATTTTTTGCATCTAGAGAGAACTAGAATATTGCAATGTCACAAAAACTGCAATACGAATGGGGGAAGACATAAAGAAAGAAGGGTACAACTGGGAAAGAGGAAGGAGATTAAGAACTTAAATAGGCCATTATATTTAGTGAAAGTTATTTGTGCCCTTATCTAAGTTTGTGTTGGAAGATAGGGGAAGATATGCAAAAAGAGGAAGAAATATATCAAATACAAATGAAAAGATACATGCACCCCAATGTTTACCGCAGTACTGTTTACAGTAGGCACGGCATGGACGCAACCTAAATGTCCATCAACAGAGGAATAAATAAAGAAGATGTGGTACATATATACAATGGAATATTAAAATGAAAGAAACTGTGCCACCTGCAGAGACATGGATGGACCTAGAGGTTTATAAACAGTGAAGTAAGTCAGAAAGAGAAAACCAAATATTGTTTAGGAATCTAAAAAAAGGTACAGATAAACTTCTCTACAAAACAGAAATACAGTTACAGATGTAGAAAATAAACTTACGATTACCAGAGGGTAAGAGAGTGAGGGATAAATTGGCAGGTTGGGATACACAGCTATACATAAAATAGATAACTAATCAGGACTTACTGAAGCACAGGAAATTCTACTCAATACTCTGTAATGGACTATATGGCAAAATAATCTATAAAAGAGTGGATATGTGTATAACTAATTCACTTTGTAGTGCATGTAAAACTAACAACATTGTAAATCAACTATGCCCCAATAAAACTTAAATAAAATAAAATATGGTACGAATTGACACAAATATGTTTCTTAAACATTGAAGTCACCAATTTTAATAAAGTTTGTAATTAATCTGCTGTGTTTGAATAAAACATTTTCCTTTTAAATTATCAATTAAAATTTGCTGAGAAAATAATTTTGTGCATACAGACCAAATTGATAAAAATAAGTAAATTCTATGTATGCAGGTCAAGTTGATGATGATTCAAGCATCTCATATTTTATCTGTACAGAAAAGACCAAACTATTTCTTGCTATATAAATAACAGTTTGATGAATTAAACTTTCAATAATTTATAGTCAATATTACTTTATATTTGTGAATGAATATATTCAATATTTAATCTGTTAAGTTATTATAATAGATTATGGATTGTTTTTATCCTAAAACCATAAAAGCATCTTTCAGGATTTTATAATCTAAGATTTTTCATGATACTTATAACCATAGTGTATGTTGGTTAGGTAATAGTACATATATACATAAACTAGTTTGCTAATCCTGAGTGACACAAACATTTTATTGCTGCTGTTCAGTCACTAAGTCATGTACAACTCTTTGCAACCCCATGGACTGCATCATGCTAGACTTCCCTATCCTTCACCATCTTCCCGAGTTAGATACAAATATAGAAATCATATTAAAAGTAATTCAACAGATTATTTAAACATCTATCACAGATAATGTGGGCTTCCCTGGTGACTCAGACAGTAAAGAATCTGCCTGCAGTGTGGGAGACCCAGATTTGATCCCTGGGTCAGGAAAATCCCCTGGAAAAGGGAATGGCTGCCCACACCAGTATTCTTGCCTGGAGAATTTCAAGGACAGAGGAGCCTGGCAGACTACAGTCCATAGGGTTGCAAAGAGTCAGATATGACTGAGTAACTAACACAAAAACAACAACAGCAACATATATATTAATACTTGCCATTTTAAGCAATGGTTAAATTTATACATGTATTTTTTTATCAAAGGATCAAAACACATTTTTACCCAAATGTGATATTTAACAAAGTTGTTTATATATATATATATATGTATGTATATACACACACACACACACACACACTCACATTTATGAGTTATTTTAATCCTGTATTAAAATCCAGTTGATATTTGTTCTCACCTTAATGGCTGACATACCAAACAAATGCCATTTACAAGAGGAATCTACTTTTGATACTACAGCACCATTTTAGTTATATTTTCTGCTTCCTAGTTAGTCATGTGAGATGCCTCATGACAAAAAGAATGATTAAACATATTTTGGGGAATTCAGTTTTACCAATAATAATAAAGGCAATCAAAAATTATACTCTTTCACCTTCTCCTAAAATTATGGTAGGTTTATTCATTTCTTTGATGTAAAGACAAGGACTTTCTCAATGTAAAAATATGAATTTGAATATTTAAAATGAGGCAAATTATCTGAAATGACTGCCTAGGTAGTTACAAATTAAAAACTTTTATATGCAACTACATTTTTTCCTATCCATTTGTGAATGAGACAGTGCTAGAATATTCTTTGTGAATCTATGTGTATGGCTTTTGCATGCACTTATGAAATCATCTTAATGTGTATTGTTAACTTTTCACACAGACTTTCAAGTTACCATAAAGTTCTCATTAATATTCTAGTAGTTTCCGTATTTCTCATTGACTTCAAAAAAAACAAATAAGGTGATAATGACCTTCCACTTGTTTTAAATGTTTTTCTATTCTTCTAGGGCATTAGACCACTATCATAAAAGACCTGCTATAGTAATTTAAAATGTAAATGGTATCCATTTAATTAATAAGAGATAACTGTCTATCAAGAATGGCTGCAGAGAATTACTCACTATTATATAATATAATAAAAGACTTATCAGCTTAGCTCAGTTCTGAATAAAATAAGTGACAGTCAAAGAGCTCAGTGTGATTTAAAAGATGTATGAATGAAAGAGATATTTTAAAAATAATTGAACATAGTCTTGTAATGAATGATATTCTTGATTGTCAAAAATAAGAAATGAAGGTCACTACATGGTTAGTATGTTCCCCAACTCGATGACACCTCAGTCTTGAAATATTCATATGTGGAAAAACATGTTTCCTTGTGTTTACACTGCATTCATATAAATACATATTTCAGTAATCTCAATTCAATTACTTTAAAAACTAATATATTTTGCTGTATTAAACCATAATTGTTTGTGAGGCTATATTTAAATAGGAATAAAATAATATACAAAAAAACTGAATACTAAATACGATTTCATTTCCAGCCAGTTTTCCACAATGTTTTGAATGTTATACACTGTGTTTATATAGATATTCAAAGGGCAAAATTAATTTTCAGAACAGAATGTTATACCAAGCTTGGTCTGTGCATTCTTTATAATGGTCACTTTGCCTGAGAAAAGGAGAGGAAAATATGTATTACTGGAAAATTCAAGAGATCTCAATAACATATGTATAGATGTATGTACATATATGTATAGATATATGTACATGTATGTATAGAGAGAGGTATTTGAATATGACACAAAGAATTAGACGTTACTTTGTGGCTGAATAGCAGCATAAGTATACCTATATATGTCTATTTACCTATTTATCAATCTGTCTATCAAGGGAGAGACTGAGAGAGGAGAGAGAGAGAGTCCAGCATAATGAGATTCTAGAGTAAGAATCACTGTAGATGGTGATTGCAGCCATGAAACTAAAAGATGCTTACTCCTTGGAAGGAAAGTTATGACCAACTAGACAGCATATTAAAAAGCAGAGACATTACTTTGCCAACAAAGGTTTGTCTAGTCAAGGCTATGGTTTTTCCAGTGGTCATGTATGGATGTGAGAGTTGGACAGTGAAGAAAGCTGAGTGCCGAAGAACTGATGCTTTTAAACTGTGGTGTTGGAGAAGCTTTTGAAAGTCCCTTGGACTGCAAAGAGATCCAACCAGTCCATCCTAAAGGAGATCAGTCCTGGGTGTTCATTGGAAGGACTGATGCTGAAGCTGAAACTCTAATACTTTGGCCACCTGATGTGGAGAACTGACTCATTTGAAAAGACCCTGATGCTGGGAAAGATTGAGGGCAGTAGGAGGCACGACAGAGGATGAGATGGCTGGATGGCATCATGGGAAAGAAGAGTGGTAGTAGACTAGGGAAAGAGGGTAGGGGCAGATTCCTCCATAGGTCTCAAGAATAAAACTCACAGAGGAAATCATGTACGGATGACAGCAGGGAAAGACAGAGAAGCTTATGTTGGCAACCTCCATATAGATAATGCCTTTCATTAAAAACTGCTAGTTTCTTCAGATAAAATATGGAAATGTCTTAATGGTTTAAGGTATTTAAAATGGTACAAAACTAGTTATGCTTTCAGTATAAATATTTTAAGTGATAGAAAATTCTGTTAATGAGAAGAAGCACATTTGAAAAAAAATACAGTATTGTCTGCACAAATTTTAAGGAATATAAACACTTATTATGAGCAAGGGTGAAAAATGAAAGTCAGAAGTTTGTGTTCCTGAATTGAAAGATGGTCAGATGTGTGACTAAAGACTGAGTTAAGTATTTGGACAGAGACAGGCTTTTGTGACATTTAGGACAATTTCAAATTTTTATTTCTAATGACTGGAAAATATTGAAGAATTGTAAGTAGGCTCATAACATGGTAAGATATACATTAAGAAACTCATTCTTGCTCTGTGTGAATATGAAGAGGTCTATGGTTGGGGTGAAAATAGATAACAAGTTTCAAGATATTCATACATTTTCTGAAGCTCTGTACAGAATTTCTGCTCAACGTATCTGAGAGAATCCAGGAACCAAACATGGGAAAGGACAGACCAGCTGGGGCACTATGTAACACTTTTGAGGAAAATGACAAATGATAACTAACATATCATTGATGAGAATAAAGACAAATTGACAGTATTGCAGAGAATTTATCAAAATTCCATAAAGATAGATTGACTATAAAGAGATGAAATAGATGGAAATTTCTAGGAGAATGTCTAGGTTACTATCTGGCTAGGCCAAATGAGTGAGTGGTGAGAGGAGAAATGAAACAGAACATTTATAAGCAGATAAAATAGGTTGTAGTGCTCGTGTATATCTAAATAGAAATACCTGGCAAACACTTAAATACACCAGTTTGAAATTCATATGAGATTTATGAGCAAAGGGTAACATTTTGCACTAAAAAAAAGAAGAGTAAATTATTTTACTCATGTAATTTATCAATGTAAGAAGCAGATAAAGTTCAAGGACTGAACAGTCAGTCAAAGAGAAAGCTGTTAAGAATTAATGTGCTTTCAGGTCACAACTTTCTGTGCTCGTTTCGTCAAACCTAAGATTTAACCTTGTTTATTGACTTAGATCTTTTTAATATCCTAGTATTTTGTTGGATTAATGAAAGGTTAACATCAGGTTAGCTGTGCTTTTCACATCTGATTCCTCTGTGGTCCCATTCAGAGTTATGAAAGAGGGCAAAGTTTGCCTGATGAAAATTGATAATCTTATGTTTTAATGTTAGGTTGCATAATTTTGACATGGGAGCTTGTCAAATAATCTTTTAAGTAAGTCAATTTAGATTTAAGTAACTCAATTTCAAGATTTGTCTCGGTATAGAACAGAATATTATATGATATATAAACGATCATGATAACAAAGAACAAGAATAAAGTCAAGGCAGAAGACTCATCTGTACAATGGAGAAATCTAATTTTTAAACCTAAATGCAGGTAAGTAGAAGAAGATTTGTGTCTAGCTCAATTCCAGAGGCAAGTCGAGAGCATGACTTGAACAGACCCTAATGTACATTCGTAATGCCTGCTTTATATCACGGAGTCACCACCAGGATGGAGAAATCTTGGTGTATAGAAATAATTCCTGGATATTTTGCAGTAAACACATCCAGAAAAAGAATTATTGTGTATTGTACTCCTAGATTTTCTCCCATCAAAAATGAAACAATATGGTATTTTGGGAAAGACTGAGAAATATAAAACATTTGTTAAGAACTCAGAACTTCAACAAAACCACCGGAGAATCTGATTCGACAGCTGCATTGAGATACATAAAAAAGCCTTAGACTGATACAACAGCAACATCAGGTACTAGTAGAAGACGAGCCTGCAGAATCTGAACCACATATTCACTACTGACTACCCATGTGTCCTTTGGGAAATATTCATTTTCCTGTGCTCCAGTTTACACATCTTATAAAATTCAATTGTAAGACAGACTTCCTTGCCCATCACCAACTCTCGGAGCTTGTTCAAACCCATGCCCATTGAGTTTGTGATGCCATCCAACCATCTCATCCTCTGTCATCCCCGTCACCACCTGCCTTAAATCTTTCCCAGCATCAGAGTCTTTTCCAATGAATTGGCTCTTCGCATCAGGTGGCCAAAGTATTGGAGCTTCAGCATCAGTCCTTCCAATGAATATTCATGGTTGATTTCCTTTAGGATTGACTGGTTGGACCTCCTTTCAGTCCAAGGGACTCTCAAGAGTCTACTCCAAGGGCCTTATTAGTTATCTTATATACAATAGTGTGTACATGTCAGTCCCAATTTCTCAATTTATTCCTTCTGTTTCCTTCCACCTCTGGTGATGATAAGCTTGTTTTTTACATCTGTGACTCAATTTCTGTTTTGAAAATAAGTTCATTTGTATCATATTTTAGCTTTTGTACATAAGTGTTATCATATGATATTTATCTTTCTTCATCTGACTGACTTCACTTAGTAAGATAATCTCTAGGAACATCCATGATATTATGAATAGCAATTTTTCATTCTTTTTTTATGACTATGTAATGATTCCTATAACCATTTTAATCCTTATAAATGTTAATAAAAGACCAATTAATTAGTAGTTTTCTTTACAGGTTGATTGCGTCAATCCCCTTAAAGTTCAAGAGAGCTTACTTTGAAAGACCAATCCCATAGGAATAGTGATGTGAGTGAAAAAACAATCAATATGATAAAAATATAGGTGCTATCTGACAGAAAGATAAGAAGCTGTAAGCAATATTCTGTCAATACTTGTATTGAAAACCAAAAGTATAACATTATTGAGAATGGGGTTATTGTCAGTGATAATGTTGGATGGTCATATTTGTTTACCATCTGTTGGTCTGGGAGTATTTTAAAAGCCAAGATTCTTAGACTCAAACCCTATTATTATAGACAATATACAATAAAGAGTGCTCAACACAGTTATTTTCAGAAATGACTTTTCTTGAATTAAATGAGAAGTTTCTTTAGATAATACTCATTCATATTCTGCAAACAAGACTAATGGTTTATTTTATTTTTCGTTAAACAGTACTCAGTCACTCATTTTTTCCAATATGAGATGCTAAGGAAACAAGAACTAGTCAATTGATGGTTGTCCTTTCACTGTGTTCTGCTCTTTCCTTTTTGTTTTGCTTCTTCTTAGACTGCTAGGAATTGCTAGACATTCTCAGGTTCAGTATCATTAGATCAAATATCAGAAGCCAAAAGACTACCAAGGAGTAATATTGTATCACTTCTGAAATATTTTAAAAGCCATAATAATCTTTTGAAGTAGTTATTTACATGTTTCTAGCTATTTATTTTGGCAATTAAACTATATTTTCTTGATAAAACCAGGTGATTACAATATAGATATGCTTTAGTTCTCTATTATATCCAGAATTTTGGAAATGTTAAGCCTTTCTTAACCCACATATGAACCCATATAATCCAGAATTTGGGGAAGAAATATGTTTCCATATATTTATTGTGGCTGTTCATTGGAAAAGTGAAAGTGAAAGACGCTTAATCCTGTCTGACTCTTTGCTATCCCATGAACTATACAGTCTATGGAATTCTCTAGGCCAGGATACTGGTGTGGGTAGCCTTTCCCTTCTCCAAGGGATCTTCCCAACCCAGGGATCAAACCCAGGTCTCCCTCATTGCAGGCAGATTCTTTACCAGCTGAGCCACTAGCAAAGTCCTAAGTTCATGGAAAATGAATCTATACTGAAATTTCTTCTGATTAATTCACATAACTTTAATCAGTTTTCTGTATTCTATTTTTTCATTGTTTCACAAACCTATCTTACTTCTGTAATTGGCATAAGAATGCTTAAAACACTATAATGGTTTCTCTGCAATGAACTCTACAATTATTGGGCTGGCCAAAACTTTTGTTTGTGTTTTCCTATAACATGAAAAGCCCACATGAACTTTTTGGCTAATTCAATATAAAGATATGTCACTGTTACAACAAAGCTATGAGAGAGCTTCTGTCTGATATAATCTCTATTTAGGAGACTTGGCCAAGTTTCATACAGACGAACAGGGTCCAGGCAGTCTGACCTCTCAACCATTATACAAATCACATCTTTAACAAAGAAACTTATTTACGCAAACCAAGTTTCACAAGATCCTCATAAACTGATTAGGAAATGAAGAGGGAAAAAGAACAATTTTCTAGATTACAGCTTCTATGTATTTTTCTGACATCGCAGCAGAAGAGATAATATTAAACTCATAAGTTTGCATCGTAGTGAATTTGGTAAGGAGCAGAGGGCTCAGCTTAATAGGCAGAAAATAAGACATGCTCCTTTCAAACCTGAGAGTTCAGCACATTTAAAAGTTGACTTTTCAAAATGAAAGAACTATGTAAAAACTGAATTTCACTTAAGGATTTAATTTAAAAAGTCCAAACACTGTTGCAAAAAATCCAAAGAAAGAGAATAAAAAAGAGAACATCAGTGCTGCTCACTCATAATTTAAAATTTTGACTTCTATAACAAACCAGCTTTTTGTTCTTTATCTACTGTTTTGTTTTGTTTTTTTTTTCAATAGTATTTAGGATTTTTTTTCCCTCCATTCCCAACCTCCTTCCCCCAGTGGAGGTTTTTATCATTTGTATCTGAATGTCTTCACTTTAACTGCACATTCTGATGTTGCTTTGGTTGTTTGGGACTTCCAGAATTAGCATGCCTGTCTCTCAAAGTTATCGCCCCAGTTAGGCAGTAGCACTCATATCTCCATGAGATCCATGCTCTAGGCTTCTGAGAAGCCAATAGCACGCAGACAGTGCCTATTCCTCAGAGACCTGCCTCCCCATTCCAGGGTAACATAGTTATCTGGGTCCCTTTCTCTAAACTTTTACGTTCCTTTGACTCCTAGCTCTCTTTTATTACCCAGCCCTAGATGGGGAGGGGTAGAGAGTGGTCACTTCCTGCAGTTACTAACTGAGAGTTACTCAGAGTCTTTTTCTTTCTTTCTTTCTTTCGTCTTTATTGTTCTTTAACACATATTTGAAAGATTCCTTACCTCGTTTCTTTTCTGTTAAAATAACTGGCAGAATAACTTCTTTGCTGACAAGATAATGAACTATAAATTGATAATATCAAATTTCATTATACAAGCAAGATATGAGGTGTTAGTTTTATCAAGCCCTCTTGAGCAGTGTCATGTTAACTCAATTGATAAGTGAAAGGATTGTAATTTTATAGATAAAAAAGCATAAAGTATTTTATTACTACAGAAGTTACTTATATATAGTTATTACTTTTCATATCTTCCAGTGCTTTAATGCTGAGAAAGCTCTTTCCCTTTTAGATATTTGAACAATACTCATATATATCTCTTCTATTTTATAAGGTTCTTTTACATATACATGTGACCCTTCACTTCTTCGGGGATTTGCTCTTGATCATTAATCACTTTTTGGAAAATGGGAAAAGCTTAACCTGACATCGCAGCTTAAGGAAATATTTATATTAATATTTTCTTAACAGTTATACATACCTTGTATTTGACAAAATCAGAAATTGTACTATAGTAATTAAACAATATTTTTCATATATTGTTTTCCTAGTTTATGCTGGGTCCTTTAGAAGTGTGACCACTGTTATATCTATGCGGCCACTTCGATAGCTTCATGGATATCCATACATGTTTAATACCAGTAATGCGGTGTCGCTTTTCCTTTTATTATACATTGTGATTGTTCTGTGGTGAGGGTGGGGTGGGGGGAGAGAAGACAGTTGAATTTCATACTAGTTAACAGCATACTAGTTAACAGGCTTTTGAATGCCAGACATTGTTTTAGAATGCCAGTTTTCAATCTTGCTAGATTACGACCTTAACAGGTCATTTAAACTCTAACTCTTGGTTTCTTTAACAATAATCTGATCATTATCTCATAGAGTTTCTATTAATATCAAGTGAAATTAGTGTTTAGTAGTGAAGTGGGCATATTTTAGGAACACAACTGGTGGTAGCTATTAAAATTGTTTGTCATTTTTGGAACTCATTCAGCCTGATCTTCCATGTCTCTACTCAAACTATATCATCTGTAAGAAGATCTTCCTGGTATACCAACTCACTAAAACTTTACTTGGGCACATTTTCTAATCTTCCTCAAAGAAGGTTCAAACTTCCTCCCTCTGTGCATTTTCCACTGCTTTACTATTACTTAACGTAGGTGTCTGCATGCTCAGTGTTCCCAATCTGCAGTCCCCTGGAATGTTTTCCCACCAAGCTCCTCGGTCCATGGATTTTTTCAGGCAAGAATAGTGGAGTGGCTTGCAATTCCCTTCTCCAGAGGATCTTCCCAACTCAGAGATCAAGCCCATATCCCCTGCAGCACCCTACATTGTCAGGAGGATTCTTTACCTCTGAACCACCTGGGAAGCCCATTATTGCTTCAACCACGCTGCATTTTCATCTGTGGAATGTCTGCATTCCCAAGCAGCCTTGAGCTCCCAAGAGCTGAGAATAGCACACAGTGAATGAGGGAGGAAGGACAAAGTAGTGGCTAAGATCTAGAGAGCTGCTTTACAATTTTTTTTATCATTTCCTTTTCTATTAACTTCACTGTGCCAACACTTTACTAGTTTTCCTTTTTATATCACTTTCACTTATAGGTGAGAAACTCTTCCAATTACTTCTGGAAAAATTATAAATCCATGGTCTATAGCTTTTACTTACCAAGAAAAATTAAGAAAGCAAAATAGCTGACATTTTATACAGATGTCAGTTTATAATTATAAAAATACTGTTAAATATATAATTTTACACAAAAATAGCAACAATTGAATTTTCAAACAAATTTTTCTATCAGGGAAATAATGAGCAGTGCATGGAAACATTATTTAAATACATATTTTGTTATTTTCTGTATCAGATCACCAGTGCATCACTTATTTTTATAAATGGAAATTTGTACCTCTTACTCTCCCTCAATTACTTCTGGAAAAATTATAACTCCATGGTCTATAGCTTTTACTTACCAAGAAAAATTAAGAAAGCAAAATAGCTGACATTTTATACAGATGTCAGTTTATAATTGTAAAAATACTGTTAAATATATAATTTTACACAAAAATAGCAACAATTGAATTTTCAAACAAATTTTTCTATCAGGGAAATAATGAGCAATGCATGGAAACATTATTTAAATACATATTTTGTTATTTTCTGTATCAGGTCACCAGTGAATCACTTATTTTTATAAATGGAAATTTGTACCTCTTACTCTCCCTCACTTGTTCCTCTCATCCTACCACCCAGTGTATTAATGTGTATGAATAAATATATATTGCGTGTGTATGTGCTATGTCGCTTCAGTAGTAACCATCTCTTTTGTGACACCATGGACTATAGCCTACCAGGCTCCTCTGTCCATGGAATTCTCCAGGGAAGAATACTGGAGGGAGTTGCCATGACCTCCTCAAGGGATCTTCCTGACCCAGGGATTGAATCCAAGTCTCTTAAGTCTCCTGCATGGCAAATGGGTTCTTTAGCACTTGCGACGCCTGTGAAGCCCCAAATATATATATTAATAAAGGCATTATTTAAAAATATTGAGAAGAAAGAAAGCTTCATTAATGAATGAATGAAATTTGGTGATCCTGGTAGGCTCATGGACAGAGGTCCACAGGATCTCAAAGAGTCAGACATGACTGAGCGACTAAGCACACACACATACACAAAAGTCGCTTCTGTGTTAATACAGTTTGGTTAAGGGAAGAGATTATACCTGTAATATCAAAAGTTGATGATTATATGATCTCAGGTATTGCAGATTCTAAGTTTGTATCTACATTTTTGAACTACAGACTGCTTTATTAATCATTCATATAAAATTTGTTGAAAATAGAAAATGTTAAAGAGACAAGGGCACTAGAAAACATCTGAACTGTCTATGAAGTTCAGAGAGTGTTTATAAGCAACATTTTTTAAAAATCAAGTTTCAAAACATACAATTATTTCAGTAACAAATATGTTACTTGTTTTTTAAATTCATGCTAACTCTAAAACTCTGCTTTCAGAATCAATAAAAGGTAAACCATATTTTTCAATTTCCAGCAATAAATATTCTTAGAAACTGTGTAAGATAATTGAAATCAACTCTATATTTTTAAAAATTTTAAAAACTAGTTAAAACTTTTGAAACCATGTAAAGTGCATTTTTCTTGGGATTTCTAATTGGAAAATATTTTATTATTTCCATATAATTAGTAATCTATACCTTTCTCCATATTCATTCTTGGTATCTCACTTCAGCATTTTATTTAAATATTTCCCAAATTATAATTTTGTTTCAAAATATTGGTCATATGTAATTAAAAATATCATTGGATGATGTCTCTAGGAAATGTTCCCAGGAAAGTTGAGGCTGAGAAATCTGGGCCAAATTTTGGTTCATTTTTTTTCTAATCCATTTCACACTTAAGACAGTTGCCTATTTTACTTTTTTGCACACTTTGCATTCATAAGCATGTGCATACACATATTTACAAAAACTGACACACAAAAACAACTCAGTCTTCCAGACTGAGAATGAATTTTCATATTAGTAGGCCCAATCTCCTCAATATGTAAGGGCACAGTTAATTTTTTTCAGGCTGTTTTTTCAAGCTGTGCATTCTCCCCACAACTATCTGCTATTTTAACTTCTATTCTGAGCAATGGTGACTGAACTGTAGAGAAAAGGTAAACAAAACTCTCTTAAGGAAACTGAATAAAATATTTTATAATAAATAAAATTAAATAATGAAAAGTGATAATCAAGAGTACCTTCTCCATATGCCCATCATTTTGATTTTGTCACTTATCTGACAAGAAAATAATAACAAATAATTGGGGCATACTTTAAAGCAGATATAGAAAGTTTTAAAGAAGACAAAATCCAAACTTTCATAAATATCAATAGATATTTACTATTCTTGAGTCCATATTTCACTAGCTGAGCAATCATATTAAGGAAAGAGATACCCCTCTGCCTGCATGGTGAGCAACTGGAGTTCATTTTCTGTGGATAGGAACTCTAAAATATCAATAGCAGGACAATTGAGAGAGGAGGCTGGGCCCTGCCCAGATAAGAGACCACATATTTCTTACTCTTGAAGTCCAGGAAACTTTCCCAACTAGAAAGCTCCTTAGAGGTCCAAAGGAGAATGATGTCAAGTCTACCCATAGAGCTCTTTGCTGGAATCCATCTTTATTGACAGATATGCACACACACACCTGGGTGGATCCTAAGATATACCAAACACGGACTCAGAATCAGACATATCAAAATGACTGGCCAAAGGAAACCCAGAAGAAATGCCCCATAAAAGTGATTTAAACTACTTTGAGGGTGCTACTCTCTCTCTCTGTCCGCCCATGTGTCTATCTATAGATACTATACTTTTTCCTCCTAATAAACCTTATTTCCCTACTTGCTGTCTTTGTGGAAATTCTTTTCTGCAAAGCCAAAGGGACGGGGCCTTGTCGCTGACCACTGGTCTAGTGGTTAGAATTGATTCTCTCACTGCCATGACCCAATCTCAATCTTTGACTCGGAACTGAAACCCAGTGACTTCAAGCCACCACAGGCCAAGTTCACAACAAATCAATATTGCTACAATGTCTAATACATAGATTCTTGAGTTAATTTGTAATTAATCTCTCTGTGTATGGTTGGGAGTGGTAATCTTTACCTTTATTTCTATTGCCTATTGGAGTCTCTGGGCTTCCCTGGTAGCTCAGACGGTAAAGCGTCTGCCCACAGTGCTGGAGCCCTAGGTTTGATCCCTGGGTCGGGAAGATCCTCTGGAGAAGGAAATGGTAACCCAGTCCAGTACTCTTGCCTGAAAATCTCAAGGATGGAGGAGCCTAGTAGGCTACAGTCTATGGCGTCACAAAGAGTCAGACAAGATTGAGCGACTTCACTTCACTTATTAGAGTCTCTGACACTTTGTGGGAGATGATGGTTAGTGAGTGTTTACTGAATGTTAGTGAGTATTTGTTGAATAAATGAATGACGAGATCAACTATGTACAATGGAGGACATAATGTAATAAGGTCAGAAGACTCAGGGAACACTTCAAGAAGGATATCTAGAAGAGAAATTATATCAAGGGAAAAGAGGACTTCCCTAAAAAAAATAAAACAGAAGACAATGGTTCTAGTGGTAAAGAACCCATTTGTCAATACAGGAGATATAAAAGAAGCAGGTTCAATCCCTGGGTCAGGAAGATCCCCTGGAAGAGGGTGGTAACCCACTCCTGTATTCATGCCTGGAGAATCCCCAGGGACAGACAGAGGAGCTTGGCAGGCTACAGCCCATAGGGTCACGAAGAGTCAGACACGACTGCAGCAACTTTGCCCAACAATGCTTGGTGGTCCAGTGGATAAGAATCTGCCTGCTAATCCTGGAGACATGGGTTCAATCCCTCGTCCAGGAAGATTCCACATGCCACAGGTCAACTAAGCCTATGTCCCACAACTACTGAAGCCCATGGACTTAACACTCATGCTCCGCAACAAGAGAAGAGATTGCAGTAAGAAGCCCACACACTGAAACTAGAGAGTTGTCTTCACTCTCTGCAACTAGAGAAAGCTCGTGTGCAGCAACAAAGACCCAGTACAGCCAAAAATATAACCAAAGAAAGAAAAATATTTTTAAAAAGAAGAGGAGAGGCAATCTTGCTACATTTGGGAACAATGTATAATACCACTTAAGACAGAGCCTGAAACAGAGCAGGGCTCAGGTAACTTGTGCTGATTGAACCCAGAGTTTTGTTCTTTATTCCACTTGATTGCCTGTGGTACAACAAATTGCCTCTTTCTTAGTGTGTGACTGAGTGCACACACACTCATGTATGCATGTGTGAAATGGACAGGTGATAGAATTATAGCTCCAGGGCTGTGTGTGTGTGTGCATACAGAACAGTGCTGCGATTTGCTAGAAGGAAACACTCATAATTATTTTCTTTTTCTGCATTGACCTTCTGTCTCCAAACTAATGATTTTTCTATTGAACAAGTACACATTAGGGGCATAAATTGTGGTCATGTTGTATGTTTGCTACAAAGGATACTTTAAAAAATATCACTGCAGTGTTAATTCTAAGGATGCAGAACTTTTCCTTGTTAAATATCTTGCTATTCAAAAAGGGACCAAATGAATGATCACTGATGTGCTTATATAACAGAAATAGCTTTTCTATTTCATAAGCTTGTCTACTTGTAAAATTTAGAATATACTGAAAGCCTAAAAATGTGACACTTTGTTTTTGCCTGACATAAATCAGTTATACAAATAGTCTTAAAATTGCAATTATTGTTCCTTCCTTGACAATAACACATGGGCTTGCCCATAACACAGGTTTTCCCATAGCAATCAGCATCCTGGGGCTGTAATCAGGATCAAGTTAGTGCTCGCTGAATTGACATTTTGGATAACTTCAACTCTAAGAATCAAAGTCAGAATTTATTGCAAGTGCCATGTAGAGCTACCTTTAACTGCAAATGCAACCAAAGTTGAGTTTTCTTAAGTGAGGCATATAAACACCTTGCAGAAGTGAGTTCACCAACATCACCAATCAAAAGCTTTAAGACAACTTCAAACATAGCAGTCAAAATATATTGCAGCACTGCTTTAATGCAATTTAATAATATAGTAATGGCAATCCCTTAGAACACATAAAGCTATACATGTGTATGATCCTGCATGTGTGTGTCCATGTGTGTAAGATTTTTAATATCCACATCTATCCTGATAGCAAATTAAGACAGGCCTTTTTATTCCCATTTCAAAGGCAAGAAAATTGAAGCTGAGGGTCAAGAACTGATTTAATTGGTCACATGAGGAGTTTATGCCAGAGAAGAAATACAACACTATCATTAGAATATGGGCCGACTTAAGTAAAATCTGCTTCTCAGAGCTCACCAGTCATTTTTTTTTCTTTTTTTCAAATCATGTCTGGATTTCAAAGAACATGCAATGTTACATCTCATTCAAAAGGAGCCCATTATCCAGAGTGAAGTAAGCCAGAAGCAAAAACAACAATACAGTATATTAACACATATATATGGAATTTAGAAAGACAGTAACGAGAACCCAACATGCGAGACAGCAAGAGGAACGTAGATGTATAGAACAAACTCGTGGACTCTGTGGATGAGGACAAGGGTGGGATGATATGGGAGAAGGGCATTGAAACATGTTAATTATCATATGTCTAATCAATCGCCAGCCCAGGATTGATTCTCGGGGCTGGTGCATCGAGATTTCCCCGGAGGGGAGGGAGGAGGGAGGGGGGAGGGAGGGGTTTCTGGAGGGGGAGCATATGTAAACCCATGGTGACATCATGACATTGTATGACAAAAACAATAAAAGGGAGGGAAAAAAATAAATTAATTAAAAAAAAATAAATAACTGTCTCTTTAGATTGGAGATCTGGAAGCAAATGAAAAACCTAGAATTTTGATTGGAATTTGAGGGAGTTTTGCTAACCAATATAGTTTTACATGTCCCCACAGAAAAGACTAATTACTAAAGCAAATCAATTGCTTTATTTCATAGATTTCAAAAATTAGGTTATTATAGACCATTTGTGTTTCAGTTAACCATAGAATTTTCATCCATGGGGTAAACATATTCTTAGTTCATTATAAATATCTTATGGGACAAATAAGTCTCATTACTCCTTTGTTATGATCTAAAAATGGTTTAATAGGCTGTGGTAGTCATGATTCCATAGAATTTAATTAGTTTTTAATAAAGACCATTAGCTTAAGTGTAGATTTTTCCATCACTCTAAAGCTTTCTTGTAAATAACCCTATAAACAGTATTTTTAAAACTTGTATCTTGATTTGGAGGTTAAAATACATTTATGATAAACTCAGGTGGAATGTTAAGTGTCAATATACTTTATGGGCAAAGATATGCTACACAGAATGCAGGCATATTGCATGATCAACATAAACTTTAATGACAGAGAGCTGAATTTTCCTAAATGCTGTCACCACTGACAACATTTTTCAGTTGAATCTGGTTTTGAACATGATTTATCCTCTAAAAAGAGATCGCAGAAGACACCCAGTGGTTCTCAATAAGACTGAACATATTTACTATTTATAAACGCTACTTCAAATAAGACTGACCATGTTTGTCTCATTCTACAGGGAAAATATGACGGGCATTGTTAATTTAAGTAATTCTGAGTGCCAGTTTGGAAGTTTAGTTTTTGTTTCCTGGTAATAATTTTTGAAAATCAGAGAAGGAAGATGTTGTCAGCAATTTAGAGCCTAAATTTATTTCATTAACTGAACAAATAAAATGAACAAAAGTTAACACTTTAGAGCCTTGCACAAACAGGGCAAGCAAGAAATATTGACTGAATGAATGAATTAGTTGAAATGAATCTTATGAGTGATTTTGCTTTTATTCGAGTTATAGAAATAACTGGAAGTTTTAGTTGAAACACATATTATTCTTAAAAATGAAGACAGTATCCAGGAAAGTAGAAATTAACACTTGTTTTATGTTCAAAAAATAATACCCCTCCTGCATATATCCCAGTAACAGGCAATTGCTCTAGGTGATTCTCTGACTTTTTCAGATACAAAGGGAAATTAAATCTCATATAACTTATTGGAATGTGAATGATCAGCTATAGATCATTCTCAGTTGCATATTTCACATAATTCAAGTTAATAGAGCATAAAACTGATACATTATTTAAATTGTACCCCAAATGCAAAATTGTATATTAAATATGTATTCATTTTGACTGTAGGCATATTGGTTATCTTAATTATAATTAAGAATTAAGAATTAATTATCTGAATTCTTAATGTATGACTTTAAAAATTTTATTCTCCTAGTCAGGGCATTAACAAGCTATAAAATATAGCTCATTTTATTCAAGGCTTATTTACAAATCTGACAATATCTTCTTATGATATTAGGGAAAATTATCAGAGGAAAACTAACATGGTGGTATAAATGGTTATTCCTGACAAAAGTTCCTAGCTTCAAGATAGTGGTTTTCTGTGTTGTACATGTCTCACCTGACTCAACAAATAATAAGATATTTCCAAAAGTTATCTTTAAAATATTTATATGTTTGAAATTATGACATGAGTCAAAAATTACCATAAATCCAAAGTCATTGTATGAGGAGAATACTGTAAATAGAAAGCAATATAGTAAAACTTGGAAGTAGGCATAATTTCCACCCATGAAACATTTGAACAGTTTTTGATAACTGTGAAATTAAAATAAAACAATGTATCTATATAAACAACAATTCTTGGAAAAGAGGGGAGAGGGAGAGACAGAATTCTAAATGTGTATGTTTCAATGTTCTTTGAAGAGTTCATGGTAAGCCATTGTACCCTTTTGACTTTAGAGGACTGCTCACCACCTGGGGTTTGACTTAAAGATGAAATATCAGAACATCATCAGGAAATGAATGCTCTTGGAATATATATAATCATAGTTTTGATAGTATATATTCCTTAGGACAGTCATGTCAGTCTGTTTCTCTTCCTTTAGGGTCTCAACATAATTAAGTCTTCTCTACAGAACTCCCAGAATAAGTGAGACCCTCTCCTTTTCAACAGTTGCAGAGTAGAACACTAGCTGGACCCTAATAAACATTCCCTTTGTCCTGAAATACTGCATGAGTTCTATCCCACCTGATAACACTTATTTTTCTAATATACAAATATTTTAGTGTTCAGGAATTTTATTTAACGAGTTAACTCAGCCTCTATTCGGTACAGATGGATGGGCATATTCACTGATTATGCACATATCTTCAATCTCTTATCATACTCATGTTTTGTATTGGACTGTATACTCTCACTAATTTTGTCTTCATCAAAATATCCTGCACATGGGTCTGTGAAAGACTAAATGACATTTCCGAATTATACTGCCAAAAACTCAGTAAAATCAGGATCCAGACCTTAGTTTGCTGACTCCAAGTCTTTCCGCTAAGGAGCACACTCCATTATATATTTATTGAAATATAGTTGATTTACAACGTTGTGTTAACTTCTGCAATGTAGAACACTGACTCAGTTATACATATACATTCCTTTTCTATTTGTTTCCATTGCAGGATATTGAATATAGTTCCCTGGCCTACACAGCAGGACCTTGTTCATACATTCTATATGTAATGGATTGCATCTGTGAACCTGAAGCTCCCAGTCCATGTCTCCCCTACCCTCCCCACCTTGGTAACCACAAGTCTGTTCTCTCTGTCAGTGAATCTACCTCTGTTTTGTAGATAGGTTCATTTGCCCCATATTGTAGATTCCACATTTAAGTGATATCATACGGTATTTGTCTTTCTCTTTCTGACTTACTTCACTTAGTATGATAATCTTTAGCTGCATCTATGTTGCTACAATGGTATTATTTCTTTTTTTATAGGTGAGTAGTATCTGTTGCTGGAGAAGGAAATAGCACCCCACTCCAGTATTCTTGCCTGGAGAAATCCATGGACAGAGGAGCCTGGTGGACTACCGTCCATGTGGTCACAGAGTCAGACACGACCGAGGGACCAACACAACACAACAACAATCTGTTGTATATATGTACCACGAAGGACAATCAGGACGTTTCCATGTCTTGGCTATTGTGAGTCGTGCTGCTATGAACAATGAGTTGTATGCACTTTTTGTATTAATTGTGTTCTAGATATATGCCCGGGAGTGGGATTGCTGAATTATATGGTAATTCTATTTTAAGATTTCTCAGGAACTCTCATACTGTTTTCCATAGTGACTATACCAACTTCCAGGATAGGAAGATTTCCTTTTCTCCACATCCTCTCCAGCATTTGTTGTTATATTTGTGGACCGTTTAGTGATGGTTATTCTGACTCATGTCAGGTGGTACCTTATGGCAGCTTTTATTTGCATTTATCTAATAATTAGCAGTACTGAACATTTTTTCATGTGTCTGTTGGCCATCTGTATATTTTTCTTTGGAGAAAAGTCTAAGTCTTCTACCCATTTCTCAATTGAGTTGTTTGTGTTTTGCTGTTGAGTTGTATGAGTTGTTCATATATTTTGGAAATTAAGCACTTTTCAGTCACATCATTTTCAAATATTTTCTCCCATTTTGTAGGCTGGTTTTTTTTGGCTTTTTAATGGTTTCCTTTGCTATGCAAAAGCTGATAAATTTGATTAGGTCCTGTTGGTTTATTATTTTTTTTATTCTATATCTATTGCCTTGGTAGATTGATCTAAAAAAAATTTGTACAATTTATGTCAGAGTATGCTTTGTCTATGATTTCTTCTAGAAGTTTTATAGTGTCTTGTTTTATATTTAAGTCTTTAAGGCATTTTGAGCTTATTTTTGTGTATGTTGTGAGGCCATACTCTAACTATAATCTAACTTCATTGATTTGAATGAGCTGTCCAACTTTGCCAACATGAATTTCTGAAGAAACCATTTTTTCCCCATTGTATATTCTTGCCTTCTTTGTGGAAGATTAATTGACCAGAGGTTTGTGGGTTTATTTCTTGATTATACATTCTGTTTTATTAATCTATATGTCTGTTTCTGTGTCATTACCATGCTTCTTTGATCACTCTAGGTTTGCAGTGTTTTCTGAAATCTGGGAAGGCTATGACTCCTGCTTTGTTCTTTTTCTTCAGGATTGTTTTGGCAATTCTGGGTCTTTTATGTTTCTATCTATATTTTAGAATTATTGGTACTATTTCTGTGGAAAATGTCACAGGTAATGTGATAGGGATCACATTAAAACTGTAGATTGCTTTGGATAGTATTGCCATTTTAACAATATTATTTCAATCTGAGAGCATGAAATATCATTTTATTTCTTTGAATCATCTTTAACGTCCTTTATTGATGTTTGATGGTTCTCAGCATATAAGTCTTTCACCTTCTTACTCAGGTTTATTTCTAAGTATTTTAATTTTTGGTGTGATTTTAAAAGATATTATTGTTTTTAATCTCTTTCTGCTATCTCATGGTTAGTATAAAGAAATGCAACTGATTTCTTTATATTAATCTCATATCCTATCTTGCTGAATTCATTTATCAGTTCTAGTACTTTTTGTGTGGAATCCCTAGGGTTTCTATATAAAGTATCATGTCATCTGCATATAGTGACAATTTTACCTCTGCCCTTCCAATTGGAAACACTTCCTTGTCTGACTGCTGTGGTTACTTCTTCCCTCTTCTTCAGTCTTTTGGAAGAGTTTGAGAGGGATTAGCAAAATTTATTCTTTATATTTTGTATGAAGAAAAGTTTTTAGACAAAAAACGTTTTGCATGTTAAATTTGTTCTAGCTATTAATTGATGTACTCTTACAACATTTTTTCTGGCAGATATCCCTGTCCTATTTACCTCTGAAAAAAGAGATTTATTTTGTTTCCTAAAGCAGTCAAGCCCCATCAAAACTATTTAGCTTCTGAGTGTTATACACTCAGAAGTTACAAATAAAATTCCACTTGCTTGCTTAGAACATCTGTGCTGTACTTGCATGGAGCAAACAACACCAGTGCTATTCAATGGTACATATATAAACAATTGGAAAATTGTATCGAAGGTAAAAAACACTTTAAAGAGATGAGAAAATTAAATTTAAACCAACAGATATTGGTTTCTTTTTTATGGTAAAATACGCATAACACAAAGTGGCAACAGACATGTTTTATACACTTATAATGCCGTTTGCTAGGAGGTGTGAATAAACAAAAGCAGGATAGGTATGTTTCTTTCAAGAATAACATAATACATTCATATATAAAATATAAATAATAGCTATATTCATCAAAATGGATATAGAAATCATAACTGCAAGTAAATATTAGCCATTATCCATGATATTGGGAATGTATTTCCTCGCATCTCTAAAGTCATCATGTAAGGTACTCATTGATTTGTTTATTTTAAAGATGATGAAATAGAGGCTCAGAGAGAATAAATTACTTTTCTGAAGCCACACCATTAACTCTTTTGACTATGTCATGCTACTTTTCATATATAAATGTAGTTATTGAAAGTCATGAGTTGATGGCAGTAGCCCACAAATAGTATATCAGAATAGTTCATTGAGAAAGAGATGACAAAAGAAATTAAAAACTTTAGCTTCCGTGTATCAGTAAGTTATTCTTATTGAGTATTGTATTCTTCTGCCCTACTCACCAATGCTTTCTCTCTTTCATCCACTGAGAATGACCATTTCTAATATCCCCAAAGAGAATACATTATAAATATGAGTACTAAAAGATGTTGAGGAAACAAAAAGATTGAGAAGTGCAGCTACAGATAAAAAGCTATACACTTGAGCAACAATCTCATTCCTGGGCATATGCCTAGAGAAAAAACATAATTCAAAAGGATATATGTACCTCGATGTTCATAGCAGCATTATTTACAGTAGTAGCCAAGACGTGGAAGCAACCTAAATGTCCACTGACAAAGAAATGGATAAAGAAGTGGTACATATATACAGTGGAATATTACTCATCTATAGAAGGGGGAAAATGGGTAATTTATAGATATGAGTGAATCTAGAGAGTGTCATACAAAGTGAAGTAAGTCATAAAGAGAAAAACAAACATCATATATTAATGCATGGATGCGAAATCTAGAAAAATGGTATAGATGATTTTATCTGCAAAGCAGAAATAGAGACATAGATATAGAGAACAAATATATTGATAATGAGGGGGAAAGGAGGGTGATGGGAGGAAATGGGAGATTGGGGTGAAAAGTGAAAGTGAAAGTCACTCAGTGGTGTTTGGCTCTTTGCGATGCCAAGGTCTATACAGTCCATGGAATTCTCCAGGCCAGAATACTGGAGTGGGCAGCCTTTTCCTTCTCTAGGGGATCTTCCCAACCCAGAGATCAAACCAGGTTTCCTGCATGGCAGGTGGATTCTTGACCAGCTGGGCCACAAGACAAGCTCAAGAATCCTGGACTGCATATATCTATAAAATAGACTGCATATTTATAAAATAGATGACTAATGAGAACATACTCTGTAATACAGGGAACTTTACTTGATGCACTCTGGAGACTTGAATGGGAAGGAAATCCAAAAGGGAGGGGATATATGTATATGAATGGCTGATATATTTTACCATACAGTAGAAACTAAGACAATATTATAAAGCAACTATACTCCAATAAATGTTAATTTTAAAAAAAAAGAAGTTTTGAATAGAGAACACTTAATTTTGAAAATCAAATTTGTTTTCATGAGTCACTCCACTTGCATGGCTCTTAAATAAACTCTGAGAAGCCCAAAGCATTAATATTATTGATTTTATTTACATATGGTTATCAAGTGCCTTAAACAAAGAACTATTTCTTTGGGTCAATCAGCCCTATCAACCAGCTACATCTAGCAGTCAGTCAAGCAGTCAGCTAGAGAGAGCAGTTCACCAGTGTTTGGCAGGACTGAAGGGATGTGAACAACAATGAACCATCTTGACAGGCATACTACTGTTCCTGGATTTGTTTTCAAGTGGTGCTATCAGAGGGAACTGAGCATTTTGAGTATATAGAGGCTATGTCAGTAAAACCGTATGTAAAACTATAAGTGCTCAGCTAGCAGAGGAAATGCTGCCTATAATGCATCATAAACATTTATTCACACAATGAATATATGAATAAATGCTTCAAGAATGTGGAACAAATTTCAGTTGTTGACAATAACTGTGTCTGATGCTGACACACACATGCATATATATATAATATTTCTACTAATATGCCATAATTTCTAATATGTATAATATTATCAGTAAATACATAGATAGCAAAGAGCTTTTCAAAGCTATTTATGCTTTGATTTGCTTTTATTTTAATTTTTTATTTGCCTGTATTTTAGTTTGCACACAGTTTCTTCACAGCGAAGGACTGGGACCACAAAGCCCTCCTCTCTTAACACCAAACTTACTTCTGTTTTGGAGGAATGCTTCGCAAACTAGGGACAGTTTCTGATGAGATTTTTTCAAACACGGGTGTGTTTACAGGAAAGCTTGTCTGTCAGTACTTTCTGGTGGATTCCCAGAACTGGGCATGTATTCGTGTACCTGATCTTTCCCAATAGGACGGGCTTTTATTATTTTTCTCCCAAAAAAAGCCCATGGGCTTTGTTGAGATCATAGAAGTTTCTTTACAATTCTCATTTTGTGAAACTCTTTAGTTATCATCAGATTTAGAGAAAAAATTACAAAATCCTTTTTAAAGAAAAGCATATGAATGGCATTGAAACATATTCATTATCATATGTCTAATCAATTGCCAGCCCAGGATTGATGCTCGGGGCTGGTGCATCGAGTCTTCCTGCGGGGAGGGAGGAGGGAGGGAGGAGGGAGCGGGCTTCTGGAGGGGGAGCATATGTAAACCCATGGTGATATCAAGTCATTGTATGGCAAAACTAATAAAAAAAAAAAAGAAAGAAAGAAAAGCATATGAGATTTTACTGACTAAAGTGGACCAATCCAGTGAGGGGAAAAAAGAAAAAAAAAGTGAAGAAGGCAACAAGCAAGGATCAAGAAATACAAAGAGGACAAATAATGATTGTAGTGAGTAAATTATTGTAAATAAAAATAACTGGTAGTAGTTACGGAACAGGATGAGAAATGTTGCTAAGATAAAAAAAGGTCTAAGTCATGTATATTTGGGGAAATATTTCACTAACAAAATGGGAAATGCATATGTTTTAAAAGAAGGCTAACACATATCTCTGTGAAAGAAGGACAATTTCTTCTCTTAGAAATTTCCTGTCTTGTCTTTTCTTCTCTTTTGTGTGTGTGTGTGTCTTGGACTGCAAGGAGATCAAATCAGTCAATCTTAAAGGAAATCAGTCCTGAATGTTCATTGGAAGGACTGATGGTGAAGCTGAAGCTCCAATACTTTGGCCACCTGATACAAACAACTGACTCAGTGGAAAAGACCCAGATGCTGGGAAAGATTGAAAGCAGGAGGAGAAGGGGATGACAGAGGATGAGATGGTTGGATGGCATCACCAACTTGCTGGGCGTGAGTTTGAGCAAGCTCCGGGAGTTGGTGATGGACAGGGACGCGTGGCATGCTGCAGCCCATGGGGTCACAAGGAGTCAGACACGGCTGAGTGACTGAAGTGACTGACTGACTGTGGTCTGCATGCGCTCTGTTGTGTGCAACTCTTTGTGACTCCATGAACTGCAGCCCACCAGGCTCCTCTGTCCATTCGATTTCCCAGGCAAGAATACTGGAGTGGGTAGCCAATCCCTTCATCAGTGAATTTTCCCAGCCCAGGGATCAACCTGCATCTTCTCTTGGAAAAAAACAACTCATACTGTGCTGTTACTTGGAGAAGGGGTAACCTCCTTGTAAAAAAAAAAAAAAGGGGGGGGTCTGTATTTATCTGCATAATAAAAAAATCCCATTTCTTTGGAACATTCAAAGGTGTTGAGAAGATGGAAACAACAACTGAGGGAGATGGGGCTCCTTTGAAATAAAATGGCAGTTGCAATTTCCAATGAGACAGATTAATGAAGAATTTGGAATGTTTATTTTTCTGTTTCAAGTTGATTTCTTTTTGCTTGAGTCATAATTACCTCCCACACTTCCTCAACCTTCAAAAAATTCTAGTTCCTCCAGGATCCTGTTAGCAGATTTTGCATAATGAAGGAGTGGTGATTTTGTTCTCCACTAAGAACTAAAATTGGAGTTAGGACCTAGATATCAGAGAGGAAGCTTCTTTCCTGCTTCTATTTGAAACTATAGAAGAATACTGGGGACAGCAGTTTTCTTCCCATGCTGCAGGGAATGGCAGTTTTAGCCATTTATTTAACATTTAAAAGACAGGTGTACTGAAAAAGATTGAAAGAATTAGGCATACACGATCAAAGGAAAAGAAAATGAGAGAAAGGAAAAACACAGAAAAAAATGAATATTAAAGACCATAATTTAATTAATCTTTTCTGATCCAGATGTTCAACCTGTCTAAATTCAATAAGTGAAAGAGAAGAACATTTTGGAAAAATAAAATAATTATGTTAAATTATGGTAATAATAATAAGATGAGAGTTACATTAGAAACTAGGGTTATTTTGGAAACCACATTTCATGAATCATATTTCTATAAATACAGTGTTGTCATGTACTTGTCACACGGCACGCGAATCATTTGTGCATTTTTATGCATAGTTGTTCAGCTGTGTCTGACTCTTTGCAACCTCCTGGACTGTAGCCAGCCAGTTTCCTCTGTCCATAGGATTTTCCCAGCAAGTATACCAAAGTAGTTGCCATTTCCTCCTCCAGGGTATCTTCCTGACCCAGGGATCAAACCTGTGTCTCCTTCACTTCCTGCATTGGCAAGTGGATTCTTTACCACTGAGCCACCTGGGAATCCTGCTGGAATCATTATCGAAGACATAAAGATGAGTAATGGAAATGATCAAGGAGTTTCAATTTTAGGAAGTCATTTTTCAACTATATACATGTAAATGTGTTTTTATTTCTCAAGGATAATTTTCTCTGTTATCTTGCAACTCACTAATGATATTTTTTTCTGATGATGCCCTCAACTACTTGGTTTTCTAACAGCAGTTACATACTAATTTTCTGACATTTCTGTGAAAAGGACCATAAACTAGAAGGTTGCATGACTGACAGGAATAGAAAAAATAAATAAATAAAACGATATTTATAGAAGACCAAAGATGGGGCATATGTTAGAAAGTATAATAAAAATTATGATAATTACAACAAATCTAATTTGTAACATTTTTTACAAATTACAGAATGCTCAATCATGTACAACTCTTTGTGACCCCATGGATTATACAGTCCATGGAATTTTCCAGGCCAGAATATTGGAGTGGGTAGCCTTTCCCTTCTCCAGGAGGATCTTCCCAACCCAGGGATTGAACCCAGGACTCCCACACTGGAGGCAGATTCTTTACCAGCTGAGCCACAAAGAAAGCCCAAGAACACTGGAGTAGGTAGCGTATGCCCTCTCCAGTGGATCTCCCCAACCCAGTAATTGAACTGGGGTCTCCTGCATTGCAGGCAGATTCTTTACCAACTGAACTATTAGGGAAGCCCAATAATTACCAAAAAAATAGAATTTCTAATAAAAATAGATCATTTTTTTCTCCCCCCCCAACTTGTTTTTTATTTATTTATTTTTTTCTTTACATTATTGTGTTGGTTTTGCCATACATTGACATGACTCTGCCATGGGTATACATGATCATTTTTTCTACCAAACTTTTACAAACTTAATTTATAAAGTTAGATAATATATCTCCTCAGTAAAGATATTAGAAACATATTTCCAAGAATAAGGAACTGTGGGTTCTGGTTTGGAGAGCAACAAAAACATGATCATCTCCACACATTGAAAGAGCTGTCATGATATCATATATGTGTAAAATTTATTAACATGAAATTTGTAAAAGTAAAGTGGTGGTTAGCAGCAGTGGTGGAACTGAGGGGATAAGAGTGATGATCTTGAAGAGTAAAAACTTGTCATGTGTCTAATCAATCGCCAGCCCAGGATTGATGCTCGGGACTGGTGCAGCGAGATTTCCCGGGGGGGGGGAGGGAGGAGGGAGGGGGGACCCGGAGGGGAAGCATATGTAAACGCATGGTGATATCATGACAATGTATGGCAAAAACAATAAAAAAAAAAAAAAAAGAGTAAAAACTTATACGAAGTAGTAAATAAGCCCTGGAGAACTCAATGTACAGGATACTGAATATAGATACTATAAGCACCATATTTATGTAATGTGACAAATATCACTGTATTACAATCATATTACAATAGGTAAATGTATCAAAGTGACACAATGTATATCTTTAACTTACACAGTTTTACATATTAAATTTATTGGATTTAAACAAAGGGAGCTCTCAAAGTATAGGAAAAGTGATACGTGAGCAGAAGTTATATTTTTCATGTTTTATGAGATCTACAAAGAGGGAGTGTAAAGATCAAAGAAGTTAGTTCTGACTAAAGAGTACAGGGTACCAACGAGAACTGGAGGAGTCTGCCTTGGAAGGATTAGCCTGAAGGGAATAATAGTCTAACTTTAAAAAAAACCACAAATCATACTTGGCTGAAATACAGAGCTTGATGGGTGATAGATACATAGGCAGACAGACAGATGACAGAAATATTATCCAAAGGCAGTCTAGAGTTCATTTTAAATATCTAAGATATTTGAATAGGGGAAAATCTTAAGGAAGTCTATGGAATGGTAGTATATTTCTGGGGAATAAAGAGCCTCTTAGAATAAATGTAAATATATGGATGAAAATTGAATTGCTTGGTGATTGTAATCTACAGATGATGCTTATTTAGGTTCACAGTCTAAACAAAACAACTGGAATACCTTCTGTCAACTATCTATTCACTGTTCAGAATTAATTATCATGGAGCTAATAGGACTCGAGATACCAATATATAAATTTCTGACCTTTTCTGCAAGAGTCACTGTTGAGAAGCAGGATATACAAAGTGAAGTATGAAACAAGATAAACCTATGCAATTTTTTTTTTAAACCAGGAAGGAATGGTATAAAACATGCTATAATTAACCAACACTGATTCCTATCATTTCCTATCATTTACATTTTATAGTCAATGAGGTTATTTTTCCACCTTCCTGGTAATAGATGGTAAATTTTGTTACAAGAAGTTGATATTTGTGGAGAAGCATATTCAATTTGTTTCATTTCTTTGTCTGCTTCTTTAGCTTTATTTCAGTTTAATTTACATACCATGAAATTTACTTGTGTCTAATTTAAGCCAGTTCAATTATATAGATCCATCTAAGGCTACAACAAACAGTTTAACTAACACAGAACACTAATCTATGACTTTTTTCATGAGAACTATACACAAAGCAATTCAATTGAGCAGATATTATTAATCTTATTCATGTTAATAGGACATGATGATATCGTTGCTACTGAGAAGGAGTTATCAGACATCTATGGTGTCTTTAAAATACTCTGCAACTTCAAGATGAATAGCAATTATTTTTCCAAATATGCATTCCCAATGGAGTATAACAGAAAAATATCGTTGGTTCCATTCTCTGATCTCACAAATATTAACAATTAGTATAACTTTTGATATTTAACTTAAGTCAGCATGACAAATTTCCTTTTCCAGTTTAGCACTGGTCCTCAAACTGTAAAATGGCTACTCATACACAGAGAACAATATGCTTTCTGTGGATCATGGATTTTGGATTCAGAGGAATAAAAATCATCTCGGGGAGCCTGCTCTACACCTCCCTGGGCAGTGTATTGTGCTGTCAAGGTGATTTATCATCCTGCAAAGCACATTTCACAATGATTCAGCTGTCTGTGCCTGTACATAAAAATAACCCAACCGGAGTGCCTACCCTGCCAGCCTTTTGCTCAGTAATCTTTTGAGTGTGATTTTCACCTTGTGTACTGGTTGCATGATCACAAAATAGCCACTGTACTGCCAACAATTAGATATGTGCTTAAATCTAGAAGACTGAAAGAGGAATCCCTGACACATGCACAGAGATATCAAAACCTTCCTAGAACCTCCTGGTGGTTTTTTCCTTATGTCTCAATGAACAGAACTGGGTCACAGAAGCTGAATGCAGGCTGGGAAATGTAACTTTTTAGCTGTGGTATGTCGCTGTACTGAGAAAATCAGGATTCTGATAGGATCAGCAAAATAAGAAATCAATATTGAGTGGACAACCACTTACGTCTACCACAGTGCCTTAATTATTTCTTAAATGCTATATAAATGGACTTCATGTGTTATTAAACACCATAGAGTCTGCTGCAATTCAGGAACTATTTAGAATTCTTCCCTATAGAAGACAAAGTAGGACAATACTTCTTTCAGTTATTTGATAGTATGGCACAGTTTTGAATGAGTATATTATATTTTTCTCTAAGAGAAGTGTATTTTCTAGCATTGGGATTACCAAATAATATTTTGGGGCATTATGTACTCAATCATAGCAAAATGATTTGAAAATATACCTAGAATAATTTGTTCATGCTTATTATCAATGTTATTATATGACTTAGGTATGTTACAAAGGAAAAAATATTGAGAAAACATACTGTGGAATAGTCTATGTTCTGTAGATATTGTGAAGTATAGTTTAAACATTTTAACTTCTTAGTTATTAATAAGTATAGAATATTTATTGGGAAAAAACTTTATTCAAGTAGATTTTCTTATAGAATTATGAAAAACGGGGCTTCCCATGTGGCACTAGTGGTAAAGATCCTGCCTATGAATGCAGGAGACGTAAGTGATGCGATTTAATCCTTGAGTTGGGAAGATCCCCTGGAGGAGGGCATGGAAACCCATTTCAATATTCTTTCCTAGAGAATCCCATGTACATAGGAGCCTGGCAGCCTACAATTGAAAGGGTCTCAAAGAGGCAGACAAGACTGAGGCAACTCAGTCCATGCACACAAAATATTTAAGAGGCTTTCCATCTTTTATCCAAACATATATAATACCTTCCTACAAACATTTTATTTGTTCATTTGTGAAATGAGATAAATTTGAAGTTAAATATTGAGATTAAATAGGATGAAAATTGTTGATGTATTTAATTACATCATGCAGACTGAAGAACGTTATAAATCCTGTTTTCAGTTACATCCTAGGAAAATTATTGAGGCCCTCCGCTAAGTGCTTTTTTTAACATAGCTGATTAATTTCTGCTATAAGAAGTTAAGAAGAGGTCATTTTTAAAAATGAATGCTATTGTTGGTTAAGTCCTATGTGTTAGTGATAATTATTTCACAGAAAGCACGCCACTTTGCTTCATCTAGAGACACTAATCTGAGTTGGGACAGTCATATCTAAAGTTAAAAGACTGGTTATTTTGTCTAACTTTTTCCTCTTTAAATTGTTGTTCAGTCACCTAGTCATGATCGCCTCTTCATGACCTCATGGACTGCAGCATACCAGGCTTCCCCATCCCTCACAATCTCCTGGAGTAGCCCAAGTTCCTGTCCATTGCATCAGTGATGTCATCCAACCATCTCATCCTCTGTCATCCCCTCCTCCTTCTGCCTTCAACCTTTCCCAGCATCATTATCTTTTTCAGTGAGCCAGCTCTTCACAGTAGGTGGCCAGAGTACTGGAGATTCAGCTTACCATCAGTCCTTCTAATAAATACTCAGGGTTAATTTCCTTTAAGATTGACTGGTTTGACCTCCTTGCTGTCCAAAGGAATCTCAAGAGTTTTCTCCAGCACCGCAATTGGAAAGCATCAATTCTTCAGCACTCTGCCTTCTTTATGGTCCATCTCTCACATCTGTACGTGACTACTGGAAAGACCATGGCCTTGACTATACAGACCTTTTGTCAGTAAAGTGATATCTTTGCTTTTTAACGCACTGTCTAGGTTTGTCACAGCCTTTCTGCCAAGAAGAAACACCTTTTAATTTCATGGCTTCAGTCACCATCTGCAGTGATTTTATTGCCCAAGAAGAGGAAATCTGTCACTGTTTCCACCATTTCCCCTTCTATTTGCCATGAAGTAATAGGACCGGATGCCATGATCTTACTTTCTTTCTTTTTTTTTTTTAATATTTAGCTGTAAGCTGGTTTTTTCACTCTTCTCCTTCACCCTCATCAAGAGATTCTTTAGTTTCTCTCCACTTTCTGCCATTAGAGTGGTATCATCTGCATATCTGAGGTTGCTGATGATGTTTTTCCTGGCAATCTTGATTCCAACTTGTAACTCATCTATCCTGGTATTTCACATCATGTGCTCTGCATATAAATTAAATAAACAGAATGGCAATAAACAGGCATGTTATAGTCCTTTCTCAACACTGAACCACTCAGTTGTTCCATACATGGTTCTAACTGTTTCTTCTTGACCGACATACCGGTTTCTCAGGAGACAGGTAAGATAGTCTGGTACTCCCATCTCTTTAAGAGTTTTCCACAGTTTGTTATGATCCATACAGTCAAAGGCTTTAGCAAAGTTAATGAAACAGATGTAGAAGTCTTTCTGGAATTCCCTTATTTTCTCTATGATCCAGCAAAAGCTGGCAATTTGGTCTTTGAAACTTCTGCCTTTTCTAAACCCATCTTGAACATCTGAAAGTTCTCAGTTCACATAATGCTGAAGCCTAGCATACAGGATTTTGAGCAAAACCTTACTAGCATGGGAGATGAGTGCAAAAGTCTGGTGGTTTGAATATTTTTTAATAATGCCTTTCTTGGGAATTAAGATGAAGATTGATCTTTTCCAGTCCTGTGGCCACTGCTGGGTCTCCCAAATTTGCTGTCATATTGAGTGCAGCACTTTGATAGTATCATCTTTTAAGATTTTGATTAGCTTTGCTAGAATCCCATCACCTCCACTAGCTTTTTTGGGCAGCAGTTCTTCCTAAGGCCCACCTGACTTCACACTCCAAAATGTCTGCCTCTGGGTGACTAACCACACAATCCTGATTATTCAGGTCATTAAGATCTTTTTTGTACTTAGTGTATTCTTTCCATTTTTTGTGTGTTCTTTCCATCTCATCTTGAGCCCTTCTGCTTCCATTAGGTCTTTACCATTTCTGTCCTTTATTGTGCAGATCTTTGGATGAAACTTTCCTTTGATATTTCCAATTTCCTTGAAGAGATTTCTTTTCCCTTCTGAGAAGTCTTTCCCTTTTCGTTGTTTTCCTCTAATTCTTTGCATAGCTAAAAGACTAGTTATTTTGTCTAACTCATTTCTCTTTAAATTACCATTACACATTTTCTAAAAGTATATTTCTTGTATTAATAATATTCATAGAAATAACTTTCTTTGAAATTTAGGAAAGAAATTTAAAGACATAAAATTTAATATGGAAAACTCCCTTTTTAGGATTTTGTAGTTATTTGGAGTAAAAAAAAAAATCTCTCACATGAAATCGTTTTTTTCTGTTTTAGGTAAGACTCAAATTCATTATGGTGAGCTATATAGTAATTTTGGAAATTCTTCTCAATATTAAAAACAGCAAAATGAGAGAATATTACTGAGTAACAATGCTTTTCCAGTGTCCAGATTAAGTGAGAGCATTGCACTCCTTTCCTCACTGGAATAGGCATTATCATTATAGGTATATATAGTAAATGGGAACATAAAATTTAAGTTGACTGATCAATTTACTATGATATTAAGTGCATCTTAGCATTTGACCAGGAAGCATCTCCAAGCAATTTGGAAATAAATCTTAATATTTTGGAAAACAAATAAATATGTGTTACTTCTCTATATAAACTAAATTATAAGATAACTGTTTCTGTTTTTCATAGGAAGACCAATTACATCTTTATTCTTTTCATGTCTTTTTAAAAAAATTTTTACCACACTGCACGGCATGTGGGATCTCAGTTACCTGACCAGTGATAGAATCTGCATTCCCTGCATTGGATGCACAGAGTCTCAACTACTGGCAAGCCAGGAAGTTCCTCTTTCTTTATTATATTTACAATAATGCTTTTTAAAAATAAATAATGATATTACATGTGTCTTCAGAACCAAGAGACATAAGTAGTGCATTTTATTTGATGTCAACTGCTTTGTTCCTTGTGGAATGGATGTCATTAATTCAGAAAGGTTTGACAGAAAAGAGATTCAAAACCTAATGTCTCTCCTTTTTTTAATATCATGTCACATAAATGTTCAAGTACAAAAATGAGCAAAAAGTGCTGAAAAAAATCTAGTATGCTCTATGTATATAATTAAAAGGTAGTCTTTCTATTGTATGTACCTGAAAAATTTGAAGTAGCATTTATCAACAGCAGTGTTTAAAGCTATGATATTTTCTAAGTAAATATTCATTATAATAATAAAAACTTAATAACAATTGTATGAAAATGATTTGCAATTTAAAGTTTAACTGATGTACACTATACTGCACAAATGTCTCAATAGTCTCTATTTTAGGTTTGTGGTGAAAAACCACTTTAAGTACCATTCATGCAGACTCCACCATTGACTATCACTGATTTATGGTTCATGTTAATAGCCAAAAGAGTTGGTAGTCACCATTGCTAGCAATGTAAGCAACTGTGGATAAAACTTACACTGGATTTTGTAAACTACAGATCCCTGTTTTCCCTGATATCAGATTTTAAACTAGGTTTTCATGTTTCCTAAATTGACCATAAGGAAGATTCAACACATTTATCGGTGAACAGGAACAGACATAATTTAACATATATGTGCCAGCTTAAAAAAAAGCAAGAAATAATCCATAAGTTGTTGACTATGAAACAGCTAGTGGAAAAAAATGAAGTGGCTACTAATACTATGACTATTTAGAGATGTGCATTCTCAATTAAAAACCTAATATCTGCCCTTTGTGAATCCTTCATTCTAAGACCCTGGAAAGAGACACGGTAGGTTCTTGGTTTTGTCTTTGACCTAACTCAAGGGAACTAATCTTTTAAATTTCATTTTTGTAAAGATATGAAGAATCCTTCAACATCTTTATTTATTTTTAATGTAGTTGGCACTATATTAATTTAAACAGGAATGATATTTGAGTTGTGTCAATAAACAAGTCACAGTCATAGTCAGACCGAGAGATGACTGTGTCAAAGACCATGAACTTCTTATTGGCAAATTCAGACTTAAATTGAAGAAAGTAGGGAAAACCACTAGACCATTCAAATATGACATAAATCAAATCCCTTATAATTATACAGTGGAAGTGAAAAATAGATTCAAGGGATTCGATCTGATAGACAGAGTGCCTGAAGAGCTGTGGAAGGAGGTACTTGATACTGTAGAGGAGGCAGGGATCAAGACCATCTCCAAGGAAAAGAAATGCAAAAAGGCAAAATGGTTGTCTGAGGAGGGCTTGCAAATAGATGTGAATAGAAGCGAAGTGAAAGGCAAAGAAGAAAAGGAAATATATACCCATCTGAATGCAGAATTCCAAAGAATAGCAAGGAGATAAGAAAACTTTCCTCTGCAATCAATGCAAAGAAACAGGAAACAACAGAATTGGAAAGTCTAGAGATCTCTGAAGAAAATGAGAGATACCAAGGGAATATTTCATGTAAAGATGGGCTCAAAAAGGACAGAAGTGGTATGGACCTAACAGAAACAGAAGATATTAAGAGGTGGCAAAAATACACACAAGAACTATACAAAAAAAGATCTTCATGACCCAGATAATCACGATGGTGTCATCACTCACCTAGAGCCAGACAACCTGGAATGTGAAGTCAAGTGGGCCTTAGGAAGCATCACTATGAACAAAGTTAATGGAGGTGACTGAATTCCAGTTGAGTTTTTTCAAATCGTAAAAGATGAGGCTGTGAAAGTGCTGCACTCAATATGCCAGCAAATTTGGAAAACTCAGCAGTGGCCACAGGACTGGAAAAGGTCAGTTTTCATTCCAATCCCTAAGAAAGGCAATGCCAAAGAATGTTCAAACTACCACACAATGGCATTCATCTCACACACTAGTAAAGTAATGCTCAAAATTCTCCAAGCCAGGCTTCAACAGTACATGAACTGTGAAATTCCAGATGTCCAAGCTGGAATTAGTAAAGGCAGAGGAACCAGAGATCAAATTGCAAACATCCTCTGGATCATCGAAAAAGCAAGAGAGTTCCAGAAAAACATCTATTTCTGCTTTATTGACTATGCTGAAGCCTTTAACTGTGTGGATCACAATAAACTGTGAAAATTCTTAGAGAGAAGGGAATACCAGACCACCTGACCTGCCTCCTGAGAAATCTATATGCAGATCAAGGAGCAACAGTTAGAAATGAACATGGAACAGCAGACTATTTCCAAGTAGAAAAAGGAGTATGTCAAGGCTGTGTATTGTCATCCTGCTTATTTAACTTATATGCAGAGTACATCATGAGAAATGCTGGGCTGGCTGAAGCACAAGCTGGAATCAAGAGTTCTGGGAGAAATACCAATAACTTCAGATATGCAGGTAACACCACCTTAAGGCAGAAAGTGAAGAAGTGCTAAAGAACCTCTTGATTAAAATGAAAGAGGAGAGAGAAAAGCTGGCTTAAAACTCAACATTCACAAGACTAGGATCATGGCATCTGGTCCCAATTACTTCATGGCCAGTAGATTGGGAAACAATAGAAACAGTGACGGACTTTATTTTATTCTGGGGCTCCAAAATCACTGCAGATGGTGACTGAAGCTTGGAAGAAAAGTTATGACCAATATAGACAGCATATTAAAAAGCAGAGACATTATTTTGCTAACAAAGATCCATCTAGTCAAAGCTATGGTTTTTCCAGTAGTCATGTGTAAATGTGAGAGTTGGACTATAAAGAATACTGAGCGGTGAAAAACTGATGCCTTTGAACTGTGGTGTTGGAAAAGGCTCTTGAGAGTCCCTTGGACTGCAAGAAGAAGCAAACAGTCCATCCTAAAGGAAATCAGGCCTGAATATTCTCTGGAAAGACTGATGCTGAAGCTGAAACTCCAATACTTTGGCCACCTGATGGGAAGAACTGACTCATTTGAATAGAAGCTGATTCTGGGAAAAATTGAAGGCAGAAGAAGAAGGGCCAACAGAGGATGGGATAGTTGGATGGCATCACTGACTCAGTGGACATGAGTTTGAGCAAACTCCGGGAGTTGGCAATGGATAAGGAGACCTGGTGTTCTGCAGTCCATGGGGTCACAAAGAGTCAGACACAACTGAGTGACTGAACTGAACTGAACAGAATAAATAAGCATTAGCCAAACGTTCTCTTGATTTTAGTTCTCTGAGCATTCAATATGGCTTTCTTACTCAACTGCCTTCTTCATAATACTCAGTTTAGGTTTAATAGCTTTCATAAGCATTAAAACAGTTCCTCATATAATAGCTCTAAAAGGTTTCTTTGCTGAATTAAAATGAAAATGTTTAAGTAGAATGTTTCCCTTGTAGTTCAGTTGGTAAAGAATCTGCCTGCAATGCAGGAGACCTGGGGGTTGGGAAGATCCCCTGGAGAAGGAAATGGCAACCCACTCCAGTATTCTTGCCTGGAGAATCCCAGGGACATAGGAGCCTGGCAGGCTACATTCCATGGGGTTGCAAGAGTCTGACGCGACTTAGTGACTATATCACCACCACCATCCTCATAAACGGGGTTTCTCTGGAGCCTGTCAATAAAGAATTATCCTGAAATGCAGGAGACATGGGTTCAATATCTGGGTCGGGAAGGTCCTTTGGAGAAGGAAATGGCTACCCACTCCAGTATTGTTGCCTGGGAAATCCCATGGACAGAGGAGCCTAGCAGGCTGCAGTCCATGGGGTGGCAAAGAGTCAAACTTGACTTAGCAATGAAAAAACAACATCTTCATAAAGCCTATATTAACACAATTTCTACATAAATGTGGACAGAAATATGTATTTTACAATTCATTGTCATCTCAGTTAATTTTTCAGTTTTCTGATCTTTCAAACAGTAGTTAATGTTAAATCAATCATAAAGAAGTATTCTGTTGTCGTTCCACATTAAGCAACCATTATGAAATAACAAAACAAAGCTTATTTGAAGCAATAAATTATTCACAGGATTTACGTTTCATCATATTGATTAACGAGATTCTAGTAGGAAACAATGCATACCTTATTAAACAAATTATGTATAGTATAATAATTCAAGAGCCACGGATCTTAACCATAAGCACTCACAGCTCTGTTTGAATACGTTCTGCTGCATTATAATTAGTCTTCCTTGAAAGGGCTAACTAGAAATGTTACAGTATAAGATGAAGTGAAAGTTGTCCAGTTGTGTCCGACTGTTTGTGACCCCATGGACTACATAGTCCAAGGAATTCTCCAGGCCAGAATATTGGTGTTGGTAAGCCTTTCCCTTCTCTAGGGAATCTTCCCAACCCAGGGATCAAACTCAGGTCTCTCGCATTGCAGGCAGTCTCCTTACCAGCTGAGTCACCAGGGAAGCTGATATACCTTTTAACACAATGGAAATAAGGCAATCCAAAGTCCTGACCTTAACCATAAGCACTCACAACTCTATTTGAATACAAAAGTTCAGCTGCATTATAATTATTTTTCTTTGAATGAACTAACTGGAAATGGTATAGTCATGCCAAATGAGAGGATAGAATGAAAGTATTACTATTAAATTGTACATTTTAAAGTAACTACTCATCCAATTTTTTTATATAACAACTGATTCCTTAGTTTTAAGTATGTTTGTATGTATTTTATTCCATATGTGTATGTGTTTTATGTATGTGTTATGTATGTGTTTATTCCAGTTATTTAAGGCACAATTTTCACTCAGTTCATTATTTCTGAGGATGTTTAATTGCATTATAATATATCTCTTAAGCTTAAATTACCAAAAACTTCTTAGCTTTGAAGAGAACACTCAGCATTTTGTTTTATAATCCCTCTTAGCACTTTTTACAGACAACCAGTCCAAGAGATTTGCATATTTAAACAATCTTGATAGCAGAAGACATATCCATAGACTTCCCTGATGCTTCAGCCAATACAATATTGAAATTAAAACATATCAATATGAAGGCATACATTTCATTCAATAAATCATTTTGCTTAAATAAAAGGGCAAAAATTATAAGAGCAAAGATCATTTCAATAGAGCAGAACCTTAATAGCAGCCTATTTATATCTCAGATAATGATTTTTGTTTCCTGAAGGACCTAATTAATCCATAATAAATATGTACAATGAAATGTAATTTTTATTTGAATTTTGTGTTTGATATATTTGCTTCCCTTAAAAACAAGCAACAGAAGAGTTCAACACTGGTCACTTTTTATCCACATTGGCCTGCTTTCTTTGTCCAAAGTAAATAGGCACACACACACACCCACACCCACACACACACACCCATATACTCACACCAGCACATGCAGACATTTAGATAACACAAGCACACAGAATTATTATTTGGTTTTAAAGAAGTTCAATCATGCAGCAAGGTTTAAAACCCATATAAGATGTCTATAGTCTAGCAATATTCTATTAAGTAAATACAACATTTATGTATAAATAAGCATTCGGATCTCGAAAATGACAGCTAACTGAATAAACTGTATGTGTGCATGCATATGCATGCACGCATGTGTGTTTCTGGGTGTGTAAGACTCAGACGAGGTAACTGGAACATAGTCTCCTCGATTCTTGCCTCCAGGAAAATGCATATTTAAAGTGAGGAATACACATCTTTTATATATAAATAATCCTGGTTATTGGGAAATTACCACAAAATGAGAAACACTGTTGTCAACTAATGAGTTGGCTTAAGAATGTCTATCACTACATGCCAATCATATTGCAATACAGGAATGCATTAAGTCAACATGCTTCACCTCTTTAATTACACAGCATTACACTTGAAATATAGCTCAGTAAAACATATTTTCTATCAATTCTGAAGTATCCTATCAGAACAACATAAATATATGTATACAATTTTTGTCCCAGAATTTTGATGACTAGGCTGATAAACATTTTTATTTCTAAATATTTAGTAATATCTTGGTACTATTAACATAAGAGCTTGCATGCTCACTCTAGGTCACATTATATTAATCATTTTACTATATCCCAATTTTAATTATCTCATTTATTTTATAATTATAATGCATATAATATGTGGATATATACATATATACGTATATATGCGCAGTTCTTTATTTACCTATCTGTATCTTTACCCCTTCTTCACTGTTTTCTTCTTAAGTTATGGGAATTTAAACGGTTAAGACAGTGTGTCTGAGGTCTCCTCCTGCCCAGGGTACTTTGTGTTGGGGCACACCAGGGAAAGAAAGAAGGCACTTTCCTGTAAACATGACAATGACGATCCCCCTAGCAATCTGATGGCATTAACTATTGTAGTAAGCTTGTTCATAGCATCTCTTCGCTAATGTACCTCACTGTCCGAGACAATGTCTAATAAATTGTAATGTGGACTTATTGAGCAGTGTCCCCTGAAAAATGTGTTGTATGCTATGTAACTGCATGATGATAAGGAGATATTTATGACCAAATATTACTCCCGCATTAGTTATCTGGTGGTGAAGATCCCCCATGTTAACTTGATTCAGAAAGGATCTCAGATGACCAGAAAGGATCCAGGAAGCTGCTGGAACACCCTAGACCTCTCTCTGGTCCATCTATAGCTCTTGATTATGTATATTCTCGAAACTGTTTATTCAACTTGAACCATTTCCTCCTGAACATTTGGCTACTTTTAAAAATGGGTTTATATTTATTTTTAGCCAAATTTCTATTCACAGACTCTTTGTCGACATGACCATGAGTTTTTGTGATTTATAGATTATGCTGCTAGAACATAGCCCTAAACTGAATTATTGAGTATCCTTAATTACCATTTTGCCATCACATAACATAATATGATATGATTATTTTGGCTACAAAAAAGAGAAGGAATAGAGCAGAATTCATATATTTCTTTAACAAATGTTTATATGTCTTTGGCTTTATTCTCAGTTAATTTCATTTACATAACACACTCCTTTAAGACTGAAGTGTTATTTAATCTCTGGTTTAAACAGATAGCATTTATTTAAATGTCATGGAAAGATGCAAAAATGAAAAGTTTTTACTGGTATGGGTATAAATGATGGATAATCAGGTATTAAGGAGAACAGTTAATTTACCTTCAATTATTTAATCACACTGTCCTGGAAAAACTGAAGGCATTTTTAACGTTCTAAAATAACAACGTCTAACGTGGAAGAGAACACAGACATGAAGACACTGCTTTCTTTTTTTGTAGCATGCGTCTGTACATCAATTATCCATAAAAGTACTAACCTGTTTTAGGGTCTACGGAGAAGTAGGGCTGTCCCTGGAGAATACTGTAAACCACTCGGGCACTGTTCCCATAGGTAGGGTCATCTGCATCAGTGGCTGTCACCTGTAGAACAGAGGTACCTGTGCATTCAGGAAAACAAATGATTAAGCACATGATTAATTTGTACCCAGAAAAAAAATGTTTATGCTGAAACATTTGTGGAAAGTGATAATTTCTTATATTTCCTAGATCACCCTTCAAACATGGTCCTCACTTTCTTTCTGTGCAACCAGTTGTTCTAAATGAGAGCCCAGGATGGAGCATTGGGTTTTGCTTATTTTAATATGATTCTTTAAGGGATAATACCATTATGAAGGGTCTATTTTAACCTTCCTGTAATCAGGGTGGGTTGGGTAAATTCTCGAGAATAAAATTGGTGTTAACTGGCAGGGGAGGGGGGGAAATCAAAAGTATTTGAGGGTGTCCAGTTGAGTCTTGAACAATGCTGGGTTACTGATAATTTTCAATTTTTAATTTTAGTAATTCAGTCAATGGTTTAGGTCCAACACATTTATAAAGAGTCTAATATCTGCTTAACTATGAAGGTTTTACTTCCATGTTTAAATTCAGACACAACTTTACTCAAAACTAGTTCTGTACCTTCAGAGGAGAAGGTACAGAACTAGTTAATACAGAATGCCAAGTCTGTCTGACAATCCTTATTAGCAGATCATGCATGTACAGTTGGCCCTCCATATATATGATTCCTCACATATATGGTTGAGGGCAGGAGAAGGGAGTGAGAGGATGATATGGTTGGATAGCATCCCTGACTCAATGGATGTGAGTTTGTGCAAACTCCAGGAGAGGGTGAATGACAGGGAAGCCTGGAGAGCTTCAGTCCATGGAGCTGCAGAAAGTGAGACACAACCGAGAGACTAAACAACATGTGGTTTCACATCCATGAATGCAACCAGCTGTTGATAGTGTTCTATGTTCTGATCTGCAGTGGTTGAATTTCTGGATATGGGACCATGGATATGGATATTGAGGGCCAACTAAAGGACCTGATCATCTATATGTGTCCATGGCGGTGCTGGAACTAATTCCCTGAAGATACTGAGGGATAACTATATGTATAGACTTTTAATAAAATGCCATGATTTTGGCCTCTAAATAGAATTTTTACATTGAGATGCTAAGCAAAAATATAACTAGTAATTATGCACACTCAAAAGAAAAGGACTATTATATACCTAAAAGAAACTGTTAATTGTGGATAATAAAACATAATAATAGTGACACCAAATTCTGGTGAGAAATTAGGCCACTCACACACAGCTGGTGAAAATGTAAATTTAGCAAATTCTTAAATAAACATACATTTACCATGTAGCAACAGCAAATTATACGCTTGAGCATTTATGCTAAAGTCATGAAAATGTACGTTCACATAAAAACTTGTTTTACAAACATTCAGAGATATTATTCTTAGTAGCACCAGACTGGAAACAGCTCAGATATCCTTCAATGGGAAAATGATTAAACAAACTATGGTACAATATGATTGAGGAGTACTACTCAGCAATAATAAAGAACAGAATATTGACATAAACATCAACTTGGATAAATCTTCAGGAAATTATGCCTAGAGGGTGGAAAAAGACAACCCCAAAGGCTATAGACTATATGATTCCATTTATTTAACATTCTTGAAGTGATGCAATTTTAGAAATGGATGACAGATTAGTAGCTGCTAGAATCTGGGGGAGAAGGAGTGGAAAGGTGTGGGTTTGGTTATAAAAGGGCAACATGAGGGGTCCTGATAAAGCTGCTACTGTTCAGTATTTTGATTATGGATACACAAGAACTAAATACATACATACACACAGGTAAAACTAGGGAAATGTAAGTAAGATTGGTAAATCATTTCGATAACCTGATTATGATATTGCTTTGTAGTTTTTCAGGATACTAGCATTGGGTAAAAATGGGTAAAGATATAAAAAATCTATATTATTTCTCATGATGGTCAGTGAATCTATGATGATATCAAATTTTAAAGGTTAAAAAATATATCTTCTTGCTCACTGCTAGTCCATTCTTAGCCCTATTTGGACTTGGGTGTGTACACTATACATACATAGAAATATATATATATATATATGTATGTATGTATATATATTTTTTAACTATAGCACTACAATGTCTGGCTTGATAAACTTTCCAGAGCTAGTCACATGTAGATGAGCTCTTCCATCATTAAGTATAATAATTACTACTGTGGAAGATTAAAGACTTTTGCTGTGAGTTTCAACACCTGCTCAATACCTGTATTCATCTCTCCAAATTGGTCAGAGAAAACCAGTAGGTAGGTATTTGTCTAAAACATTGATATATGAGGGGGGTATTTTCATTTAGGACCTCCTTAAATTGCAGAAATTAAAATATATAGTAGGTACCTGGGTCAAACTCTAAAAAGGTAAAAAGCCCATACTGTGTCCACAATATTGCAAAATTATACCAGCCAAATCTTTGATCTTATAGGAAAAATGGTGATCATACTCGGTATATAGGAATTATTTAATTATAGGAGTCGGGGTGAAAAAGAGAAGTATAGATAGAAAGCAGTAAAATAATGGTATCTTTTAAGTAACCACACTTACAAAATTCTCAGGTTTTAAAACTTGCTGTGGCCTTACAAGACTGATTTAGGTCTAAATAATGTTAATGTCTTAAAAGCAGCCCCAAAGCAACCATTCCATTGAAAAAAAAACTGGTTAAGGCAACTTCTTCAAGATTATACCTCATTTACTGTGATGGGCTGGACCACTACAGGAAAGAAAACCAGTGTTCTGCTCGGCTTGAGCTGTCTGTAAAAGCTCAGGCTTGTTAGGTGAAAGCTGAGACACATAAGTGCGGTGAATGGCGAGAGAACAATGAGAAAAGGAGAAATAAAAGCAGCCTGGTGGTGTTGACTGAGTGATGGGTGAATGTACCAAAAAAAGAAGTGGGCAGAGCAGAAAAGAGATCTGGGAAAAGAAGGAAAATATACTAACTTTCTACTCCAGTTCAAAAAATACTGCAATTATCAACGGCAGACACCTCGGAACAGTTGGTCTCATGGGTATCGGGCAATCCTAGTCGTGCATAAAGCAAAGAACAGTAAATGTCCTCTGTCACCGTTCTTTGGTGGCATCTGAAGGTAGCAGTCTGCTACTTTGTGTAAACAAATTGCTGGTTGAGGGAACATAGGTATATGTACAGCACAGCTCAACCAAAAATCAGCCTGCCCTGATCATATCAAGAGCAGAATTAAATAGCAGGGGTGGAAAATAAATCCTGAGTTTACTCAATTGTCCAAAGACTCCCTACCAAGAGTTTTTAAATCCAAAGGACAACATATTTTATTTTCTTATTTATTTGGAGGTTTGATGGGAGCATTTTAAGAACTATTGTTACTTTTGGAAGTTTTTTTTTTTAATATATAAAGAATAAAAACATAGGCTGCTTTAGTGTGTGTGTTATGAGTTGAATGATTTTCCCTCTAAGTTCATATGTTACATTTTTAAACTCTAATGGCTTAAATGCTGACGATGGTGATGCTCCAACGTGTCTGACCCTTTGAGACACTACAGACTATAGCCAGTCAGGATCCTCTGTCCATGGAATTTTCCAGGCAAGAATACTGGAGTGGGGTGCCATTTCCTACTTCAGGGGAATCCTCTAACTCAGGAATCTGATCCATGTCTGTTGCCTCTCCTGAGTTGGCAGGCAGATTCTTCACCACTAGCACCGCCTGGGAACCATATAAAACTGAACCTCATAAATATTTCCCCTACTTCCTTCATAAAATTTCAGAAAATGAACTGAGACAGTTTTTCGTCTTCATCATCAGCTCTCTTTTTTTCACAATAGATTGCTCAGCTGGGCAAGGAGTTTGCTTATCAGGCAGCAGTTTATCATGGTTCACTTCACCCAACCTCTCTCCATCTGTCTCTGGCCTGCATGAATGCTCAGTCACGTCTGACTCTTTGCGACCCCATGGACTTTGTAACTCGTTAGGCTCCTCTGTCCATAGGATTCTCCAGGCAGAATACAGGAATGGATTGCCATTTTCTACTCTGGGGGATCTTCCCGATCCAGGAATCCAACCTGCATCTCTCTCACCTCCTGTGTTGACAGACAGATTCTTTACCACTGTGCCATTTAATAGGTGAAATAGGGTCACTATAGATGCAATTAAGATGAAGTCATACTGCAATAGTTTGGGCTACTAATCTAGTATGACTGCTGTCCTTATAAAAATAACACACTTGGTAAAGATGGATACACATACACACACACGAGAAGTACATTATGTGAAGATGAAGGCAGAGATCAAGATGATCTTTCCACAAGACAAGGTAAGTCAGATTGCCAGCAAAGCGCTAGAAGCTGGAGGTGGGGCTTGAAAAGACTTTCCCCCAGTTCTTTGAGAGGGAATATGGCTCTGCTAATACCTAGACTGTAGACATCTGACTTGAGGAACAGTGATAACAGTAAATGCTTAGTTTTTAAGTTTGCGGTCCTTTGGTTTAGCAGTCCTAGCAAACTGATACATGTGGTATAGCTATAGTGGGAGGAAACAACATTCATTCTCAGAATTTATGGTTGTTCTTCAACTGACTCTGGATAAGAGTCTGAAGTTAAAAGCCAAGAAAAAATGATAATACCCTTGTTGATGCCAGATAAATCATAAATGAGATAAAATCAAAAGTTAATTTCACAAATAGACAGAATTAGGTAGAAATGAATGTTATTTGATTTTTTGAAATATTAGGCATTGCTAGTGACCCAACTGTTGGCCTTTCTAAGTAAATTAATTAACTATATTGGTTATTTTAATGAAGACTTTTTATTCCTGGTTGAAAAGTTTAAATGAAAAAAAAAAATCCATATGTTGTATCTGTGTCTGAGAAAAGTATTCCACATTGGAATATTCAATTCCTTTGTTCATGCTATCGGCCCTAACTGTATACATAATAGAAAAGGATTATCCTCCACAGTGCTAGATCTCCAAAGAAAAGCATGGGAAGTGATACCTAGAAGCCCATTATTCTACTAGAATATTAAAATAAGTATCTAATTTTCTCTGGAAATTACTATATGGCCTTGGTCAACAGATATTATACTCACAGTCCCTTCCCTAAATATCTGGCTTTCAGTCAAAGAAAACTTTAAAAAGTGCTACATAAGTGTCTTTCATTTTTACAACTATTTTCATTAAAAACAATAACCATAGAAACATTGCATTTTAAAGTTTCATTGGCTATTTAGTGTACTATTTATTTTATTTTCACATTAAATATTTCCCAGAGTGTACACTTCGGTAATCCCATGCTAGGGATTTTTCAGTTGATTTTTGAAACAAAGCTGAAAAGATTCAAGTACATAAAAAAGCTTTCAAAGATCTCTTTTCTACAATAAAATTCAAGTCCTGTTTCCTTTGGGGACTGCCCTGTGTCATTCTTTTCATGTGGTTTCCTCTTGTACTGCTGTTTTATAAACAGCGCACATTTTGTAACATTACATATCAATGAGAAACAGAGTGGACTTTCCCAAGAGCCTCTAAAGACCAATTTGAAATATTTAATAAGGCATTTTAATACCAAACAAATATTCTCTGAGATTGCAAATCGTTATGCATGACTTGTCAGAGCTCACAGCTCTGTTACAATCTCAAGTGAATTAACATTGAGCAAGAACTTTTGAGTAAAAATAAGCTGGAGATTTATGAAGGCTGAGAGTAGCTCTCTGAAGGAATCTCTTAGGGCTTAATTCTCAGAAGATTTTTTCACAGGGACTGTGAAAAAGTAATAATCATCAAGATACAACTTAAATTTCATTCTACACAGGAGGACTGTAATTTCACCAGCGGAGAAATAACATAGTATCCCAGCCATCATGTAATTTTATAAAGCTTTGAGTAGTCACCCAAGAGTCGCTGTATTTAAAAAAAAATCCTCTGTAAGTACACTTATGAAACATCTGGGTAACAAAGCAAAATTCACTGTTCTAATTATATATTTTCAGTCATGGCTATTGCTAGTTTTTTGTATAGTCTCTTATTTTTAAGATTTTGTAATGATGTGGCTGATTTTTTTAAAGATTTTGTTGAATGTGCTACCATATTTGTTTTATGACTTGGCTTTTTGACCAGGGGCCATGGAGGACCTTAACTCCCTGGGAAAAGTTTGAAACTGCACCCTCTGCATTGGGAGGTGAGGTCTTAATCACTGGACTGCCAGGGAAGTCCCCTGTACTTCAAGTAGAGATTCAGTTAGATTTGGTTAGATCCTTTCTATGGAACTACCTAATGTGAGATTTGATATTACTCAAGTAAACTTTTAATCACATACCATAAATGAAAAAAGGAAGGAAATAATATGCATAAAGTGCCAAGGATGTGGGATTCCTCTGCTATATGTCATTTAATACAACAATAAGATGTATCTATTGAGAAAATTACATTCAATGCCATTTTACAGATGGGAACATTGAGGTTCATAAAGATAATATAGTTGACAATTTGAGAAGGCAGAATTCAAGTTGGTCCTCCTGTTTTCCTATGCGATATTCTTTTCCATACTCCATTGCCCCATCCAGTCATGGGTGGATATAGTTACAATAACTAGTTGATAATAGTTCTGATTTCTTCTACCTTTTTCTTGTCTGTTTGCTTGGTGGAATGTAATGGCTGTCCAGATGCATCTACTTAAAGAGAGGTGGCATTATACCTCACCCTCACTCCCTCTCAAACCATAGTCAAGGTCAAAATCAGTAAATATATTTTGTCATGTGAAGCTGTGTGTAAAATACTCAGAAAGAAGCAACCTCCAGGTACCAACAACAGTGTCGTTGTCTTCTGTAGCCTTACAGAATGCTCTCAGTTCTCTTGATTTCTGTACAGAGTAAATGTATAAAAAGTAAAAAGTGCAGTAAAAATTGACTAGATTGTTGAAATCCCACCAGCTTTATGCATCTTCTAAATGCATCTGCATGCTGTGCTCACATTACTTTCCTACCCTGTTCTGCTCAGCAGAAATCTAACATCCGTCAGTGATTAGTGCTTCCCATGTTTGTGCATTAAAGCCCAGCTGCTGGGGTCAGGTAACACCATCCTCCCAGCCTTACTGATGCTTCCCTCCTTCAGTGGCTGTCTCACAGCCCACTATTTGGTTTTTGTTTCTCTTACCATTTTCTTAACTTGTTCCACCAATTCAGTACTTTTTCTTGAACTAAATGACAGTGGATCTGATTTTTCCTGACTAAACTCTAATGCAGACAGAAGGTATTAACAGGTTTCTCTCCAACTACCCTTCATTTCTCTTCTGAGTAATGACTACCAAATATGATGATGAGGTTCTGTATTTGATTTTGCTATAGTTAATACTTTCAAATAGAAATCTAAATGTGTGTGGGTGTGTGTGTGTGTTTACATTCAATAAAGAGAAATTACTTAACATATAAACTTTCCCCCCTTTTCGTTAGAGGGGACTGGAATGCAAAAGTAGGAAATCAAGAAACACCTGGAGTAACAGGCAAATTTGGCCTTGAAGTATAGAATGAAGCAGGGCAAATGCTTCTGTCAAGAGAACACACTGATCAAAGCAAACACCCTCTTCCAACAACACAAGAGAAGACTCTACACATGGACATCACCAGATGGTCAACAATGAAATCAGATTGATTATATTCTTTGCAGCCAAAGATGTAGAAACTCTAAACAGTCAGGAAAAACAAGATTGGGAGCTGACTGTGGCTCAGATCATGAACTCTTTATTGCCAATTTTAGACTGAAATTGAAGAAAATGGAGAAAATCACTAGACCATTCAGGTATGACCTAAATCAAATCCCTTATGACTATACAGTGGAAGTGAGAAATAGATTTAAGGGACTAGATCTGATTGACAGAGTGCCTGATGAACTATGGATGGAGGTTCCTGACATTGTTCAGGAGACAGGAATCAAGACCATCTCCAAGAATAAAAATGCAAAAAAGCAAAATGGCTGTCTGAGGAGGCATTACAAATAGCTGTGAAAAGAAGGAAAGAGAAAAGCAAAGGAGAAAAGGAAAGCTATTCCCACTTGAATGCAGAGTTCCAAAGAATAGCAAGGAGAGATAGGAAAGCCTTCCTCTACAATCAGTGCAAAGAAATAGAGGAAAACAATAAAATGGGAAAGACTAGAGATCTCTTCAAGAAAATTAGAGATGCCAGAGTAACATTTTATGCAAAGAGGGACTCAATAAAAGACAGAAATGGTATGGACCTAACAGAAGCAGAAGATATTAAGATGAGATGGCAAGAATACACAGAAGAACTTAACAAAAAACACCTTCATGACCCAGATAATCATGATGGTTACTATCTGGCACTCACCTAGAAACAGACATTCTGGAATTTGAAGTCAAGTCGGCCTTAGGAAGCATCACTACAAACAAAGTTAGTGGAGGTAATAGAATTCCAGTTGAGCTATTTCAAATCCTGAAAGATGATGCTGTAAAAGTGGTGCACTAAACATGGCAGCAAATTTGAAAAACTCAACAGTGGCCATAGTACTGGAAAAGGTCAGTTTTCATTCCAATCCAGAAGAAAGAAAATGCCAAACAATGTTCAAACTACATCACAATTGCACTCATCTAACACACTAGTAAAGTAATGCTTAAAATTCTCCAAGCCAGGCTTCAGCAATATGTGAACTGTGAACTTCCAGATGTTCAAGCTGATTTTAGAAAAGGCAGAGAAACCAGAGATCAAATTGCCAACATCTGCTGGATCATCGAAAAGGCAAGAGAGTTCCAGAAAAACATCTATTTCTGCTTTATTGACCATGCCAAAGCCTTTGACTATGTGGATAACAATAAACTGTGGAAAATTCTGAAAGAGATGGGAATACAGCACCACCTGATCTGCCTCTTGAGAAACCCGTATGCAGGTCAGGAAGCAACAGTTAGAACTGGACATGGAATAACAGACTGGTTCCAAATAGGAAAAGGAGTATGTCAGGGCTGTATATTGTCACCTGGCTTATTTAACTTATATGCAGAGTATATCATGAGAAACATGGAGGAAGCTCAAGCTGGAATTAAAATTGCAGGGAGAAATAGCAATAACCTCAGATATGCAGATGACTCCACCCTTATGGCTGAAACTGAAGAAGAACTAAAGAGCCTCTTGATGAACATGAAAGAGGAGAGTGAAAATTTTGGCTTTAAGCTAAAATTTCAGAAGACTAAGTGATGCATCCGGTACCATCACTTCATGGCAAATAGAAGGAGAAACAGTGGCTGATTTTATTTTTCTGGGCTTCAAAATCACTGCAGATGGTGATTGCAGCCATGAAATTAAAAGGTGCTTACTCCTTGGAAGGAAGGTTATGACCAACCTAGACAGTATATTAAAAAGCAGAGACATTACTTTGTCAACAAAGGTCCATCTAGTCAAGGCTATGGTTTTTCCAGTAGTCATGTATGGATGTGAGAGTTGGACTATAAAGAAAGCTGAGCACCAAAGAATTGATGCTTTTGAACTATGGTGTTGGAAAAGACTCTTGAGAGTCCCTTGGACTAGCAAGGAGATCCAACCAATCCATCCTAAAGAAGTTCAGTTCTGGGTGTTCATTGGAAGGACTGATGTTGAAGCTAAAACTCCAATACCCTGGCCACCTGGTGTGAAGAGCTGACTCATTGGAAAAGACCCTGATGCTGGGAAAGATTGAGGGCAGGAGAAGGGGATGACAGAGGATGAGATGGTTTTATGGCATCACTGACTGAATGGACATGGGCTTGGGTGGACTCCAGGAGTTGGTGATGGACAGGGAGGCCTGGTGTGCTACAATTCATGGGGTTGGACAGAGTTGGACACGACTGAGAGACTGAACTGAACTGAACTTAACATATTGGAATCAGACAAATACATCATTTGGAAAGCTGCCATGTGTGTGTTCTCAGTCATATCCAACTCTTTCTGACCCCATGGACTATAGCCTTCCAGGCTCCTCTATCCATGGAATTTTACATACAAGAATAATGAAGCAGGTTGCCATTTCTTTCTTCAGGGAATCTTATGAACCCAGGGATTGAACCTGAGTCTCTTGTGTCTCCTGCTCTGGCAGGCGGATTCGTTACCACTGTGCCACCTGGGAAGCCTAGAAATCTGCCTTCTGTATGGAAAATAGACTTTGGAATAGAATGTTTTTTTAACCTGCTAAATTTTAATTCAATAATAACAAGAGAAAAAATAAAATCAAAACCAATAAACAACAAAACATCTACTACAGAATAGAATACCAGAGACAGAATTATTTGTCCTTCTTTGCTCACCAAAAATTGATAATAATGTTTCAGAGGAGTTAAATGAAAGATAATATACATGCTATTACTATATATGATGTAGATGCACATATTTAAAGTTGAGATTGATTTAAATTATTGAGGAAATAACTCCAATTTATTTTTTACCAGTTAGCTAAAAAGTTTATTTTAAACATTATAATAGCCCAGTGTATATATTTTATAGTAACCAAAAATAAAACATAACAATACAGATATAAAATTAAAATCCTCCTTAATGATTGCTAAGTTACTTCAGTTATGTACAATCCTTTGCAACCCTATGGACTCTAGCTCCCAGGCTCCTTTATCCATGGGCATTCTCCAAGCAAGAGTGGGTTGCCATGCCCTCCTCCATGGGATCTTCCCAATCCAGGGACTGAAACTGCATCTCTTATGTATCTTCCATAAGAGATGTGTATATATATGAAGACTGAAGATTAGACCTGGTGGCAGAGACTTATTAAATGCTGCCTGGAATCACCAACTTTTCTGTGACTCTGTCAGTTGCTATCTCAGTAGCTGCTTTAATCACACCAACTATGAGCCAGACTATAAATTTATTTACAACGCAACAAAGCAATTCCCAAACAGGTCCTCTTACACCTCTTTACTGAAAGGACAACACAGAAAATTCCTGCTCAATCAGTCTCTTATTACTAATTGCATTTATCCTACAGAATATCTTCAAGAAGTCAAATATTATCTTAATAAGAAAAATACAACTCCTTTAATCACTTCTGTTAAGAAAAGCAATGTTACAAATGTCATATGTGTTCTTCATAACTGACTCTACTCATTCAAAGGTCTATCTTGTAGCTGTGTACATATTGAACAGAACTCTATACATTTCCATGCCAGCTAGGTAAACATAAGTTTCATAGTCACTTGATATTTCATATTGTTTACTGATGCACGTTTAGATTCTTCCAGCTGAGTTTCTCTCTGTTTCTGATAACAACTTACCACAAACAACTGAGTAAAACAAAAAATATCATATATTCTTAGATTTGTGTTTGCTTCTCCCTTGTCATGTGTACATTTCATGCTGTGATAAACTTCTATGGAAAGAGCACACATTTTCCAATATTCCATGGTACCACGTGAAACAACAGTGGAAGACTTAATGAGACCATTTAATCAGAATTACACTACTGAATACATCAGTGAGAATGGGGAAACATTCCATTGTGATGGCCTCAGGTAAACGGAATCATAGCTTATATGGTTCCTTTGCCAACTATTGTTCAGTGCGCTACCAAAAATTCAATACTAATTTTCTTCCATGAAGAAACTCAATATCAAAGTCAGATTAGGATTGGTTTGCTGAAATTTAATAGCAGATTTCTACCAGAGTCCAGATTAAGATAGCAGAGGATAAAAATCCTGAGCTCACCTTCTCCCACGGACAAACTAAAATTACAATTACGTATAGAACAACTGTCTTCCCAGGTAGTTCAGTGATAAAGAATCTGCCTGCCAAGCAAGACATGGCAGTTCAATCCCTGGGTTGGGAAGATTCCCTGGAGAAGGAGCTGGAAACCCACTCCAGTATTCCTGCTTGAAAAACCCCATAGACAGAGAAGCCTGGTGGGCTACAGTCCATGAAGTCACAAAGAGTACAGTCCATGAGGTCATAAAGAGTCGAACATAACTTAGCTATTAAACTACCACCACCACCATAGAGCAACTATCTTTAAGAACAACCTGAACACTAACTCTGTTGGTAAAGAATCCCTTTGAAATGTAGGAAATCCCAGTTCAATTCCTGGGTTGGGAAGATCCACTGGAGAAGGGAAAGGCTACTCACTCCAGTATTCTGGCCTGAAGAATTCCATGGACTGTATAGTCCACAGGGTAGCAAAGAAGAGGACACAACTAAGCAACTTTCACTTTCACTGAAGGCAAGCAGAACAGATTTCCTAAGCCTACATGGAGACCATAGGAGGGGCAAAGATGCAGTCTAGTCAAATCCACACCCCATTGTGGCAATCCACAAGTGAGAAGAATATGAAAACAACATAAACCTTCCTGAGGCCTGAGCCCCACATTGTGCTCCCCAGTCTAGGAGATGTTCATGAAGAAAATAGGCTTTCATAAAGTCTGGAATTGAAAAACATTCAGGCTTAAGTCTAGGAGAACCAGAAGAAACTGAGACATCACTATTGAAGAGCTTATATACAAACTCACCCCAAGTCCTAGTGCAGAGGCAGCAGCTTAAAATGTTCCTGGGTCATTGTGAGGAGGAGATTCATTGACTAATTTTAGAACACGTACTGAGAAGGTATGGAGGTTTTAGAACTTTCTCCAGGGACAGAAATGCTGATGGGCATCTTTTATTTTATTTTTTTTAACTCTCCTTTCATCTACCTGGCCCAGCACTGGTGGGCATCTTCTATCACTCTCCACTAAACTAGTTAACATCATGGACCCTGCCTAAGTGTTCCCATTTGGACTGACCTTCCAAAGTACTTCTCACTCTACCCCATCAAGTGTGTGTCTCCAGCTCTGCCAAGGGCTTTCCAAAACAGCTCAGTCTGTGGAGTCCAGCCTAGCACACCAGCAATTGTTATGAGGCCTCATAGCCAGTCATGGTGGGGCCAGTCCCATGCATCACCACCCTCGTGGCAGTGGTGATGGGAGTGGCAATTCACCTCTAAGTCAGCCAATCTGGGGGTCAGTAGTGCCCAACAGCATGCCTACAGAAGTCATGACTGGGTCTCACAGCCAGGCAAATTAAAAATGGAAAAACAATGTTCTAAAGTTGAACAGACCCAGCAAAAGCAAGTCAAAGAGGGAAGTTTGCATCAACAAAGATCTACCTCAGGAAACAAGAAAAATCTCAAATAAACTACCTAACCTTACACCTACAGGAACTAGAAAAAGAAGAAAAATAAAGCCTAAAGTTAGTAGAAGGAAGAAACATTCAGATCAGAAAAGAAATAAATGAAATACAGACTAGAAAAATAGAAAATATCAATGAAACTAAGATATGATTCTTTGAAAAGATAAAGAAAATTGATAAACATTTAGCCAGACCCATCAAGGAAAAAAATAAAAAGAGAACACCCAAATAAACCCAAAAATGGAAAAGGAGACATTACAACCAATACCACAGCAATAGAAAGCATCATAAGAGAATATTATAAGTTATAAAGCAACAAATTGAAAAACTTTGAAGATAAATTCCTACAAATATGCAATCTTCCAAGACTGAATCAAGAAAAATACAAAATATGGACAAGTGAAATACTAGTAACAAAATTAAATTATTAATAAAAAACAAACAAAAGTCCAGGACCAGATAGTTTCACAGGTAAATTCTACCAAACATGTAAAGAAAAATTAATGTCTATCATTCTCAAACTATTCCAAAATATTGAAGATGAAGGAATGTTTCTGAACTCATAGTACTAGGTCAACATCATCCTGACACCGAAACCAGAGAGGAAAACTGTAACACAAACATACTCACTATATAGACCAATATCACTGATGAACATAGATGCAAAAATCCTCAACATAATAAGCAAACAAAATTCAACAATACATTAAAAAGGTCATATATTGTGATCAAGTGGAATTTCTTCCAGAAACACAAACATAGCTCAATATTTTCAAATCAGTTAATGTGATAAACCACATTAACACTTTGGAGAATAAAAATCAAATAAGTAGATGCAGAAAAGGCATTTAACAAATTCAACATTATCTGATCTTTAAAAATCCTGAGCAAAGTACATGTAAAGAGAACATGCTTCAACATAATAAAGAGAACAGAATGTTTTAAAAATAAAGAGGTAGGCCATTTAGCTTATGAAAGCATAAAAGGTCTAGACAGATCTTCACGGAGTTCTCTCCATAGCAGGTTATGAGAGCAAGAAAATATTTTCCATTTACTAAGATAGGAAGTGCATTTATCTGAGAGAAACTCAGTGGATCACAAGAGGACTTGCAATTAAGACCAAGAACAGGCAACTATGAACATCATGGACTGTGGCCTGAAAACCAGTGGGAACAAAGACACTTGGGTAGACAAGAGCAGAAATCCATGTGGTCACCATGACTTCTCTAGCCTTGATTGCTGTATAGTCACTGAATACCTGCTTCCTGGGTACTGGGCATTTATTCTGGACCTCTTTGCTGGGCATTTTCTTCTTACCTCATGCTGAACCTTTTCTGTATACCTGAACAATGAAAATTCACCCAACTCCTGATCACTATGCCTTTACTCTATAGCTGATTACTATTTTTTTTCACTCTATACCCAACACCTAGCAAATGGCAAAACAACCCCAAAATGTCTCAGAAAAGAAAGTTGAGTTTCAAAATAAAATTAGAAATCAAATTCAATTAAAGGTGAGGTTAAATGTACTGCAGATGAGTTTTAAAATGAAATTTGAGCATTATATGTCCTAATACTATAGTTTCACACTTAAAATATTTTTATTTTATAATATTCCATAGTAATTTCCATTTATGAACTTTTATTAAAATACAGGGGCAATAGAATAGACTAATTAATATTACAAGTGGTAGTTGAGTAGTGGCCAGTGTCTAATAGGAGAGTTTTGTTTTGGTGAATTTCTCCAGAAAGGATAGAATGAAGAAAGGAGAGGAAGAAAAACAATAAAGTGGTCATAATTATGATACATTTATATAAAATGTTAGTAAATGTTTCCAAATGTTAAGAATAATTTTAACAAGGAAATTCATAAATATGTTTATGTGATAAAAATACAGAAAAAATATCACATGGAACAATAGCTCTTCACCTCTATAAAACATTATAATTTGTCTTTATTCCATATAGATTTTAAATGTCTATTAACTATCATGTTTGTGATAGTTTGTTAGGTGCACATGACACAGAAATAAAATAATCAAAAAAGTGAGATGTCTACAAATCAGTAAAATATAAGTTCAAATTAATTTGTAAAATAAACCACGTACATGAGTGCTCAGTTGCTAAGTCATGTCCTTCTCTTTGAGACCACATGGTCTATAGTCTGCCAGGTTCCTCTGTCCATGGAATTTTCCAGGCAAGAATACCAGACTGGGCTGCCATCTCCTTCTTTGGGAGATCTTTCCATTCTAAGGATTGGACCCACATCCCCTGTGTCTCCTACATCGGCAGTGGATGATTTACCATTGAGCCACCTGGGAGGCTCAATATAATATAAGGTAGTAAGTAATAAAATAATAAGCCCAGGATGCTCTAAGTTCAGTTGTAGTAAGAATTTAAGCTGCATTTTTTAAAAACATTATCTCCATGAAGAGAGTATTTAGTTTCAAGGCTAATTTATACACTAGAATGTTCCTTTATCCATTATGAAAATTTCACCCATTACATTTTTTACAATTACTTGAACATAGTTGAATCTAGAATTGCCAAAACTGATTGGTTTACTTTATATTTTCATTTCCTACACTGAGGTATATACATCTGAAAATAATTTGGGGATAAATTTTTAAAAACATAATATGCAACTTTAATTTTTATAAACTGTGTCCAGCTATTCTAGTGAAGTACTTTCTATAATGAACAGAGCACCAAGTCTAATCTATGTTCATAAAAAGTAAATGGAGAAACAAAGGAATCTGAAGCAGCATAAGATGTGATCTGGTAGATCATATCAATCATTGGATAAAAGTGAGAAAATAAATTGGTTTTGGGATCTTTCTTGAAACACAAGTGCAATTATTTACAGGAAAATAAAATGAATAATTGCTCCATAAAGTAATAATTTTTTTTACCAGGCATCAGAACAATAATGTTCTAAACAATAAGGTAGTTTATTTTTACAAACTCTTCTCTCCAGACATAACTGTAGGTAGAAAAGACTGACACATAATTATTCAATAAATAGTCACAGAACATTGTTCCAAGTGATTTACAGTAATAAGATACAGCCAAAGTAGAGGAGTCAAAGTTCTGGGCCTTGTCTTCAAAAACATTTGAAGCTTCTGCTCTCACTCTCCTGAAATGCTACCCTAGGAATGAATATGAAGTGTTTCCCCCACTATATAGGTCACCTTTTCTTTGTGTCAATGGTTTCCTTTGCTCTGCAGAAACCTCTTAAAGCCTCACTTGTTCATTTGTGCTTTTGGTGCCGAACTGAAAAAACCCATTACTAAGATGAATGTCAAGTTCACCCACTATGTGTTCTTCCAGGAGTTTTGGGGTGTGTTTCACATTCAACTTGTCTTTAACTCAACTCGAATTGAGTTTTGTGTTTGATTTAAGACAGGGATGCAGTCTTGCATATAGCTATCCAGTTTTCCTGACACCATTTATTGAAGAGACTCTACTTTGCCTCACTATATATTCTTGGTTCTTTTATCAACAGTTCATCAGCCATGTATGAATGGGTACTTCTGAGCTCTTTATTCTGTTCCATTGATCTATGTGTCTGTTTTTATGCCAATGCTGTACTGTTTTGATCACTATAGCTTTATAATATAGTTTGCAGTCAGGAGTGTGATGCCTCTACATTTATTCTTTCTCATGAGTGCTTTGGCTATTTGGAGCCTCTTGAGGATCCATAAAAACTTTAGGATTGTTCTATTTCTGTGGAAAATAATATTGAGGTTTTCATGGGGATTTTGTTAAATCTGTAGATTAGGATGTACGGACATTTTAACAAAATTCTTGCAGTCTATGAAAATGGAATATTTTTTCCATTTATTTGGTCTCCTTCAATTTCTTTCTTCAATGTCTGATAATTTTCATTGTGCAGATCTTTGACCTCCTCTAGTATATTTACTCCTAAATATTTTATTCTTTTTGATGTTATTTTAAATGGAATGATTTTCTTAAATTCTCTTTGTAATGTAAAATGAATGATATTCTGAGCCATAAATTCTGGTGTGGTTTGTTACAAAATAAATGCTAACTGATACAGAGGGAAAAGTATGAGAAGGAAGTTAAGAATGAAAATTTTCTCCAATATATGATTCATCACTTGTCCTATGTGATTGTTCATATTCACTCTGATCTACCATGAGGAATTGTAATGTCAGCTTCACTTTACTGAAATTGTCTTATCCTGAAATTATGCTCCAGGGTAATAATTTTAAAATGGCTACTAGAATCCTGGAAGATTTCCAGGTGAAGCTCCCAAGATGTTTGGGCAGAACTAAATCAGTTCCCCAACAAGCAGCACAATAAAATAAGCACAGCTGGTGTCTCTTCTTGTTGCTTTGCAACAAAAACACAGCTGCAAATGGAAGTAGATATGGGGTTTAGAGATTAAAAGGGAACAAAAAAACATGAAAAGGATTAGAGATGTTTTACTACATCTATGAAGACAAGGGACCTTACAGAATATAAGGGTCATGTGGTAAAATTTCATATCCTCTCCTTATATGCCAAATTAAGTTTTAGTACTCCACTGAATTAGAGTTCATAAATTTCATATTCATAATTTTATAAAATATTTTGTTCTCCCTCCGATGAACTAAAAACAATTATTCCTATAATGTGTTACAATTTTAAAATGCTTTCAAGTAAGTTAATATTGTATATTTTATTAGCATACAGAAGAGAATAAGTAGAAATTTATCTATTCCTTTATCGATACATTTCTGTGAAAAAGATGTAAAATTTATTACCAATATTGTGATCTGATATGGTTTTCTTTGAAACAATTTCTATATATAAAGCATGCTTTAAATTTAAGGTGATGACAATGCAACAAAATTAATGCTTTAAACTTTGTACTAAAATCTTGATTCCAGGCAAAATTAAGTCCAGAACTGCAGAAATGTGAGTATGCTTACGTAAAAAAAGAGACAAAATTATGTTTTTTTTAAAAAAAAGATATTTACCAACACACAAAATTAAAATTAAAAAAGAAAAACCCTTACTAGTTTTGTGATAATAATATATGCTATTGTAATATCACTAAATATTTTAAAACAGATGCCGTTCCATCTGAAAATGGCAATGACATTTACAAATAAGATTTATCCATTCTCTCGTGACTTCCCAAAGCCACACATGAACCTGAACACTGACTCCAAAAACAAGAATAGTTTCATCTCATGTTTTTTCCTCCTTTATTTGCAATGACAATCAGTAATATTAACTTTTCATCATTTCATATTTTTAGGACTCAGTTCTAAGCAACTAGTTTTTATAAACGTATTGAAAATCAAATTAAAGAAGTGCTTCTATAGAATAATGGCTCAGAGATGGTAAAATCATCAAGCCTGGAATGATAATAAACCACATACCACAGAAAAAAAGAACAAAAATTATGGTAAATGTGTATTGATAAAATGCATACAAGTCTCATCATAGTCCTCTCTGGTTACATTTTCCTTCTATGGTATTATAAGGTCATTCTGATCTCATAAGTTCATTTTGTTGAAGGCAGCTGCATTTTTAGATAAGTTTACAAGAAAGTAAAATGATAGGCAATAGCTTACTAGACACCCATCATAATCCAAAGGGTACTTTTTAAATCAATGCTATAAAAACAGGCAGTTTTTTTTTCTTTTTTTTAAATGGGAGCCACAATGACTCTCATGTAACCACACTGTCACTCTTTCTATAAGCACAAATACTTTAACTTTAGGCAGTGGTTTTCCTCACTATTTTCATAAAGATATCTATTCAAATATGACAACCAACATCTAAACATGAAAACTGCTTACCCGGCAGATAGAATTGGTTTTGGTCGCTCACATGCTAGTAAAGTAATGCTTAAAATTCTCCAAGCCAGGCTTCAGCAATACATGAACTGTGAACTTCCAGATGTTCAAGCTGGTTTTAGAAAAGGCAGAGGAACCAGAGGTCAAATTGCCAATATTCTCTGGATCATTGAAAAAGCAAGAGAGTTCCAGAAAAAACATCAACTTCTGCTCTATTGACTATGCCAAATCCTTTGACTGTGTGGATCACAATAAACTGTGGAAAATTCTTAAAGAGACAGGAATAACAGACCACCTGACCTGCCTCTTGAGAAACCTGTATGCAGGTTAGGAAGCAATAGTTAGAACTGGACATGGGACAACAGACTGGTTCCAAATAGGAAAAGGAGCACATAAAGGCTGTATATTGTCACCTTGCTTATTTAACTTATATGCATAGTACATCATGAGAAATGCTGGGCTGGAGGAAGCACAAGCTGGAATCAAGATAGCCAGGAGAAATATCAATAACCTAAGATATGCAGATGACACCACCCTCATGGCAGAAAGTGAAGAGGAACTAAAAAGCCTCTTGATGAAAGTGAAAGAGGAGAGTGAAAAAAAGTGGCGTAAAGCTCAACATTCAGAAAACGAAGATCATGGCATCCGGTCCCATCACTTCATGGCAAAAAACAGGGAAACAGCAGAAACAACGGCTGCCTTTATTTTGGGGGGCTCCAAAATCACTGCAGATGGCCATTGCAGCCGTGAAATTAAAAGACGCTTACTCCTTGGAAAGAAAGTTATGATCAAACTCGACAGCACATTAAAAAACAGAGACATTACTTTGCCAACAAAGGTCCATCTAGAAAAGGTTATGGTTTTTCCAGTGGTCATGTATGGATGTGAGAGTTGGACTATAAGGAAAGCTAAGTGCCGAAGAATTGATGCTTTTGAACTGTGGTATTAGAGAAGACTCTTGAGAGTCCCTTGGACTGCAAGGAAATCCAGCCAGTCCATCCTAAAGGAAATCAGTCCTGGGTTTTCATTGGAAGGACTGATACTGAAGCTGAAACTCCAATACTCTGGCCACCTGATGCGAAGAGCTGACTCATTGGAAAAGACCCTGATGCTGGATGATAAAGGAGACAACAGAGGATGAGATGGTTGGATGGCATCACTGACTCGATGGACATGGGTTTGGGTGGACTCCAGGAGCTGGTGATGGACAGGGAGGTCTGGCGTGCTGTGTTTCATGGTGCCACAAAGAGTTGGACACTTGAGCAACTGAACTGAACTGCTATACCATGAGCATTTTAACACTATGGGATTTTCTTTGGCAAGTATTATTTCTTAATAAGTATTATTTCTCCCATTCATGTTTCTACTTTGAAATTGTTTTATTCTTTTATCTTGCATGTTTCTTATGAGAGTGATTCTCAGCTGTGAGCAATTTTGGCCTCCAGGGATCTTCAGGCAATATCTGAAGACATCACAGTAAGGCAGCAAGAGGAGAGATGCTGTTGGAATCTAACCAGTAGAGAGACCAGGGATGCTGCTAAACATCCTACAATGCTCACGACAGGCCCTACAACAAAGAATTATCCAGTCCAAAATGTGAGTAGTGGTATTGCTGAAAAACCTTATTTGGGGAGGAGATGATTCCCTATATAATAGTTGAAATTACATGGTGTATGTAAATGCAAGTGAGAAAGACAAACCTTATATTAGAACATGCATCAAAAAGCACTTCAGTTTATTTTGCATGCTTCTTTATTAAAATACTCAGAATGTCAAGACTTTGTCTGCTGATTATTACTCAGTGACAAGACATATACAATCAAATCATGCTTTTCTCACAGGCAATACAACACACAGCGATTACTGGGAGGGCTCCACAACCATTTCTTTGCACTGTGGGGATATACAAGAAACAACAATCTGATAAAAACATGTGCACAGGAGAGGTCCCTGGAGCTGCTTTCTCTTGCCTCCTGTTTTCTCAGAGCACATTTGGCAAAGCTCTACAGGGAACCCGTCAGTTGCATGATGATTCTGCTTATTCCTCCTTAACCACACAGACACACAGACACACATACCCACACACACAAACTCTAAGCTATATAACTCTGCAGGGAAGCAAGAGGAATGTTTTTCATCATGTGTACTTTATGCAAAATGCACTTTTTTTTCTCCTCATCTAAGCCAAAAAAAAAAAAAGTACATGCTTTATATAAGATTCAGAGGATATCTTCTCTGTCTGCAAGCAGGGCTCTCAGTCCAACTGTACTGTTCCTCTATTTTTTGCTCATCAAATACCATATTAAAAATTTGTTTACACATCTGCAACCTGCTTAAATGTAGGCACTTTTTTTTTTTACTGTTTTATTACTAGCCCATATCACAGTTCTAAGCATACAAAGTGCCTTTCCTCGCTCTCTTTTCCAGAAGAATTAGACAGCTTAAAGAATAAAGTTTTTTTTTAAAGACTGGATGATCCAAAACTCAATTAATGTGCATATGGTAAAAACAATTATCTTATTTGGCACCTTCTATTGTGAAAGTTTTGTTGTCAACTGTCTCACTTTTGTAAGCTATTATTAGTATTAGAAATTAATATAGTTTTAAATGTGAATGCTATTATTTTTTATGATCACATATCACTTTTTATTATTATTTCATAAATAACATATACATATATCAGTTCAATAAAGAAGAATAATGATGTACTTCTGTTATACCAAATAAAACTGCAGCCTTCTTTTTTAGAAGTAATTGCTTTCACCGATGTGTGTGGTCTCCATATATTTCTATGTGTGCCTTCATATTCACGAACACATACTCATTTTTTTAAAAAAAGGATGCTATTCCACATGGATTTCTGAAAACATTCTCACTAAAATACTCTCAATCTTTGAATGTCAGCATACACAGTTTAAATTCATTCATTTTAAGCCTGCCTTGGGTACCACTGTATGAAGAACAATTTGAGAACTTCACTGTACTTTAAGTATGTTTTCTATTTTTCACATCTGTGAACAATACTACAATGGGCAACTTTCAACATATGACTTTAGATATCCATGTCAGTATATCTATAAAAGAGTCTTCTCCAATAAACATATGTTCTTTTAAAAATTTTGATAGATATTGCCAAACTACCCTTCAAAAATCTATAGAAATCAAAATTTCTGCTAGTAGTTCTGCACACTAATAATTTTGAGAATTATTAAATTTGCATGCTTGATAGGTAAACACTGCTATCTCTTTCTCCTTTAATATAATTAACATTTATTTTCCTATGAATCTCCTCCTAATGTAATTTCCCCATGCTCATCTGATTGTAGTGCATTTTTCTTACTGTTGAAACAGTTCGTTTTTTTTTTGCACTTAGTTGCTCATTAATGTCTGACTCTAGCCCACCACTCTTCTGTCCATGGGGATTCTCCAAGCAAGAATATTAAAGTGGGTTGTCATATCCTCCTCCAAGGGATCGTCCCAACCCAGGGATCGAACCCAGTTCTCCCACATTGTAGGGGAATTCTTTACCCTCTGAGATACCAGGGAAGCCTGAAACAGTTTCTTATGTAGTGAAAATTAGTACTTTATCTGCCCTATGTGTTTGTATTTTAGTTTATTATCTTTCATCTTCTTTGAGTTAACATAATTATTTGATATCTTTATTTTCAACTGTTTATTCATTTAAATTCATATCTTATTTCTTACTGACTATTGAATTCATATCTTACATTAAAAATCCTTCATCACATTTGTTCATTTTACTTTTAAGTGGTTACATTTCATAAGCATATTGAATGTTTCAGTTTTATATACCTTAATTATGGATTTATTTACCATTTATATTGTTCCTAAGTGTTGGGGAAAACACTGTTTCACATCGCCCAACACTGTAACCATGCTTGGTCTGAACTCCACTCCTTAGCTCAGTTCATACAGATACTTTCCACTCCAGAAGTGGCTCTGGACTATTCCATTCACCTCACTGTCCACACCATCTGGGTTATCAAGGTTTTTCAGCTACCTGGAGCTTTTTCATTCTCCACACTATTTCTTTCTCTGCACTATCTCTGATGTATGTATTTTGTGGTTGTTAGAGGGATTTGCATTAAAAAAGCATTCCCTTATTGGACCCCCTAGGGATTAGATTCTGGTATAAAGGAATAGCTCTTCCTTTATTTCCAGGCAATATTGGATGAATTTTCCTTTGTATGGTATATTGATGTTGTTTAGTTGCTAAGTTGTGTGTGACTCTTTGCCACCCCATGGACTGTAGGCTCCTCTGTCCATGGGATTTTCCAGGCAAGAATACTGGAGTGGGTTGCCATTTTCTTCTCCAGGGGATATTCCCAACCCAAGGATTGTAACCATTGCAAAATGCTCTCTTGAATAAGAGGAACATTATAATAATATCAAATTTATTCCAATGAATTAAGAAGGGGATCCTTACCTCTGGCCCAGTAAACTATATGGATCCTGGAACTTTCCCTTGTTATAATTATTCCACAAATAGCTTGATCTAGATTTTGTGTTTTTTTAACTGTATTGAAAATGGGAACTCAAAAGCTGAAGCTTAGACATCTTTTCCATTTGCACGTTTTACTAACCCTGTGATCTTGGGAAAATTAATTAATTCTATATTATTAGTTTTATCCTCTGTAAAACAAGAATAATTTGTAATGCTAACCTCAAGATAATACAAGCATGGAATTATTACAAACGACATGCAGTATCAGTCACATAATAAGTGCTCAGTAAATATTCCTTGGAGATGTTTTCAGTGATCCTTATCACAACTGCTGTGGCATCATGTGGTCTTAGACTTCAACAAAACATAGTGGATATTTTATAATAAACAACTTTTGATTTTCTGCAAACCTCAAAGTCAACATTCAAAATCTCAATCTTTTTTGATCCACTGATCAAAACTTTATGGACTCAATCAGTTCTGCAGTTGATAGGAAGCAAGATGTAGTTATCTGAAATCAACTATTAGCTTCACCACAGACAGAGAGAAAAATGCTGCACCAACAAAATCATCTAACATCACAATTATACAGTAGAGATAGTAAAGAGGAATGATTTTATGTAACATTCCCAAATCAAGCAACTTAATACAACTGTATTGTATTAACATCATTGTTGTTATGTGATGCTAAAATCTTTCTTGCCATTCCTTTGTATTCAGTATTAGATTCAGTTCTTCGGTTACTGTGCTGTGTGCTGTGCTTAGCTGCTCAGTTGTGTCTGACTCTTTGCGACCCCATGGACTGCAGCCCACCAGGCTCCTGGCTTAATGTTAAAACCGAGAATTTGTCTGAGTACCAATTCAGACTGAATACAGCTGCGTGCATCTGAAATCCAACTCAAGAACATAAAGAGACAAGATTTACTTTCTTAAGGAAGCTCTTGGGATTCACACACCAGGTCTGGAGCATCAGTTCTGAGATGGATCATCCTTCCGGGCCCTTTTATCTTTCTGATCCATCTCACTTAGCAACAGGCTTTCATCTTTATAGTTGCAAGTGGCTGCTGTATTTTGAGACCACATCTGCTTTAGGCAACAAGGAAAATGGCAATGGGTAAAATATCCGTGCCAGGTGTGTCTTTTTGGCAGAAAGTCTGTATCTTTCCTGAAAGTTCCACCTACTGACCTCCACTTAACATCCTACTATTTAAAATTACATCACATGGTCATTTTTAGATGAAAAAAAAATAGTAGTAAGTGAACATTTAATTCTGCATAGTATCAACCTGAGCAAACCACAGGGAAAGAGAGGCTGAATATAAGGTAATTAACGTCATTTACCTAAAGGGAAGAAGCATGATTCTATTGTTTGTGACAAATGGCATATTCTTTAAATTTTCATTTTTAATTAGAGGATGATTACTTTAGAATATTGTCATAGTGTCTGCCATACATCAACATGAGTCAGCATCAGGCATTCATATGCCCCTACCTCTTGAACCTCCTTCATACTTCCCTCCCCATTCCACCCATCTAGGTTGTCAAAGAGTACCAGCTTTGGGTGCCCAGCGTCAAACAACAAATCCTCACTGACTATTTTACATATGACAATATATATGTTTCAGTGCTATTCTCTCAAATCACCCCACCCTCTCCTTGCAACAAATGCTATATCTATCAAGAGTATTAGAAAACAACACTATCTTCTAATCGTTCCTCCTGCCTCCAAGCTCATTCCTTTAAGCCTCTTGCATTAGAGATTGGCAAACTTTTCCTGTAATGGCCAACACAGGAAATGTTTCAGCTTCTGTGAGCCATGATGTTGTCTACAACTATAGCTCTGCTACCATAGTGCCTAGACTATCATAAGCAAAATTTAAATGAATGGTTACAGATTGGTTCTAGTAAAATTCTGTCTACAAAAACAGAGTGAGACCCTTCTGTATAGCACAGGGGCAAAAAGTAAGGTAGACTCTGTTTGGAAAACATATATTATTAAAGAATGCATTCCAATATACATTAGGTACACACACGTACTATTTGATTTCTTTCTTTCTTTTTTTTTTTTAATTTGCTTTACTCTATTGTGTTGGTTTTGCCATACATTGACATGAATCCACCATGGGCATACATATGCTCCCCCACCAGAACCCTCCTCCCTCCTCCCCCCGGTTCCCTATCCCTGGGTCATCCCAGTGCACCAGCCCCGAGCATCAAACCTGGGCTTGCGATTGATTTCACATATGATAATTAACATGTTTTATGAGGTACCTAAAATTGTCAAATTCACAGAATCAGAATGACTGACTGGGTGCAGGGGCTGGGTGCAGGAATCAGGCGGGCGAATGGGAAATTAGTGTGTAATGAGGACAGCGCTCCAATTTTGCCTCTGTGCTCAGTCTTGTCTGACTCTTCATGATCCCCAGGACTGTAGCCCTCCAGGCTCCTCTGTCCATAGGGTTTCCCAGGCAAGAATACTGGAGGGGGCTGTCATTTCCTCCTCCAGTGGATCTTCCCTCCTCAGGGACTGAATCCTCGTTTCTCACATCTCTTCCATTGCTAGCTGGATTCCTTACCACTGTGCCACCTGGGAAGCCCCACGTTCCAGTTTAGGAAGGTAATAAAGTCAAGGGATGCATGATGGTGAGTGTTGCACAATGATGTGAATGTACTTATTGCCTCTGAACTGTACAATTAAATATGGTTAAAATAGTATGTTTTATATTATGTGACTTTTACCACAACAAAAAAATATAAATATTTAAAAAAAAAGAAAGCAAGCTGGATTTGTGTCCCTTGTCATGGTTTGCTGGTCCCTCTTGCACCATATTACTAGCTATTCTGTGGTTGTTTTTGTGTATTTGTTTATTTCTAAAATCAGAGGCAGTGCAGATATCACTTATTCTTAAGCCCACAATGTAAAGCGAATTCTTTACTACACTAACATCCATATCACTCTCTATATGTTCATATTACAATGTGCAGTAGATGCTATTATGATGTTTTATGTGTTTATTTTTCCACAATGAGTTCAAAATCACACACAGTGTGATTTCCAATATGAATAAGCCTATAGCTTGCCATACTCTTTCAACAGAAATCACGCTGGGACCCACGGTACAAGACAGACTGAAAGCCTACTCTGCTTTGTCCTTTTTCTCCAGGACTTTCAGGCAATAAATTTTCTCCTTCAACCAGGCTTGTTTCTATAAAAGAACGTAAAAAGATAGTTGATCTTGGAACAATCTGGGGATTCAAGACACCAACTTCCCTCCTGCAGTCAAAATCCATACATAACTCATTACAGTTGGCCCTCGTATAGAAGGTTCCAATAAGGGGGAGGGGGGTGGTGGCTCACACAGTTCACACCCATGTTGCTCAAAGGTCAGCTATACTAATATTTCCCATTCCTATCCTTCCCTCTGAGTCCTAGATGAGGACTGAAACGTTTTGGCTTATTCCTAAGGCCTTCAGCCTTTGCTGCGATGATTTCTTTATGCTTCATGATTCTGAAAAGTCCAGCATCATTCATCATGCTTACATGTACTCACTTAGCTTTAACTGTGTTTACACACAGGTATATAGTTTAGGTTGCATTTATAGTAACTTTTTTTCCTCCCCTTATTATTTTCTTTGGCTTTTTGCTCTCTGTTTTGATTGATTTCAACTATTGTGTATGTCAACTGTTTTCCTAAGTATCTCTCTAGATAAAGTGGGAGGATGATATGGACTACCCTGGAAATTCAGGGGTTAAGACTTCACACTTCCATTGCAGCAGATGTGGGTTTGATACCTGGTCAGGGAACTAAGGTCTCCCATGTTGTGTGGTGCGGCCAAAAAAATTCTGAAAAAGGTAGAAGGATGATATACTTTCTGGATTCCTTTCTATATATTTCTTTCATGCTAACAGATATATCATGTTTTTGACTGAGCGAAGGATTTGGTATTCAGTCTTTTCTCTGAAGGCTGACAATGGTTTTAAATTATTAACCACATTCCAGTATTTCAAGTGACAAATATGATGTGAAAATACCTTTTCCTAGTCAGTAACTTTAAAACATCTGAAGTCTATGTAATTTTTTCTTCATTCATAGGCTTTAGGAAAACTTTGCAAGCATCCAACTAGGTTTGATTCTTTCCTAATTAACCCTTCCTGGAATTCAGAAAGTCTATTCAACTTGTAAAGTCTGTATATTCTTCACCTTAAGGTTAAAAGCAATGTTACTATTCCTCTCCTTCATCTGGTGTTTCTTGCATTCTGGGAACATACGTTATTCCCACACTATGTCTAGTTAATATATCCTCCAAGTCTCATCAATTTTTCACAATTTCTATATATTTGTATTTTTGTTCTCTGATTTTTACCTCCTTCTTCCAGTCTTGGAAGTTCTTAAGTTCTAAGAAAACAGTTTGGGTCTTATCAGTGACCCTGTGTGCCTCAATGTGTGTACTGATTTTCTGTTGTTTACTTATTGTAGAAAACATGGCTTTGAGTTGTAGGAATCTCTCTGCAGTGTCCTTAAAACGTTAGTGCTCTGATTACCTAGTGTTCAATACTCTTCTTGGTAATGACTGCTGTGCTTGTTTTCCTCTTGGTGCTCTGCCCCCCAGAGTGACGGTCCGTTTCCAGCGGGTCCCTGGGGTTCTTATGTGGCCCCTGGCAGTACCTTACCAGCGGCATTCTCACAAATGATGGGGTCACAGATCTTTTGCTTTTGTAAGGAGATGATCGCAAATGTGCTATCAGTCCCTCGACAAGGCTCCAGAAGAAAGTCTATTCTGGAGTTTTTACACAAACTTTCACCTGCCAGAAATAATGATGTTGATCTCTAGCTTTTTCTGTGTGTTTCGATGGGGGTATTCCTTGTGGCTTGTGGGATCTTAGTTCACCAACCAGCAACTGAACTTTAGCTCTTGGTAATGAAAATGTGGAGTTCTAATGACTGGATCGCCAGGGAATTCCCTTCAACTTTCTTAAGAGACCCATGTGCCTGATGTCTCTGGGGCCTTTCCACTGACTCTCTGAGACTAGACCCTGCATTCTACTCTGGTCTCTGGGGAGTCCATTTGGCAATTGCTTTCTCCCCCGAGATTCTGTTTAAGAAGGAAAACTGAGTCTTTCTAACCTGATTCCCCCACAGCTTAAGGAGCTATCTGCTTATCTCAGGAAAATTAAAATAGACTAGATTTGGGAAAACAGAAGAAACTGCAACCTTCCACTAAAAAAACCTTATATATATGAGACAAAGGATATTAACAAAACATATTGCAGTGATCATTTCAAAACAGATCATGTTGTTCATCTTCAATTAATAAGTGCTGCATATATTTATATCTCAATAAAACTGCAAATATTTTCCAAATTTAAATATATATATATTTATATATATATATTTATATATATATATTTATATATATATATTTATATATATATATTTATATATATATATATCCATTTGCACAGAGTAATTTGATGAGTGACTATAATAACCTAATTCAATACCCATATATATAAACTTAAGTATATAAAACATTTACTCAAAATATATCTTCTAAATCCAAATGTAGGACCTCACAGAGGTAATGAAAATATTTTCATCATAGTTGAACTTTATTTTAATTATATTCAGGAAATTCATCTTAGATAAAATTAAAATAAAATAGCTAGGCTTCGGAAATCACGAGAAGATTGGAAATTTCTATCATGACTTATCAAATACAGTGTAGGCTCTGTATTCAGGAGCGACTGGGGTCAATTTCTTCATGGAAATTCAGAAAAGAACTTGGGAAATTTACTTACATACTATATACCAGTTTGTACAGCTTTAATGTGGCATTTAAAATATTTTGCAGGGTTATCATATATTTTAAAATAAAGAATGCAAATGCTTAAGGGTATCTGCAAATTTTATTGATTAATGTAACTACTGCTTGTACTATCAGTACTATTATAATTTGATCATCACTTGAAAGTTGAAAAGACATAGCGATAGATTTCCAACACTCTACTGTATATATTGATACAAACTGTCACTGAATGTGTTGGTATGGTAAAAAAAAAAAAAAAAATTACACCAATTAAGCAAGAATTGCAAGTATTTTCTCATGTCTGAATGGTTTTTCCTTGAGATCAAGCTGTTACTTACACTAACAATGTCAGAAATGTTTTAATAAATGCTAGAACAGCTAGCAGAAATATCCTTAAAACTTTAGGCCATAGGAAATTATTAAAATATTTGGAATTTCTTAAAATTTCTTCACACCCTCAAAATATTTAAATATTAGTCTTCAAAATATTATTTTTAGATCTTCAAAAATATATTAACTTCCAAAATATAAAAATGATTTATCTTACCCATATCTGACATTTCAGGCACAGTTACAATGTATGGTCCGTCTGTGAACTTTGGAGCATTGTCATTGATGTCTTGCACTTTGATGATAAACTCGGATTCAGGCTCAAGGGGCTTGTTTGTTCGTCTGTCAATAGCCTGAGCATGAAGCACATAGTGAGTCTTCTGCTCCCTGTCTAGGCTTTTTGTTGAGTGGATGTCACCCGTGGTATCGTCAATGATAAAAATAGTCCCAGCACCTTCTCCAGTAAGGATGTACTTGACAGACCCATCACCTTTGTCAGAATTGGAGTGCAGCTGTAGAAAAACATGGAAAAATTTATATTACATTCCAACCTTACATGGTGTTCTTTGAAAATTGCCTATCTATAATTTAATACTTAGTTTGGTTATGAACTTTTTCTTCTCTCCAATGTCCCAGTTGTTGCTAAAATCATGTTTATCTGCATTTTTTCTCTACTTGGTATAAATAGGGATATTTCATTATGATCTAAGAGATTTAATTATTGAAGAAAAATTAATAAGCAATACTTATTAAAAGAATAACCCTTGCTGTCATTCTACTAAAGCAATATTTTGCTACCCATACAGAATAGAATTGTAAAAGAAACAACCAGTAAATCATAGGTGTCTTCCATATTTCCACAGGGAATTAAAAAAAAAAAAAAGAATTAACTGCTTGCCATTATATTTCAATATTGAAATTTAAAAAATACTACAGTAAAAATTGAGATTCAAATTATTTATTAAAATTTCCACAGAATGGATGCTTATTTATCACAGAAGCATTAATTTTATAATTTGGAAAAATAAATATCTTCTAGATTGCCAAATTAAAAAAAAAATTTGTGATGGAATATTTTCTTTCTTGAAAAATTATGAAATTTTACACTCAAAATTTAAATGGCAGTGATAGATTTAATCAGTAAGTAAGACCTGGTTTTTAATTTAAATACACTAAGAAATCTCACTTGTAAAACTAAAATGATTGGATTTTCTTTGAATAGACATTAGAGGAGTAATATTTCAGCAGAGGTCTTCAATAAGAAAGACAAACAATGTACATTAAGATAATTAAAAAACTCCTTTTATCATTTAAATATTAGCAAATGCTTTTAAAGTGCATATAATTCACACAATGTCTGGCCATAACTTATAATATCAAAGTTCCGTTAATATTTCTATGTGTAACACTGCTATATTTCTAGTTTGAACATCCACAGTATTTTCTTAAATCTCAAACACATACTTGAAAAATTGTTTCTCCCAAGAGATCTGAACAGTTATCCTTCACATGAGACCTTTTTGGTCACATAACCTCAAGTACTCACCTTTTGCACATTTCTGACACTCTGAAACACTGAAAATATATAACCTTGTTCACATAGCATTTTGGTTTCTAGTCAAAGTAAAAATTTTCAAGGTTTATGTTAAAGTCTCTGAACTCAGAAGACATTTTTAAAGGTAAAATATAGAAAAAAGATAATAAAAGGAAAGGACTATTTCAATGGGAAAATGAAGGGATCTGAAACATAACAGTATATCAGGAAAAATTGTAATTATTTCTTGAAAACACATAGACATAATCAGGGATAAAATTTTGATAGGCATCACTCAGCTAGATTCAACAAATTAAATCATTTCCAAACTGATTTTTTGGAGTTTTTCTAAAAAGGAGCAAAACTACATTAGCAGAATATGAAAAACACAGCTTTCAAAGATTCACACTTCATTAGTAAATTAACTACTAAAAGAAGCAGTAGAATGAGTTGTGTGGAGACAGTTGTATGCATGCATGGAAATGAATTTATTCATTTATTTATGTCTCTTTACATCATTTTAGAACCGATAAAAAGAGATTTATCATTTATACATCAGATGTCTACAAAATATCAATTGCCCAGTCTGTTTCCTATTCTCCAATTTTGCATCTATCCATGACAAAAACACAGCAAAATAAAGGATCAAGTTCACTGAACAAATGTTTCTAAAACATTTTCTGGAACACGCATGCTATTAAATTAACAAAAGGTGAAGTCATTTTAATAGCTATTGCTATATTGTGTGTGGATCATAAATCTATATATAATAAATATGACTAATTAAAAACACTGACAGAAAGGGTTAAACATTCTAACAACTAACTATTGAAAGATAAGATAAGGGTGAAAATTGCCTATTGAGGATATTTACATACTATTACATTTTTAGAGTGGTTAATTTGAAATTATTTAGTTTTGGATGAAAAGTTCACACTACATTTAACTATATGTATTTTTTGAATAGGCATATGGACACAGACCAGCAACAGAAGTATGTAAAAGAAGTAGTAAAGTTGTCAATCTAAAGCATCTGTTAAAAATTTATATGCTCTATGCTTTATATGGATTATGATAAATAATTCAATTAAAGATAAATGCCAGCAAATTTATGGCTTTAGATTTTAACACTTGAATCTGACTCCACATTTACAAAGTTCTGAGAATTAACATAGCACTTAGCATAAATGTTTCAGAAGTTATGTCTAACTAGATAGTAAATGTGCAGTGTGTACTAAATTGCTTTAGTCATGTCTTATTCCTTGGGACCCTATGGACTGTAGTCCACCTGGCTCCTCTGTCCATGGGATTCTCTAGGCAAGACAACTAGAGTGGGTTGCCGTATCCTTCTCCAGGGGATCTTCATGACCCAGGAATAAAACTTGTGTCTCTTAGTCTCCTGCATTGGCAGGTGGGTTCTTCACCACTAGTGCCACCTGGGAAGCCCCCAAAATGTACAGTAGTCAGTGAATTATAACTTCAGTTCAATTCAGTTGCTCAGTCATGTCTGACTCTGTGTGACCCCATGGACTGCCACATGCCAGGTTTCCCTGTCCATCACCAACTCCCAGAACTTGCTCAAACTCAAGTCCATTGAGTTGGTGATGCCATCCTACCACCTCATCTTCTGTCGTCCCCTTCTATTCCTGCCTTCATACTTTCCCAGCATCAAGGTCTTTTCCAAGGAGTCAGTTCTTTGCATCAGGTGGCCAGAGTATTGGAGTTTCAACGTACCTTTGACTGTGTTATACAACAATATCAATACTGCTAAGTAAGGAAATCAATCCTGAATATTCTTCGGAAGGACTGATGCTGAAGCTGTGTTGTATAACAGTCAAAGGTACGTTGAAATAGTATAATAATGCATTTGGATTAAATAAGTTTTGATACTATTTAGCTTGAGTGTTTTAGCTTTTTTAATATTGTGTGTGGTTTTTTTTTGAGTATAGTTGATTTACAATGCCATGTTAGTTTCAGTTGCACACCTAAGTACCCTGTGCTATACAGTATGTTCTCACTAGTTATCTATTTTATATATAGTAGTGTATGTCAATACCATTCTCCTAATTTATCCCTTCCTTGTTTATTTCCTGGTAAACATAAATGTGCTTTCTATTTCTATTTTGTAAACAGATCTAGTTTGAGTGTTTTACTAATGGAGAAGACTATTCAATGGATTTTTAAAATTTCTCATCTGGCCTTGAAATGATAGTTTCCATAAAACACTAATGGAAACCTATCACAGTAGCAGTAGGTCAATCAATAAATACTTTACAAGACTATGATGAGAATTATTTGTGAAACAACAAAGTGATACACCCTCAGGATTATCTCTTCTCTATTCAACCTAATCTTAAAAATTCATTTTTGTTTACAACATACACTCCAACAGAGATTAGGGGAAACACGGCTTATATTGTCTTGTTTTGCTTAACAATTAGGTTTTAAGATTCTGGAAGAACACAGGCTTTATATTAGATTTTACAAGGCAAAAATGATGAATAAGTGAATGAATAAATGCAGATGTTGAATGAAATGGATGAAGAATAATGAGTGTAGAAGAGGTAAAAATCTTAAGATATGGAAAGAAAGCTCTTAGATATAGATGATCAGGTTACACAGATAATCAGAATAAAAATGTGTTGTCTTTGAGGGTGGGCAGCAATGAGACATCAAATGAAAAGAACTTGGAAAAGAGTCATAAAGTAGGAATGCTCTAGATGCTTCCCTGGTGGCTCAGATGGTAAAGAATCTGCCTGCAATGCAGGAGACCTGGGTTTGATCCCTGGGTTGGGAAGATCCCCTGGAGAAGGCAATAGCAACCCACTCTAGCATTTTTGCCTGGAAAATTCCATGGACAGAGGAGCCTGGCAGACTACAATCCATGGGGTCATAAAGAACTGGATATGACTGAGCAACTACCACTTTTTTTTTAAATATTGCATTGTAAGTTTAGCTAATGACTATATTGAGAGATTTGCATCTTTTTTCCATTAAAATATTTTTTAAAAAATTGGAAAATAAAGTTGATTTTAGTCACACATAGTTCAATAATCCTACAGAGAATAGTAGAGGGGTCTTACAAAACCCACAGTAATGGGAATATACTTATAGAATCATGAGATTTTGTAAAGTGAGTGCTATTTTATGCTAAAAGAGAGCTATTATACTGTCCTAAAGCAAGTATAAAATATCCTTGTGTATCTGATCACATAATAACATAGGGTTAATTAGTTGTTTTTTAAAGAACAGAAAAAGGAGAAGAAGGAAGAAAGAAAAGAAAACACAATCACCCAAGTGAAGCAAAATGAACTCTTCTCTGGTATTCCTTTAATACACTGTCTCTTCCTTAGTGTTAAGGAATAACCTATAGCACTTAGAAAGCTAACATGACTCATATGCGTTTCTCTCAGAAAACTATTTATTTATTCACCCTGGTACACATTTGATTAGGACCTAAAAATTTATAACTTTCTTTCTAATGCAGAATTCCTTACTGAGATAATATTCTATCCTTTGGGGAAAAATAACTTAAAAAAGTTAAAAAGATAGTGTCAGAGCAATTAATTTTGAAAGTGGCTTCTATTTAGGACTTCAAGCTTTGTTATAAAGATAGGCCACTGACTATTTTGGACTGTATAATTTATGCATTTTTATGAATAAGAAGTTTGTATTTACAATATTACAGTAGAAGTCAGAAAGAGTCAGAGATATTGTATAGTGATTTCATTATAATCATTTTTCCAACACATAAAATACAGGTGATATAATGTTAGAGCAATGTGAGGAACATAGGAAAGGCATGTCATTAAAATTTACTATGCATCTCTCATTCCATTGTTAATATTTTTTTATGTTTTAAACCATAAGCAGATAAAATCAATTGAATTCTTAATAAGTAATGGGTGCAAAGGAAAAACATATCAAATATGTTTTTACCATACATATTAATTACTATTGGTAATTAACACATTAGTCTCTTCATGCAACAATAAAAAAAGAATATATAATCAGACTTAATCATGCACCAATGCATATGTAAAAAGTTATGCTAAATGCAGTATCAGTAAAGTATTTTGTTCAATCACAAAGCTAGTGTTAATCAATTAAAAGGTTAAGAAATTAGATGAGGGTAAGAAAATAAGGATTTCATTCGTTTAACTACAAACATCCAAGGTCCTTGCATACATGCAAAGGTTTCATGATTGAATTTTACTTTCTAGCTTTTAACTGTTTTATTGGTATTCTTAGAAAAGAAAACTAGTAAATGAAAAAGAGGAAGAGGAAAGGAGCAAAAAGGGACACATATTTTAACTATTATATCCCCTCCCACCGAATCCCAAATCAGGGGTATTAACACACAAGATGAAAACCTACAAAATATCTCTAAAGTTTGAAGTTGTAAGAATCCCATGCCCATCAGCTCTACTTCAGAGAGATCCATTAAATGTGCCAAACATTTGGCCACTTGCAGAATACACTCATGGGTTGAGAATTTCACTATTAATTGCTGTGTAGCCTCAATAAGTGACCAACTGATTAGAATTAAAATGAGAAACATAAGGCACCAGAAGACATATTCCCTATCAGATTTAATGTCTTCCTCTATCTTCTAATCAATATCTAGCTGAGAACTGCTATGCTTAAAATGGATAACCAACAAGGACTTACTGTATAGCACAGGGAACTTTGCTCATTATTATGTGACAGCCTGGATGGAAGAAAGTTTGGAGGAGAATGGACATATATATATATATATATATATATATACACACACACATATATATATATATATGTATGCCTGAGACCCTTCCATGTTCACCTGGAAGCATCATAACATTGTTAATCAGGTATATTGTTGCTGCTTAGTCACTGAGTTGTACCTGACTCTTTGTGACTCCATGGATATAGCCTGCCAGGTTCCTCTGTCCATGGGGTTTTCCAGGCAAGAATACTAGACTTGGTTACCACTTCCTTCTCCAGGAGATCTTCCCAACCCAGGGATAGAACACATGTCTTCTGAACTGGCAGGTGGATTCTTTACCACTAAGCCTTTTGGGAAACCCCATTAATCAGTTATATTCCAATAAAAATAAAAAGTTAAAAAATAATAAAAAGATCTAGTTGACAAAGGGGTGGCTCTGTCGTCTGCTTTTAAAGAAAGAAAATAACTCAGGGTGTACTAAACATTAGTACAATTCCATAAAATTACCCACCTAAACCACACTGCTCACACTCTAAAATGTGTTATGATTTCATCCCCATTTAAACTATTCATTTTAGCAAATTTTTCTCAGGCAAGAAAACAGTAATTGTATATAGAAGTGAGGGAGGAGAAAGATAATGGAAGTGTGAATGACTTTGTTCCTTTGGAAATGTCATCTGACAATAAAATCTAAGATTATTGTTTGATCCATCAGTCATTTTTAGGAGTTTTTCCATTGGAAAAAAAATTTTTTTTGAATATCCACCATGGATCAGTCATTGTACTCGGTACTTAAATCACTGAACAAGGAGACAAAGATTTATGTCTACATTGCCTACACTCATTCCATTGGGGAAAAGCAGACACTAAGCAGAAAACATGACAATATACAATATTCAAGAATCACACTTCAAAAGGAAAGAGAGAAAAAGTGAAGAAGTAGCAATATCAGAAGAGAACAGGCGGTACAAAGAAGTCATGATGCTAAAGTGATATTAAATTTGGTAGGTGGATTATCTGTCCTTCAACATATGTCTTTATTCTGGGAAACTCTGAATATGTTGTTTTTCAAGAAAGATAAATTCACAAATATGATTGAATTTGAGGTCTTTTGAGATAAGGAAATCCCCTTAATTTCTTTAGATTGGACTAATCTGACATGTGGCTTCTTAATAGGGAGGAATCCATTCTAGGTAGGTGAGAGAGAGAGAGAAAAGGAAGTGTGAGAAGTATTTAGTGCCTCATTGCTGGGTTTGAAATGTAAGAGTCTTTGCTGAAGTCCCAAGTAATGTCTCTAGAAGCAGGAAAAGCCAAGAAAAGGGATTCTTCCCCAATGCCTACAGAAAGAATGAAGCTCTGCCTAAGCCTTGATTTTAATGCCATGGGAATTATATTGACCTTCTGACTTTAGGGCTTCCTTGGTGACTCAGCTGTAAAGAATCTGCCTGCTATGCGAGAGACCTGGGTTCGATCCCTAGATTGGGGAGAACCCCTGGAGAAGGCAAAGGCTACCCACTCCCATATTCTGGCCTAGAGAATTACATGGACTGTATAGTCCATGGACTCACAGAGAGTTGGACAGGACTGAGTGACTTTCACTTTCACTTTCTGACGTTAGGAAAAAAAAATCTTCATTGTTTTAAGCCCCTAGTGTGGGATTTCATTCTTAGGTAGGTTGATAAAGAGTCTAAGGAGGAAAAAGGGACAAACTTTTTTTTCCCTACATTCCTTTGTTTTATTTATATAAGACATATTTTTTCTTAATCTCTGAATTGTTGTGCAATATATTTCTTCTAAGATTAACTTTCTTTAAGCCCAAAGCTAATGATTACAGAACAAAACAACACAATTTCCTCAAGGGTATGTTTTTCCTTAAGCTCTGTAATAATGACTATATAACAACTTATCTTGCCCAAGGACATGTTTCTCCTTCTTAACAGGAGTCTTCTGACTAATCCTGTAATCTTAAAATGTATGTTTCGGAGTGGGTCTTGTTAGAACTTTCTATTATTAGTAACCAGTTGAAAAAGTATATAAGGCCTTGATAAGACTAGCAAGTGGGGTACTCTCTCCCTCCTTCTGAGGTCTACGTCAGAAACTTTCTCTGTCCCTTTTTCACGGCAATAAATCTTTTGCCCCATGAAGCCCTGAGTGACTGAAGCCATATCTTTGGTTCCAAATTAAATTCTCTTTCAGAGACCATGAATCTGACATTGTTCACCATAAGCTATCACTAGTTTGGTGATGATTTGTTAGTAGCACAATGAGAAATTAATAAAGGAATCAGATAAGGCATATTAAAAAGATTATATTTTAGCAAATTTTGAAAGGAAAGGGAGATGACCGAATGCATACCAAAGAATGAAAGCATCAAATAGGACTATGACTAGCACATTCCAGAAACCAAGAGGAAGCCAGTGGGACCAGAGTAGCTCAGGCAAAGAGGAGGGTAGTGGAGAAGAGATCAGAGAATGATCTGGAAGTGAGATCATGAAGGGCAATTGAATGACATGTGGAGGGTTAGGAGAGTCGAGTGTCAACTCTCATCTCAAAAGGATCCTGCTGGCTTCACTATTGAGAATAGGAAACAAGAACCAAAGTGAAAGTTAGGATAACTGATAGAAAGCTACTACACTAACCGGATGACTGATGATAACAGCACAGACCAAGGGTAGTAGCGAAGGTGGTATAAAATGATGGGATCATGAATATATTTTGAATGTGAGGTAAACAATAACAAAATAATAATAATACTATTTTTTTTTTAAAAAGGAAAAACAAAATAAGCAAGTAGGGCTATATCAAATGGAAAAAGTTCTGCACAGTAAACAAAACCATCCACAAAATGAAGAGGCAACCTAGGGAGTAGGAGGCAGTATTGGTAGATCATATCTTTGATAAGGTGTTACATTCCAAAATATGCTAAAGAGCTAATATAAGTCAACAGCAAAAAAGAACCCAGTCCATTTCAAAAATGGCCAGGGGAACTGAAAGTATTTTTCTGAAGATGACATACAAATGCCCAACAAGTACATAAAACGGTACTCAGCATCACTAATCATTAGGGAAATGCAAATCAAAAATACAGTGAAATATTACCGCATATCTATTAGAATAGCTATCATCAAAAAGACAAGAGATAAGTATTGGTGAGAATGTGGAGAAAAAGAAGCAGTTTAGCACCATTGGGGGGAATACAGTTTGTTACATTCACTACGGAAAACAGTATAGTTTCCTCAAAAATTAAATATAGAACTCCCATATGATCCAGCAATTATGATTCTGGGTATACATATATATAAAGGAAATGAAAATGAATCTTGATGATAGAGTGACAATCCCAAGTTTACTGCAGTTTCATTCACAATACCTGAGATACTAAACAAATATTGCTTGGTACCACTTATACGTAAGATCTAAAGAAGCTGAAGTCATAGAAACAGACTAGAGTGGTAGTTGTAGTTATCAGGAACTGAGAGGTGAGGGAAAAGAGATGTTGGTCAAAAAGTACAAACCTCCATCAATAAGATGAACACAGTGTGGAGAGTCTAAGGAATGACATAGTGATTGTAACTAATCATAGCCTATTAATGCTTGAAAGACACTAAAACAACAGATCTCACATGTTCTCACCACAGAAAGGAAATGATAGTTATATGACAGAATGGAGGATTTAGCTAAGGTTACGGCAGTGATAGTTTTCTGATATACAATTGTATATATTAACAAGCTATATACCTACAACTTATGAAATGTCATACATGAATTATTTCAGTAGTGCTGGAAAGAGTGAAAGAGCAAATATTTCCTAAAAAAAAAAAGAGAGAGAGAGAATATGGGGTATATGTGAAGGAAGAAGTGAGGCACAGATGTTAGGTGTTTATCTATAGTTACTGAAAGCATGAAGTTGCCATCAACCAAGATGTTGATTATAGTCCATGGAATTCTCCAGGCCAGAATACTGGAGTGAGTAGCCTTTCCATTCTCCAGGGGATCTTCCCAACCCAGGGATCAAACCCAGGTCTCCTGCATTGCAGGCCAATTTTTTATCAGTTCAGCCACAAGGGAAGCCCAGGAATACTGGAGTGGATAGTCTATTCTTTCCCCAGCGCATCTTCCCGACCATAGGGGAAAAAAAAAAAAATGGACGGACTGATGGACTGAAAAGCATAGGGTTTTGAAATTCAAAAGGCAGAGGAACCAGAAATATATCAAGAAAGATAAATCAGAAATATATCAAGAAAGATAAATCAGTAAAGCTGGTTAGTGTCCTAGGGTTGGGGAAAATTGAGCACTTGTGTATAAGGGTAGCTATATGAAAATAATAATTACTGACTATCTTAGTGGAAAAAAAATATCTAAAGCTTCAGCTGGAGGGAGATTATTTTATAAATTATGAATTATCATTAAAATAAAAATATGGATAATTAGCCTTGAAGAACTATCCATAATTTGTTTTTCATTTAGAGAAATCATATTGTGGAATAATATGCAAGATAACATCTTATTTAAAGAGTATAAATAAAAACAAAACAATGAATATAATATATTTCATTTTTTTAACATAGAAAGTTAAAGAAAAATATAATCCAGATATTTTACACTTGAGGGAATTCAGAAAAAGCTACGCTGCTGCAAGCAATTTTCTTTATATATCTTTCAGTTTTAATTTATTGAATAAAGATCCATTGCTTTTTAGTGTAAATGTCACTGCTATTATTAAATGAGGATTCTGAGTTTTAGTTAGGCCAGTTATGTGGAAAAGTCATAATACACTGTAGCCAAACAGTAAGAATCATTAGAAAAGTACCACTTCATCTCCATGAATAGCCTCTAATCTTTGTTTGCTTCTCATTTTAAGATGCTTAAGAATTTGATCTTTCTTCTGGCCATGCCTCAGGGTGTGAAATTCTGTCCTGAATTTAGTCACATTTCTCAGGCTATTGCCTTGAGCTGCCCAGGTGTGGGCTTCCGTGGTGGCTCAGACAGTAAAGAATCTGCCTGCAATGTGGGAGACTTGGGTTGGGAAGATCCCCTGGAGGTGGGCATGGCAACCCACTCCAGTATTCTTGCCTGGAGAATCTCCATGGACAGAGGGACCTGGTGGGATACAGTCCATGGGATTACAAAAAGTTGGACACAACTAAGCAGCTAAGCACAACCCAGTATTGCTAGGTAAAGCTTACTCATAACTGACTGCATGTCTTGTCCATCTTTAAATTTTAGGATATGTATCCTCCCATCTCATATGCCCCCTCACCTAACCTCTGTAATTTCTATATCTGTATTTAGCTCTCCCTCTGGCCTTACGTTTATCCAAAGTTAAAAACCATTTGATGTAATTAAATGGGGAAAAAATGCAGCCCCACTATTTCTATGTACCAAACTGTATGCTGAGACAAATCATATAGAATCTACCATTATAATTTTTTTTAGTGCAGTGAGCAAGAAAGATCATCAGACTCACATAGTAGTCAAAATTTTAACAGAGACATGAGTTGAAACTACCTTTCTCTTTTTGGGACATTTTTAAAAGTAAAAAGCAATGCCTCTCAATTTATAGCTTTATTTCTCCATCTCTATAAAAGGATGAAAGTTTTTCAAGATCCAAAAAAAATTTCTCATCAAGTTTTTCTTTAATCATTTGCATTTGGCATTTAACTCTATCACTCAACAGAAATTGTTCTAAGGTCAGCAAACATTATTGAATATTGTTTATTGTTATTTAAACAATTTATTGTTTAAATAAATTGTTATTGTTATACAATTTATTGTTATTGAATATGTTACTGAATAACATATTTTTAAGGAAAAGGCCAATTTAAGAACGTGATAACACAAGAGACAGTGAAAACTCTGAAATATTAAGTGTTCACTCTGGAAACGCAAAAAGTGGGAATAGTGAAGTGTTTTTAATGGAACACATTGTGGATTGAGGATTGATGAGGGAGACAATGCAAGCTGTCTTGCTATTCCTCTATGCTGGAATATGGAGTTACTGCATGTTGAAATAAAAACTGCAGTCTTTAGTTGTGCACAAATTTTCCTCATAGTTAAGCTTGCTAAGGATAGAAATGTTATTCAGAAATTTTTGAACCATGAAATCCAAGTTGCTCAGTTATAAGCCTGAACTCATTCTGTTTCTCCTATTGTGTTTATCATCAGATTGAATAACAAGAGCTGATCTACTCTCCTGTCACTCAAAATGAATTGTTTGTGTTAATATTGATTTCCTTCTTCATCTCTCCTCACTTGAACTTTCTAAAAGCTTTTGATTCCATCTCCTTAAAATCTTCCATCCCCTACCCTCTTCTCTACATCACAGTTACTACTGAGTAATTTACGCTGTCAGATTCTCTTAGATTTTTCCTGTTATCCCCAAATGCTCCCACAAACTCTTTCTGATCTATCCACATTGTATTCACAGTACAGTTCAGTGTGTTATTTATAAAATCTGAATTAGATCATTTTCTGCATAAACTACTTGAGAGGACCCCACAGCCTTCAGCTGGAATGCCTCTCCTTCTGGCTTTCGTTGGTGTGTCCATCTTGATCTTTTCTCACTTCACCACACAAAATTTCAGCCAAACTCAAGTAGACAATCTGCCTCCAAAACAGTTAGACAGTCCATGCCAGATCCATTTCAAACTGGACATTTTCTGTTTATCTACCCAGAGATTAGTAGTTTCTTATGTTTTGTGACGTTTTCTTTGAATTTTTCAAAGAAAAATTCATAAGCTGTCATTCTTTTGTGATGCCAAGAACCCTTTGCTTACCTGTCATTCAGCACTCATCACTTTTTTTCAATGACATTCCTCACTTTATGTGACTCTCATTGGGGGCAAGAGCCACATTTCATTCCTTTTTAAGTTTCCAGTAGCCCAATACATCTTTTTTCAATAAATATCATTAAATAATGAAATATTATTGATATTTGCATAAATAAGTTCCTGATATATTACAGTATATAAAATAGGAAATAGAGAAATTACAAAGTTACAAAAAAAAGTCAAGATATTAAAATAATGCCAAGAGGAAACTTGGTTTAATAGGGAGGGATGACAAGATCTAAAAGTGTACAGTAGAGAGGTAAATATTTTCAAAAACACTTAAAATATCAACTTAACTGACTATTTAAAGCAAGATTAATAACACTGTAAGATGGGTTTTATAAGGCTATGTGACAGAAGTAGAAATAAATTGAATGTGTAGATTAATGTTATTATACTGTTTTAAAACAAAGTATGTGACTCACCACCCAGTTCTATAAGGATTAAGTCATTTGCCACTAGAGCCGCTGATGGACACTGCATCCTGAAAGGAACTCAGGATTAAAAACAGGATGAGGTGTTCTGTGCTTTGGAAAAAAGAAGCCCCTTAGATAGTTAGATGTATATGTCAGGAAGAATTTTACTGAACTCAGATTTTTGCACCTCTTCATATACTGAAAATCATGAAAACATTACCTGACATATCTGTTCTTTGTTAATTCATGCATCAGATTGGCAAAGATGAAAATATTTAACAAGTTGAATATGAGAGGGACAAAGAATTCTCTATTAATTTAAGAGGGTCACTTGGTACAGCATAGTATTTTTTATATTTAGAGTAGAGCTGATTTTCAATGTTGTTTTAGCTTAAGATGTACAGAAAAGTGACTGTTACACATACGCATATCCACTCTTTTTTGAGATTTTTTCTTCATCTAGGCGATTACAGAGTATTAAGTAGAGTTCCTTTTGGTATACAGTAGATCCTTTCAGTTATTTCTTTTATAAAGCAGTGTGAATGTATTGTCAATTACAAGTTGACACATGCCATCCACCTCTGAGGGATTAAACCATGTGTTGGTGTAGCTGTTGATTTCCAATGCCCACTGAAAGCAGTTCAGGGTGGACAGCAAGGATGAGGCACTCAGTACTCTGGGCAAAACCAGCATAATGGGTCCTCAGATAGATATTTTCAGGAGGAAATTTGATAAGCCCATTTCTTAACATCTCCTCATATCTTGAAAATCACTAAACTCATCAATGTTAATGTCTTCTTGTTACTAGCAATAAACTTCACAGGCCTAGCAGAAAACTTCTGTAAAAAACCAAACATGCTTAACTACATGTACTCCCCCTTCAGCAAAATCACATGTATACTTACCTTCTTCCCTGTCTCTTTGGAGCAGTGTCTCAGAGCTATCTGAAATGCTGTCCCCTGGGTTATAGTCTTCATTCTGCCCCAAACAAAACTTAAACCACAGCTTTCATGTGTGCATATCTTAAAGTCATCAGTATCTATCCCGCTCTTCCAATTTACCCCTTTCCCCTATTAGGCCCGGGAACCATAAATTCATTGTCTACATTCATAACTCTGTTTCTAAGATTATGTTTGACTGCATGCACTGCCTAGCCAAAAGTTATATAGATCTTGGTGTCCCTGCTATTCCTTTGGAGCAGTCGCCTTGGAGGAATTACTGCAGACCATCCCCCAGTGTGGTCCTCAGTAAGACCCTGAACAAAATGCAGACTTACAGCTCTCCTACTGCCTGTTTTCCCTTGAGTAGACATAGTCATAAAGGTATTGCATTTGTGAAGGGGAAAGTTTGAAGTATGAAGTGAAAGTTGAAAAGCTCCAGAAGTGTCATGCATGAAGCAGGCAAAGAAAACAGTGCAACAAACAAGAAGTGTCAGATGTGAACTGGTACAATACTGATTCCAAATAGACTTTTATACATCATGAATGAATGTTGTTTGACACTAGAAAAAAACACTGCAAATTAATAAAGTGATCCAGGACTCAAAAAAGTCATATAAGAATAAGACAAAATTATAAAAAAAATGGAATAAACAAGAAAAGGAAGAAAAGAACATAAGAGAACAAAAAGAGACAAGACAAAGTGGGAACAAAACCAACAGTACTAAACTCTACCAACCATATCATTCATTATAATACATATAAACACATTGTAGATGTCAGCAAAAACAGTGAAGGACGACTAAAATTTTCTCCTCCATAAAAGCAATGGGAATGCTGACAAAAAGTTGTAATAATCAACTTTTTTAGGGCTCTGGAAATTAACCAGTGACTTGCAGCGTTCCAAGGAGATTGTAAACAAGAAAAACAGCTGAATTTTTGTGTGAGCAGTGAAATTTGTGCTGTTTCAATGCATCCTATGAGCTTCCCAGGTGGTCGCTAGTGGTGAAGAATCGCCCTGCCAATGCAGATTTAAGAGACTGAGGTTTGAACCCCGGGTTGGGAAGATCCCCTCGAGGAGGGCAAAGCAACCACTCCAGGATTCTTGTCTGGAGAAACTCATGGACAGAGGAGCCTGGTGGGCCACAACCCATAGGGTCACAACGAGTCAGACACAACTGAAGCAACTCAGCACGCAAAACATGCCCTTTTTACATCCTCCCTGCTTCCCTCAACTTCGCCGTAGTCTTGAAAAGCAGTATCTTGAAATCACAGTGAAAATCCACATAGAAAAGTCTAGAGTCCAATAGCTTCATGGTGACTTTCACCAAACACTGAAATGATTAACATCACTCCTCTATAAACTTCTCCCAAAATTAACTTAAACTCATTGTATGAGGTCAGTTTATACTGACACCAAAACCTGATAGAAATATCACAAAAAGAGAAATCTACAGGTCAGCTTACCTTATAAACATAGGATACAACAATCCTCAACAAATACTAGAGAATCAAATCTGGCAACATATAAAATACATTATACACTATAACTGTGAGATTTATTCATAGAAGAAAGTTTGCTTAAAACATATGAAAATCAATTAAGATAATACAACATACCAGTATTATAAAGGGCAAAAATTATATAATTATTTCATGATTCTGAAAACCATTTGAGAAAAATCAACACCTTTCACAGTAAAAACAATAAACAAATGAGGGATAGAAGGGAACAGCTTCAATCTGATAAGATAGCCATCCCTTCTCCAGTGGGCGATATACCCACAATAAGTCAATAGGTAACATCATAATTAATACTTAAAGATTGAAAGTTTTCCTCCAAGGATCAAAAGCAAGGCAAATATCCACTCTTGCCAGTTCTATTCAGCCTTACACTGGAGGTTCTAGCAAGAACAATTAAGTAAGAAAAAAAAAAAAAATGCACACACTTTAGAGCTACAAAAAAAAACCAAAAAGTGCCTGTATTTTCAGATGACATGATTTTTCTTATATACAAAATCCTAAACAGATCATCAAAAATTATTAACGCTAAAGAGAGTAAATTTAGCATATGTTGAGATATAAGATGAATATAGAAATATACATTTTATTTCTGTAGGCTTGCAATAAATAATCAAAATTTAAAGCACTAAAGACAAATAACATATTTAGGAATAAAAGTAGAACAAAAGCAGAGCAAATGTAAGCAATAAAACCTATAAATTATACCTGAAAAAAAATTAAAAGATCCAAACTATTTGTTGATATGAAAATTTAATATTGCTGTGCTGATGTGCTCAATCATGTCTGACTCTTTGCAACCCCATGGACTGTAGCCTGCCAGGATTCTCTGTCCACAGAATTTTCCAGGCAATAATATTGGAGTGGGTTGTCATTTCCTTCTCCATTAATATTGCTGATCATGCATTTTTATTTATTTTAATCTTTACCAAAATCTCAACTTTTTCCTTAGAAGATGAGTTATTCATAAAATGTATATGAAAATGTAAGGTAACCTTAACCTAAACAGCCAAAACAATTATGGCTGGTGCACCAGGATGACCCAGAGAGATGGAATTGGGAGGGAGGTGGGGGGGGTGGATTCTGGAAGGGGAACACATGTATACCCATGGCAGATTCATGTCAATGTATGGCAAAACCAACACAATAACATAAAGAAAAATAAATAAATAAATAAATACAATTTTTTTTTAAAGTAAGAAAACTGGAGATACTAGACTTCAAAACTTAACTCAAAACTACAATACACATGAACATATGTGAAATTAGGATGTGGAGAGGCATAGATCAGTGGAATAGAAATACAAACCAAGTTCCAAAATCAACCTTTACATTTAGGGTCAATTGATGCTCAATATATGTGTATACAGATAATTTAATGGAGGAAGGGACACTATTTCAAACAAATTTGGAAAGACTATAGGTGCAAAAAAATGAAATTTCCTCCCAGTCTCACATCACATATAAAAACCAAGTCAAAGTGAATTAAAAAAAAACAAAACAAAACTAAAACTAAGACCAAAATGTGGAAAAATCTTAATATAAAACTGAGGTATAAATTTTTGTAACATTAGTTAATTAATATTTTCTAGCTATGGCACTAAAATCAAAAGGAACCAAACAAACCAAAAAAAAAAAAGAAAGATTGAATTAATCAACATTAAAATCTTTATAACATCAAAGCATATCATCAAGAAAGTGAAAAGAAAATCAAAGATTGAGAGAAATATTTGAAAACCATATATCCAATAAGAGTCTAGTATCTAAAATTTATAAATGACACAAAACTCAACAATAAAAAGACAAATAGCTCAATTGAAAACTGTACAAAAAACTGAACAAACATTTCTCAAAAGAAGATATATGAATAACTAGTAACTATACAAAAAGATGATCAACATCATTAGTCATTAGAGAATGAAAATTAAAACTACATGAGCTGATATTTCATACCCACTTGGATGGCTAAAATTTTAATAAGATATAAAATAAAATTATAAGCAAGGATGTGGAGAAATTAGAATGCTCATACATTGCTGACAGAATTGTAAAATGATATCATTTTGAAAAATATTTAACAACTCTTCAATGTGTTATACATATACTTACCATATGACCTAGTAATACTAATCGAGGTATGTACCTAAGAGAAATGAAAACAAATTTCAAACAATATCTAAACAAATATTATCGCTATAGACTGGGGGTCAGAAGAGAATAGGCGAGTGACTCCTAACAAGTATGAGGTTTCTTTTTAGGGGTGATACAAATATTCTGGAGTTAGAGAGTTATGATGGTTGCACACATTTGCATATATATTAAGAGACAAAGAATTGTGCATTTTCGTAAGGATGGATATTATATTTTGTGAATATCACAATAGAAACTAATAAACTACATAAATGTACTAAATACACCAATTAAAAGGCAGAAATTTTAGATGAAATTAAAAAATAAAAAACAAGACCCAGCTACATGCTTTCTGCACTAATGCACTTTAAATGAAAATACATAAAAAGGCTGAGAGTAAAAGAGGAAAAATGATATACAGATGAATTATAAGTATATAAAAGCAAAGCTTATGAATATCAGACAAATTATACTTCAATACAAAGTATATTACAAGAGACAAAAGAGAGCAATTCATGATTAATCAAGAGCAAATACAAAATCCAAAATATGCATAAACCTTATTAAAGAACACAAAAATTCATGCAGCAAAAATTGATATAATCAACAGGAGAAATAGCGTAATACAATTAAAGGTGGTATATTTAACACCTCATTCTCAATAGTTGATATAACAAATACACAAAATTACAAAGGAGAGAGAAAACTTTGATTGTGCCATCAATCAAGCTAACCAAACTGACTACAAAACACTGCTTGAGAGCTGTATAAAACATGTTGTTGTCAAGCTGACAAGGAATGTTCTCCAAGAGATAATCATATGCTTGATTATATAAGTAACAATAAATTTCAAAAGGATATAAACTTATAGATTATGCTAAGTGATGAAAATAGAAAAATACAAATGAATGAAAGTAAGATATAGAGAAAAAATATTTGGAGTGGAATAACACATCTCTAAATAAACCAGAAGCCAAAAGAAGTCAAAAGATTTAACATAGTAAATAAGTGGGATTATAGCATGGTAAAAAGCTCTTATGCAATCAAGGAAACTATCAACAAATTGAAAAGTCTACCTACTGAATGGGGTAAAATATTTGCAAATTATTCAATATATACCTAATAAGGGTTTGATATACAAAATACATAAAGAACTCATTCTATATAACATCAAAAAAACAATGCTTGTTAAAAAATGGGCAGAGGATCTAAATAGACATTTTCTCAAAGAAGACAGAGATGGCCAACAGGCAAACAAAAAGAGTTTCAATATCACTAAGCTTCAGGTAACCATAAGTCAAAACCACAAAGAGATACTACCTCACACCTATTAGAATAACTATGATCAAAAGCACAGCAAGTGTTGGCAAGGATTAGAAAGTGGAAACCTCATGCCTTCCTGACCCTTACATTGGTAGGAATGTAAATTGGAGGAGCCACTATGAAAAACAACACGAAGGTTCCTCAAAAAATTAAAAATAGAACTATCATGTGAGCCAGCTTTTCCAATCCTGAATATTTATCCGAAGAAAATGAAAACACTAATTTAGAAAGATGTATGCAACCCTATGTTTACAGTTTAATTTATAACAGCCAGGTTATGGAAAAAACCCAAATGCCTATCTATTGATGAATGGATAAAGGAGATGTGGTATATACATATGCACAATGGAATATTAATAATAAAAAAAGAATGAAATCTTGTCATGGGAAGCAACAGGGATGGGCTTGAGAATATTATGCTAAGTGAAATAAATGAGACCAAAAGAAACAAATACTGTGTGATTTCACTATATGTGGAATATAAAAACAAATCAAATAAACAAAAATAACAAAACAGAAGCAGATTTGTAGATACAGAGAACAAACATGTGGCTGCCAGAGGGGAAATGGTGGGTGAAGGAAAAAAGATGAGATGAGGGAAGGGGATTAAGAAGCATAAACTTCCATCTGAGAAATAAATGAGTCACAAGTATAAAACATACACTGTAAGGAGTTGAGTCACTAACTATGCAATATATTTGCATAGTGACATATAACTAAAGCCATCATGATGAATATTTTGAAATGTAAGGACTGTTGAACCACTATGTGCATACTAGGAACTAACATGGTGTTGAAGGTTAATTTTACTTCAGAGAAAACAAAGAAAAAAGCAAGATCTTAATGCTGTTCTTATTTGTTGTTGTTCAGGCTTGTCCAGCTCTTTGCAAAACCATGAATGGCAGCATGCCCGGCTCTCCCATCCTTCACTATCTTCTGGGATAATGCCACCCAACCATCTCATCCTCTTTTGCCCCCTTCTCCTCTTGCTCTGATTCTTTCCCAGCATCAGGGTCTTTTCCAATGAACCGGCTCCTCACAACAGGTGGGCAAAGCATTAGAGGTTCAGTTTCAGCACTGGTCTTTCCAGTGAATATTCAGGGTTGATTTCCTTTAACATGGACTCCTTTGATCTCCTTGCTGTCCATGACACACTCAACATATTATAAAAACAAGGAAACTCTCAACCTCATAACCTGCACTTAAAGAGGTAAACCTAACCATCAGACTTAGTCAGTTCAGTTCAGTTCAGTTGCTCAGTCATGTCCGACTCTTTGTGACCCCATGAACCACAGCACACCAGGCCTCTCTGTGCATCACCAACTCAAGGAGTCCACCCAAACCCATGTCCATTGACTCGGTGATGCATCCAAACATCTCATCCTCTGTCTTCCCTTTCTCCTCCTGCCCTTAATCTTGCCCAGCATCAGAGTCTTTTCAAATGAGTCAGCTCTTTGCATCAGGTGGCCAAAGTATTGCTGTTTCAGCTTCAACATCAGTCCTTCCAATGAGCACCCAGGACTGATCTCCTTTAGGAGGGACTGGTTGGATCTCTGTGCAGTCCAAGGGACTCTCAAGAGTCTTCTCCAACACCATAGTTCAAAAGTATCAATTCTCCAGTGCTCAGCTTTCTTTATAGTCCAACTCTCACATCCATACATGACCACCAGAAAACACATAGCCTTGACTAGATGGACCTTTGTTGGCAAAGTAATGTCTCTGCTTTTTAATATGCTGTCTAGGTTGGTCATAACTTTCCTTCCAAGGAGTAAGCGTCTTTTAATTTCATGGCTGCAATCACCATCTGCAGTGATTTTGGAGTCCAGAAAAATAAAGTCAGCCACTGTTTCTCCATCTATTTGCCATGAAGTGATGGGACCAGATGCTATGATCTTAGTTTCCTAAATGTTGAGATTTAAGCCAACTTTTTTACTCTCCTCTTTCACTTTCGAGAGGCTCTTTAGTTCCTCTTCATTTTCTGCCATAAGAGTGGTGTCATCTGCATATCTGAGGTTATTGATATTTCTCCCGGTAATCTTGATTCCAGCTTGTGCTTCCTCCAGCCCAGCATTTCTCATGATGGACTCTGCATATAAGTTAAATAAGCATGGTGACAATATACAGCCTTGATGTACTCCTTTTCCCATTTGGAACCAGTCTCTTGTTACATGTCCAGTTCTAACTGTTGCTTCCTTACCTGCATACAGATTTCTCAAGAGGCAGGTCAGGTGCTGCTCTGGTATGCCCATCTCTTTCAGGATTTTCCACAGTTTATTGTGATCCACATAGTCAAAGGCTTTGGCATAGTCAATAAAGCCGAAATAGATGTTTTTCTGGAACTCTCTTGCTTTTTTGATGATCCAGTGGATGTTGGCAATTTGATCTCTGGTTCCTCTGCCTTTTCTAAAACCAGCTTGAACATCTGGAAGTTCATGGTTTATGTATTGCTGAAGCCTGGCTGGGAGAATTTTAAGCATTACTTTACTAGCGTGTGAAATGAGTGCAGTTGTGTGGTAATTTGAGCATTCTTTGGCATTGCCTTTCTTTGGGATGGAATGAAAACTGACCTTTTCCAGTCTTGTGGCCACTGCTGAGTTTTCCAAATTTGCTGGCATATTGAGTGCAGCACATTCATGAAAAACAGATATCCAAAAGCCTTTCTTGCTAGGATTAAGAAGAAAGTAACTACATGCATTTTGTACTACTTATCAGAATTGTACTGAAAACTTTAGATATGACAATAAGACAAAAGAAATATACAATAGAAATTATACAGATTAAAAAGAAGTAAACTTCCCGGTACCCACAAATAGTATGCTCATCACTCTGTAAAATATTAAGGAATTTTTGTATATAGACACACACAAACACACAGAGTAACTACATTTTGGTGACTTTAACAAAGTCAGAGGATTCAAGGACAATCTTTTAAAACTGAATGCATTTTTACATACTGGTAATAATCCAAATTAAGGCATTAATAAAACCACTAAACACAAAAAGGCTAAATATTTAGGGATAAATTTTGAAAAAGATATATGAGATCTCTTTCCTGAAAACTACAAATTCTGCTAATTTTTAAAATCAAAATAAAAAGCTGTAGCATATTCATAGATTGAGAGTTGACTATAATAACTGTCATTTTTTTTCTAAAATTGTTCTATAGGGTATATGAAATTCTAATTGATACTACCATAGACTTATTTTGGAAACTGACAAGCAGATTCTTAAAAGAAAAATGGAGATGGCCACAACTTATTACAGTCACAGTAGTTTTGGAAAAGAGAAATATAATCTAATTGGAAGATTATGAGAAAGTTAAATTGGGCAGGTTGGTAAGGAGTCCAAGCCTAAGGTCCCCTTAAGGTGGAGGTGAACATTCCTTTTTTTTTCACATTCTTTTGTCTTAGACACATAGGTTTGTAGGCAACAGTATCTCTTGTTCAAGGGCATGCTTTTTTTGAGCTCAAAATGTATGTTATGAGAGAAGATCTGGGTAAAACTTCCACAGCCTTGAGCTCTGGGTTAACCCATTCCTTCTGGCTAATCTTGTGCTGATGTTATCCCAGGATGTATGTTACAGGAAAGGGTCTAGGCAAAACATTCACAGCCTTGAGGTTTTTTTTTTTTTTTCTAATCTCAATAGCTGTCAGAAGAGTACATAATTCCCTGCTTAAAACTAGTAAGGCAGGTAATCTTTCTACGCCCTTCGGATGTCTAAGTCAGAAGCGTTTTTCTGTCACTATCATTTTAATAAAATCTCTACTACACGAAGCTCTGAGTGACTGAGACTGACTTTGGTCCCAGAGTTAAATCTTCTCATTCTCATTCAGAGACCACGAATCCAGTGGAACACCGTAGGCTCTCACCTATCATTTTGGGGACTCATCTGGGATCCCAAGACAAGGTGTAAGCGATCAGTTCCCACTATTTGATTTCAGGCCTCAAAAGAAAAATGCATTGGTATAAATACAGACATACAGAGTAAAGGGACAGCAGAGAGAGTCAAAGAACAGATTCTACATATATATTTATAAGAATTTGAATTTCAACAAAGGTTATAACATCGTACTTTAATGAAAAGTATAATTTAACACGGATATTTCTTCAAAAATTCAAGGAAAAGAAGCTGCTGGATGTCCCAAATTCTAATAGCAAGATGTCAGCTAAGAGAACACCCTATCTCACACACATTCTAATTTTTGTACAAGAAGAAGAAGGATGACATAGTCTGAGGAAAAGAAAATCCTGAGGGTAATATCACAAAAAATTTTTCCTATACCTCGAGCCCTAATTAAGGAATTTCCAGTATTTGCCTGACAAAATTTCAAGTTTGCTATGGACCAGTGACTCCTTTGCATCTTCAATTTTGTTCTCTCTAAATATGTATTAGTTTTCATATGCCTGACCCATCACTGTGTGTGTGGTGGGCAAATGGCATTTTTAGATTTTTACAGGATGGCAAATCCAGAGGCACTGTACTGGAGGATATGTACTTACAGATTCAAAGAGCCTCATCTATAGCTGGACTTGAACTGGATGAAGAAATTCTGGATGTTGAGCTAACACTGTAATAGGATGATCCTTGTTGGGATCTTGGGTGGAAATGTGTATACTTTGTAGAAGAAACGCACATCACTGGGGCATCAGAGAGCAGACTGTAGCAGGGAGTTAATGGAATGACCCATAGTAATTACAATCTCCTGCTGTTTACAGACTTATATAATCCCCATCCTGAAGTATAAGTGGGACATAGTGAGTCTTTCTAAGTAGATAAAAGTGATCAGATATCATTTTGAAAAATATTTATAAAAAGGCTGATTGTTGTCACACATGTCCATTCTTGTCATGTATAACTCTTTGTTGCTCTCTCTCTTTCTTAGAGCCCTAAGGATCACATGCTATCATGTATGAGAATCCATACAGAAAAGCTTACATGGCAAGAAGCTGATATTTCTAGCCAGTAGACAGCATGGATCTGAGGCCTACTAGTAGACATGTGAATGAATTTGGATGTGGATTTTCTGCAAACTTTTTCCTTCAGATAACTTTAACCTCAGCAGATAACCCGATCATAGCCTTATGGAAGATTCTGAATCAGAGGCACCCAGAGAAGCTAAGCCTGAATTCTTGACTTGTAGAAACTATAATAATTCTTTGTTGTTTTTAAGCCACTGAGTCCTTGGGAAATAATTAATCCACTAGTGAAGAATAAGGAGGTATCTCAAAACAGTGCGCTGAATAAAATGAGCCAAACACACACACAATTTTTTCCATTTGTATAAAAGTATTGACATGATTGAAGCAACTTAGCACACATAGACTAGTTAAAACTAAGTTATTTTAGATAGATCAGTAGTTGTCAGGATGAGGTGCTCAAATGACTAAGTGCAATCTTTTTATTATCTTGATTGGAATGGTTCAGAGAGTTTTCAAAGGACTTCAAAGTATGAATTTATCATATGCCCATTAATTTCATGTAAAGTGTACTTTTTATTAATAACAATTATAAAAGTATATTAAACATTAAGAATATACTGCAAAGGTTACTACATAAAAACATAATTATTGATATAGCATCCCCACCACTGACCTTACACTCTCAAATGAAATACAAGAATGTAGTAAGCCCACCTCAAAATTTCCTTAACCTGTGTTGTGTGCATGCTCAGTTGCTATTCTTAGCTACCCCATAGACTGTAACTTGCCAGGGTTCTTGTCCTTGTTTCATGCAAGAATATTATACTGTGTTGCCATTTACTCCTCCAGAGAATCTTCCTGACCCAAGGATTGAATCTATATCTCCTGAACTACAGACAGATTCTTCATCTCTGAGCCATCAGTGAAGCCCACTCTCAACTTCCTAAATGGTTATTGTGGCAAATGAATGAGGTAAAATGACCTATCATTTCAGTTGCAATGCTAATAAACCTTTGAAAATGATTCATTTCACATGTACTCAGCCATTTCTCTCAATCATATTAGTCTTGGCAACAAAAAGAAAGAAATACTTGGAAATTTGGTGAGAACAATCATCTCCAATTGTCTTGAAGGACTCAAAGCTTGAAAATAAAATGTCTATCTTCAAAAGTAAAGGTTTACAATTTTTCTATAGATGCCTAGATAAAGAAAAGTACAGATCCTTTTCCATTACCTTTTATTTTCCTTGTGGAATCTATTGAGAGAATCTTCCTTTAAAATGTTGCTCTTAAGCTCTTGTAAAGCTATGGTCCTACAATTAATTAGTATCTGGAGTCAACTTCAGAGTGATAGAACTTTACTGGTGCACTTCTTTCCTACAAACAATTAGAAACTACATTTATCTGACACTTACTATACCCTCCAAATGTCCAAGTCCTATTAATATTATCTTACATGTAAAAAACAAGGGAAGATAGTCCTGAATTATCCCTATGTGCCCAATGTAATAAGTGTTCTTAGAAGGAAAGAAGCAGGAGAGTCAGATAAAATATATGATGACAGAAGCAGAAGTCAGTGAAAGATAGAGACATGTGGAGAGAAATAGTTGAAGATGTTATACTGCTTGGCTTAAAGATCTCTGAATGGGCTACAAGCCAAGGGAAGCAGGCAGCTTCTCAACGCTTAAAAAGAAACAGATCTTCCCCTGAAGCCTCCAAAAGGAATGCAGCCATATTGCTACCTTGATTTTAAGACTTGTGATCTCCAGAACTGTGAAATAATAAATATTTAACCACTAAGTTTATGAGAATTTGTTACACAAGTGGTAGGAAAATTATACCGTTGCATGTGTCACATATCCTGTTAAAAGATTAACATATATTTTCTTATAGTATCTTTTAAATCTTTTAAAATTTATTTGTTTATTTTAAATGGAGGACAATCACTTTCCAGCACTGTGGAACATGGATCAACCACAGGTGCACATGCGCACCACCCCCATCCTGGTACCCCTCCCACCTCCTTTCCTACCGCATCCCTTTGGATTGTCCCAGAGCAGTGGCTTTGAGTGCCCTGCTTCATGCACTGAAGTTGCACTGGTCAGCTACTTTACATATGGTGCTATATATATTTCAATGCTATTCTCATGCACCATCCCATCCTTGCCTTCTCCCACATGATTCAATAGTCTGTTCGTTACATCTGTGTCTCTCTTATTGCCTTGTATACAGGATCGTCATTATCACCTTTCTAAACTCCATACATATGTGTTAATATATTGTATTGGTGTTTCTCTTTCTGACTTACTTCGCTCTGTATTATAGGCTCCAGTTTCATCCACCTCATTAGAATTGACTCAAATGTGTTCATTTTTATAGCTGAGTAATATTCCATTGTGTATATGTACCACAACTTCCTTATCCATTCATATGCTGACGGACATCTAGGTCCCTTCCATGTTCTAGCTATTGTAAACAGTGCTGAAATGAACACTGGGGAACACATGCTTCTTTCAATTCTGGTTTCCTTAGTGTGTATGCTCAGCAGTGAGATTGCTGGGTCATATGGCAGTTCTATTTCCAGTTTTTTAAGCAATCTCCAAACTGTTCTCTATAGTGGCTGCTCCAGTTTGCATTCCCACCAACAGTGGAAGAGGGTTCTCTCTTCTCCACACCCTCTCCAGCATTTATTATTTGTAGACTTTTTGATGGCAGCCATTCTGACCCATGTGAGATGATACCTCATTGTGGTTTTGATTTGCATCTCTCTAATAATGAGTGATGTTGAGCATCTTGTCATGTGTTTATTAGCCATCTGTATGTCTTCTTTGGAGAAATGTCTGTTTAGTTCTTTGGCCAGCTTTTTGATTGTTTTTTTTCATTTTTCTGGTATTGAGCTGCAAGAACTACTTGTATATTTTGGAGATTAGTTATTTGTCAGTTGCTTCATTTGCTATTATTTCCTCCCATTCTGAAGTCTGTCTTTTCACCTTGCATATAGTTTCTTTTGTTGTGCAAAAGCTTTTAAGTTTAATTGGCTCCTATTTATTTTTTATTTTATTTCCATTACTCTAGGAGGTGGGTCATAGAAGATTTTGCTATGATTTATGTCAGAGAGTGTTCTGTCTATGTTTTCCTCTAAGAATTTTATTTAGATCTTTAATACATTGTCAGTTTATTTTTGTGTATGGTGTTAGTGTTCTAGTTTCATTGTTTTACATGTGTTGACCTGTTTTCCCAGCACCACTTGTTAAAGAGATTGCCTTATCTCCACTGTATATTTTTGCCTCCTTTGTCAAAGATGAGGTGCACATAGATGCATGGATTTTTCTCTAAGCTTTCTATTTTGTTCCATTGATCTATATTTTCTTATACTATCTTGAGTTAAACATTATTATTTCCATATTTTTAAATAAATTAACTGAATCATGCTGCTGTTAGTTAATCTGCCCAAAGCTACAAAGTTATTAAGTAAGATAATTTAGATTTGAACATCTTGACTTCAGAACTTGGATTCTTACACTATAATAGCTCCAAAATTACTGTACACACACACACACAGAGTTAGTGAAAAAGTCTAAATGTCTCAAAGTATATATATATATATATACATTTTTACATCTTCTATAATAGTCACATACTAAATATCAAACTTAAGTTTAAACATTAGTTATATGGCTCCTCATAAATAAATGCGAACAGTAAAAGGCTGATAAATTGCTGCACAATATTTCTATTATACTTTTCTTCTGATATGCTGTATACTTTATGTAGATCACATAAATATATATATATATATATATATACATCATTGGAGGGTACATTAAAGTGATTTCTTGTGTATATGTTATATGTCTGCAGTTATATATTGAACACTTACTAAGCACCAACTAATGGACTATAAAGAACCAGGCAATATGAAAGTAACTGCAAAATCAAGGACAAATAAAATGTCATCCATGCTAATGTTCCAGAGTCTACAAGACAAGATCAGATCAGATCAGAAAATGTTGGTAGGGCTCAGATTCTTCAAGGATGTCAAGGAGTTTAAAGCCTTTATTTAAAAGAGAAGAAAATCTAAGCAAATATGTTGACCTTGAAAGGTAGGAATCTATACGTGTGTGTGTGTGTGTGTGTGTGTGTGTGTGTGTGTGTGTGTATGGTTGAATGCTCAGTCATCTCTGACTCTTTGTGACCCCATGGACTATAGCATGCCATGGATGGTAATTAAATCCAGCAAATAGGTAAGAAGGCCAAAAACACTTCTAAATACATGAAAATAAATTAATACCTAAGGAAAAAGCAAGCAAACACCCACCCCCCTCTGCACACACATATATATTAAAAGAAAAAGTAAGAAATTCTTAGAGCATTTTGTGAAACGTTTACTTTACTCAATAAGATCCAGAGTATAAACTGTGGGGAGATACTGCAGGTATCCAAGAACCCCTACAGAACAATAAGAATTTAGGATGCCAGGGAGGTGATGAGAAGCTAAGCAAGCAAATGCATATATTTCAGAGCCCAACATCCAAGGCTCAAAATTGTCGGAATGTCTGGGCACCAGAAAGTTACTGAGAGCCAAGGTGGCAAATGCTGGAAGGCAGGGCAGGAATAGAAGTAGATGGGAGAAGCCAGTGGCCAGAGGGGCAAGGATTTAGTCTGCAACAACTGGGCTGTGAAGATGAAGTTGTTTGGAATGGATTCTGTACTAGCTCCCTGACAAAATTACAGGGAGTGAGGTGAGTTGAAGGAGTTCAGGGACAGGAGAAGATGAGATAGATGCACATGCTCTGTAGAAGAAAGTTTCACTAAGTGGGGCCCACAGGAACACTACCCATGAAAACTAAGTGTGTATTCACAACAACAAATACATGAAAAGGCATCTGGACAAGCATAGATAAGAAATGAAGTTGAGAAACAACTGAATTTTAATGATCAAAACTTCAGATATACAATCAGACAAGATAAAGATTATACTGAACACGAAATGATTGTAGGAAAAAAGGAGTTAATCACAAAGATGCTTGAATAACAAGAAACAGTTAAGAATGAACATACATTTAAAAACTCACTATCTGTAAATAAAAAATAGTGTAGGCATCAAAGTCTTAGTGGATTAGTTAACAGTGGGGTGGCTCAGATGGTTAAAAACTCTTCCTGTAATGCAGGAGACACAGATTTGATCCCTGGGTTAGGAAGATTCCCTGGAGGAGGGCACAGCAACCCACTCCAGTATTCTTGCCTGGAGAATCCCAGGGACAGAGGAGCCTAGCAGGCTACAGTCCATGTGGTCACAAAGATTTGGACTCAGCTGAAGTCACTTAGCATGCATGCAGGGAGAGAGAAGGGAGGGGACAAGGGGGAAAATTCATACATGGCACAATGATAATACTAAGCTCAAATTAAAATGGAAGAAATGGAGTAATGAGCATTGTTATATATTGTCCAAGAGATATTTTAGAAAATGAGAAGATTTAGAAGAAGTAGGATATATTTACATTAACTAAGCACACAGACTTCACTCTTACATAGTAATGACAAGCTGTTATTCTTCTTCATGATTAAGTGACACCATATTAAAATATGACTATATAACAGGTGCTTACAGGGGATGATATCCTTGCAGTACAGAACAATGGAAATGTTCTGTAGTTTCCATTTTCTCACTTAAAAAGTATAAGCAATTATAGCAAGATAATCATAAGGATAAAGTGTCATGAAATGCCAGTGAAGTACATATCATAATGCCTAGTAACAAAAAACAAGTCCCTCAAAAATAGATGATATTAATAAAATATTATATAACATGTCATAGTCATCCCTTGGTATCCACAGGGGATTGCTTCTAGGATACACCTCACTTATCAAAATCCACAGAAAACATATCCCAGAGTCAGACTCTCCTATCTGTGGTTTCACAGACCTAAAGATCTTAAACACAGTACATCTACAGTGGCTTGAATCTTCTTCTGAGGATATGGAGGGCCTGACTGTATATTTTTTGAAAAGAATCCACATGGCAGTAGACCTGAGCAGCTCAAATATATGTTGTTCAAGGGTCAACTGTACTTAAATATTCACCTGTTTCTATCCAAGTGTTGAAAAAAGGCAAGTATTAAATCAGAAACATGTTTATTTGGAAATCTTTACTTTTATTCTCTCTACATAATGCAAATTAAAAGTGTGAAAAAGAATAAAAGAAACCTCATTTAAAATGGAGTTGTATACTGTTCACCTGTACCATTTTTCTAGATTCTACATATATGTGTTAACATGCAATATTTGCTTTTCACTTTCTGAATTATTTTACTCCATATGACATACTCTAGGTTCATCCATATCTCTAAAAATGAGCCAATTTCATTCTTTTTCATGGCTGAGTAATATTCCATTGTGTAGATGTACCACACCTCATTTATCCATTCATCTGTCAGTGGACACCAGGGGGAATGGGGAGAGCGGGACAAATTGGGAGATTAGGGTTGACATATTTATACTACCATGTATAAAATAGATAGCTAGTGGGAACCTGCTATAAAACACAGGAAGCTCCGCCTGGTGTTCTGTGATGACTTAGAGTAGAATAGTAGGATTGGGGTGGGAGAGGGAAGTTCAAGAAGGAGGGAACATATTCATTCGATTGTACAGGAGAAACTACCACAACATCATAAAGCAATCATACTCCAATTTAACAAATAAAATGGAATCATGTGGTGTTCTAGGAGGAGCTCTCTCCCACACATCACACTACAACTTGCAAATTCCATCGGGAAAAAACAAGCAGTTGCCCACTTGCCTGCAGCCAATGAATAACCACGACAGTCCTCCCCAAGCTCTCTCTTCCCTGCACAAACGCAGCCCCTCTCATCTGTTCATAGACTAGCCTGTGTTTCAACAGAGTCTGCTTGTCCCAAATTGAAGTTCTCTGCTATTCCCAAGTGAACTAATTTCACTGACAAAATAACTGGCCCTTTGGTTTTAAGTGAAGGTAGAGGTTCACTTAAAACCAATGATTTTCATGGTTTAAAATTTAAATTAAAGTTTAAAATCAGGAACCAGTGATTCCCTGAACTGAGTTTCCCACTTGAACACTTGGTGCTCTCAGTTTATTTGTGTTTTTTTTTTTCCTTTATGCTTGGTCAGTGTCTCATTAGGCTTGAGCTCCCTCCTTTTGTTTGAGCTCCCTCCTTTTGTTTGAGCTCTGATTTTACTCAGGATCTGTTTAAAGGCTTCATCTTTTCTGATGAGTACTCATTTGTTCTTTTTGAACCTCTAGTTTTGACTCATGGGATTGCAATCTGCTAATTTCACTCAGGAGAATTCTCCTTCTGGAAACCTGGCCAGTTTTATTTTTAAAACCTTAGGTCCTTCCTCGTGGGCATTTTTAAACTAATTGGACCAACCTATCCCGAAATAACTTAAAGCTCTAATGGCTATTATGGGGAAAGCCTGAGCTCCCCAAACTTTTCATAAAATCAAATTAGAAGACAGCAGCTCTAAAATAAAATCAGCCGAAAGGGAACCCCATTTCATTCGTTATCTTGAGGCTTCTAAGCCTACATAGGGCTCTAGAATGGCCTCTTTAAGAAACCTGTTTCTAAATTAACTGACATCAACAGACAATTGAAAGCAAATAAAGCAAAGCAACACATCTAAGGCCTCTTTTTCTCCTCCTCCATCCTCAATCTCCATTCTCACATCCTTCATACTCTGCCTCTCTCCAAACCTCTCTGCTCTCAATTTCTCCGAACCCATTAGAGCCTGACCCTTTAAAATACCCCGTGAGGATCGTAATACTAAAATCTCATATTCTCAGAATTAAGCCAAAGTAGAAGCCATACTCTAAAGGTTTTTTTTTTTTTTTTTGAGTAACTGAGGTTCCCATAGATATGCCAAGAAACCTAATATTTAAACTCACCAATCAGGTGGCTGAGAGTTATATCAGTGGTTCATATGTATCCTGGTGAAGGACAAGCCCAATACTACTAAAAACAGTTAATAGGGATAGTCATTAGGAAATGACAACCCACTCTAGTATTGTTGCCTGGAAATCTTCATGGAGAAAGGAGCCTGGAAGACTACAGTCCATGGGGTTGCAGAGAGTTGGACAGAGCTGATCATCATACATATATACTGAAATCTCCCCGAACCTGCAAAGGAGAGACCAGCACCAATCCTTTTCAAACGATTAGGCTCAGCAGTTACTGCCTCACTTCACCTGGAAATCCCTGGGACTTTTCCAAAACCTGTTGACAGAAGTAAAATTCTGGCTTATCCCTAGAGGCCCAGTGAGCCCATAAATGACTAATATACCCAACTCCAAATTACTTTTAAGGTAAATTCTGGCTTTGCTACTGATTCTGAATCCACTCATGTAGCCTTCAACTCACTGTTCATTAAATAGCTGAAACTAAATCTTTCCCATCTAGTCAAAAGGACCAGAATAAAATGGGAAACAATATCCCCTCCACCTTGACTTGACAAAGCAAATTGGCCCACCCACACCCTGGATGACTCAACTCAAAGGAAGACTATTAAAATCCTTAATTTTAAACTGCAAAAAGTAGAGCTTCCCAAACAAAATTAAATCCATTTGGTGTTTGTCATTATTGCAGCAAGTCATTGGGAAAAAGACTGTTACAAACTTAACTTTGTCCAGGTACTTCCAAATGCCCTCTTAATTCCCAGTTATAGAACTCTGGGGCTTCCCTCTTAGCTCAGTTGATGAAGAATCTGCCTGCAATGCAGGAGACACGGCTGGATTCCTGGGCTGGGAAGATCTTCTGGAGAAGGGATAGGCTCCCCACTCCAGTATTCTTGGGTTTCCCTGGTGGCTCAGCTGGTAAAAAGTCCACCTGCAATGTGGGAGACCTGGGTTCCATCCCTGGGTTGGGAAGATCCCCTGGAGAAGGAAAGGGCTACCCACTCCAGTATTATGGCCTAGCGAATTCCACAGACTATATAGTCCATGTGGTCACAAAGAGTCGGACACAACTGAATGACTTTCACATAAAACTCTGAGGAACTATAGGTACTTTTCCCAATCCTTCCTCTTAACTAGCTAGAAGAAACAACTCTCCAGGTGGGAATGAACTTTCTGTCCTTAGGGACACCAAAGCTGTACTCTTGGTGCTCAACCTTACTGCTATTCAATAGTCCCTGACTTGGGGTACAAACATGATATATAAACTTTAACAGGTTCATGCATGTGTGCGTGCTCAGTCATGTCCAACTCTTTGTGACCCCAAGGACTGTAGATCTCCAGGTCCACAGGATTCTCCAGTCAAGAATACCAGAGTGGATTTGCCATTTCCTTCCTTGGGGGATCCTCCCTACAGGGATTGATTGCACATCTCCCACATCTCCTGCACTGGAAGGCAGATTCTTTGCCACCTGGGAAGCCCTTTATTTTTTTTTTAACGTTTTCTACATTAATTCTATTCACTTTGCTTTAAACACTCTGAGAAATATTCATCCTTTTCTCCTTAGTTTCTCTGTCCGTGTTCATTTATTGGGCCAAGATTTCTTAGACAGCAGTCAAAGCCAGAATTGCTTTCTAGTGAAAGGAGAGAGAATTCTAGAAATTGATAGTTGAAAGGAAGATATTCAACCAGATGAATCAAATCAACATATTTTATTTGTTCTGTCTCTGACAGTAGAGCTAATTTTAAGGATGCATGCTAAATTGCTTCAGTAGTGTTCAATTCTTTGTGACCCTAGGGACTGTAGCCCACCAGGCTCCTCTGTCCATGGGGATTCTCCAGGCAAGAATACTGGAGTGGGTTACCATACCCTTTTCTAAGGAATCTTCCTAATCCAGGGAAGCTCAATTTTATGTCTCCTGCATAATTCTATGTCTCATGACAACAGGTTCTTTACTTCCAGTGTCACCTGGGGAGCCCAATTTTAAGATTATTAACCTTAAAATTTTTGCTATTTGCACTTATTGGATCAGTTGCAAGCCATCAAGTCTAATAACAGAAAATTTATAGTTTGTTCAAACTCACATTCAATAGTTGGGACATCTGACCTCAGAAAAATGGCTATATTTAGATTCAAACAGGGTTTATGATATCCCCAACCTCCCCAACCCCAAAACTAAAAGTCTTTCATAACATTTTGCCAGGGTTAGCCGGCTACTGTCAAAACCAGATTCTAAACTTCCCTCTTATGGCCTAAACATTATATGTGTTACTAAAATATAACAAACTTGACCCTATTATTCAAGATCAGGATAATGTAACCTTTAAAGTTTTAAAAGAAAGCTTGATAAATTTCTTTCCCCTTTGCTGTTGTTCAATCGCTACATTGTGTCCGACTATGACCCCATGGACTGCAGCACCATTAGGCTTTCCAGTCCTTCCCTATCTCCAGGAGTTTGCTCAAACTCATGTCCCTTGAGTCGATGATGCCACTCAACCATCTCATTCTCTGTCACCCTTTCCTTCTCCTGCCCTTAATCTTTCTCAGCACCACGATCTTTTCCAATGAGTCAGCTCTTCCCCTAAGGTCACTGTACTTGGACACTTCAACGATTAACTTCCCATTCTACTTTTTGTATTTGAAAAGAAAAGCAATGCCTTTGGATTTCTCATTCTAAACTACAGAGACTACCATGGACTCATAAGGTATTATAGCCAACAGCTAGACACTGTGACAGGAGAATTAACCTGTGTCTCTGAGCCATTTCTGCCACTGCCCTCTTAGTCAAAGCTGCCAAAGAGAAAGTTGTGCGATCTCATCTAACCACCTTTACATCTCATGCAGTAGAAGCCTTCCTGAATTCTTATCACATTCAACAGTTTTTGGCCAATTGTCTAACCACCCATGAAATCCTCTTGCTAACTATTCTGTGTATAGCTTTCTTCACTGTGATAATCTTAACACTCCCACCCTACTTCTCTCTTCTATGGATACTATTCCTCATGACAGTTTGCCTGTCACCTCATGACCATGATAACCTAACAGGAAAATCCTTTGGATAATGCTGACTTTTCATGGTTTACTGATGGTTCTCATTTTTAGAGTGAAAATGGTAAATACTATCCCGGGTATACTATTGAAACTCCTTTTGAAGTCACTGTACAGCAACCTCTACCATCTCCAGCTAACAGCTTGAGTGGTACACTTACTTAGGTCAGCATTTCAGGTAAGGGAAAAACTATACATATCTATACTGAAGGTAAGTATGCCTTTGGAGTAGCTTATGACTTTGTTTCCTCAAAGGAACCAGCAACCAAACCTCTACCATGGTTGAAAGAAATGTTTCCCTAGATGATAATCTAGAAATGCTGACTAGAGATGTCCAGCAATCATTCCCAGAAAAGGTAAAACAATATTGAAAGTAGAATAACTCTTGGTTCAATAAAGAGAGAACTTTTTTTTCAGATTTAAAGTGTTTTTTTTGTTAAATGGATTAATAAATAGAGAACTTTGGAATGGGCCACATAATAATCCAGTTCTGCAAGAGATGCTCAAATTCGTATCACTAACTACCCTACATGCATTGCATCATTGACTTAGTGATAAACTTTATGAACAAATACAAGTGAAGAAATATTAACAGCCCCATAGTCAATGTCTACTTTATTTGCCTTGCTTATATAAAACATAATTCAGGAAAATCTGCCCACACTGTTCTCAGACACTTTAAATGAACCAATGGACCATGCAAACTTTGGCAAATGGATTTTATTCAGTGTCTCCAATCTCAAGGATTTGGTAATGGCTTGGGTGTTTTCTCACTGGACTGAAGTCTTGTATCACGCTACTGCTATTGTTATGGATCATTTCTACTTGAGGAACCCCTCCTCAAACTGTACAGCGACCAGGAAACTCACTTTACCAGTCAAGCGCTTCAACAGATCTTTGTTGTTAAGCCAGTTTTACAACACTTTCATTTGCTTACAAACCTCAATCCTCAAAGTTAATTGACTAGCTAACCCACTAGGGCAAGTTTGGAGAGACCCTTAAAATAAGCCATCCAAAGGCACTGCCATAAGACCTTGTAAATCTCAAGTCTTGGAACGTATAAACTCTCACCCTTTAAGATAATTGCAGGATACTTAATGCATTTGGCTCCTGCTTCTTTTGATTCACAGCTGGTAAAAGGAAGATATACTTCAATATTGCTTCTGTTAAGAGCAACTGAAGTGTCAGTCTCTCAGTTGTGTTCTACTCTTTGTGACCCGATGGACTGTAGACTGCCAGGCTCCTCCTTCCATGGAGTGGAGAAACCCTGAAGAAGAAGCTCTAAGGTAGGAATCATTTACTATTCCTTAAAGACCACAGCAAGAAGAAAGTTTTCCTTCTGACTTTTTAACATGGTCCCCAACACATAAAGCCAATGAAAATACACCATAGTCCTCTCCAATCTCCTCTTTTCCTTCCTTTATAAAAGCAAGCCTCTCTCCTGTATTGTCTGGACTTGCCTATAGTTACCTTTAGTTTGCTTGCCACAAATTGTAATACTCTTCTATACACGAAGACACTCACTTTATTGGTAAAATAAATGGTTCTTTTGCTAAGCTCAATAAAAATGATATAGGTTCAAAGGCTAAAGGCAGTGAATTTGGGGTGAATTAGCCAATATAAATAAAATTCAAATGCACTGCTATGTTGGTACAGATGATATATAAATAAACCAAGACAACCAACAGCAGAAAGAGTCACATGGGTTGGTTTGGGCCTCACTGAGTTTATCCAACAGGTACTGTCTTTAAAAGCACATTAGAGACTAATTTGTTGGCATTACTGCAGGTGAATTTGAATGAAATAGTATTGAGATGAGCTATATTCCTCTATGATTAAAGAATAAATATATAGATGCTGCTGCTGCTGCTGCTTCAGTCATGTCCAACTCTGTGCGACACCATAGACGGCAGCCCACCAGGCTCCCCCATCCCTGGGATTCTCCAGTCAAGAATACTGGAGTGGCTTGCCATTTCCTTCTCCAAATATATAGATGGGGAATCACTAAATATTGTATAGCTCTAAGTTGTCATGAAGATTGATCTTTAATTTCTCCTACATTTCAAAAGTAAAGTGGGTTTATATTTGATGTTATTCAAAATTCTTGGGTCCTCATGAAGATTTATTAGGAAAAGTAATAAAATGAATAAAATTTGATCCAGACTAAGGAAAAAGAGGGCAAAAATGATCAATACCAGGAATGACAGAGTTTATTCAAATTCAAAAAATAGTAAAAAGATAATATGAACAACACAAAAAGACGTCCTTTTCATTATAGGGGACTTCAATGCAAAAGTAGGAAGTCACGAAATCCCTGGAGTAACAGGCAAATTTGCCTTTGGAGTACAGAATGAAGCAGGGCAAAGGCTAATAGAGTTTTGCCAAGAAAATGCACTGGTCATAGCAAACACCCTCTTCCAACAATGCAAGAGAAGATTCTACACATCAGCATCACTAGATGTCCAACACTGAAATCAGATTGATTATTTCCTCTGCAGCAAAAGATAGAGGAGTTTTATACACGGCAAAAACAAGACTGGGAGCTGACTGTGGCTCAGATCATGAACTCCTTATTGCGAAATTCAGACTTAAATCAAAGAAAGTCTAGAAAACCACTAGGCCATTCAGGTATGACCTAAAACAAATACCTTATGATTATACAATGGAAGTGAGAAATAGATTTAAGAGACTAGATCTGATAGAGTGCCTGAAGATGGAGGTTTGTGACATGGTACAGGAGACAGGGTTCATGATCATCCTCAAGAAAAAGAAATACAAAAAAGCAAAATGGATGTCTGAGGAGGCCTTACAAATAGCTGTGAAAAGAAGAGAAACAAAAAGCAAAGGAGAAAAGGAAACATACACACATTTGAATGCAGAGTTCCAAAGAAGAGCAAGGAGCGATAAGAAAGCCTTCCTCAGTGATCACTGCAAAGAAATAGAGGAAAACAATAGAAAGACTAGAGATCTCTTCAAGAAAATTAGAGACACCAGGGGAATATTTTATGCAAAGATGGGCTCAATAAAGGACAGAAATGGTAGGGACCTAACAGAAGCAGAAGATATTAGGAAGAGGTGGCAAGAATACACAGAAGAACTGTACAAAAAAAACCTTCATGACCCAGATGATCATGAGAGTGTCATCACTTACCTAGAGACTGACCTCCTGGAATGTGAAGTTAAGTGGGCCTTAGGAACCATCACTATGAACAAAACAAGTGGAGGTGATGGAATTCTAGCTGAGCTATTTCAAATCCTGAAAGATGATGCTGTGAAAGTGCTGCACTCAATATGCCAGCAAATTTGGAAAACTTAGTAGTGGCCACAGCACTGGAAAAGGTCAGTTTTCATTCCAATTGAAGAAAGGCAATGCCAAAGAATGCTCAAAGTACCACACAATTGCACTCATCTCACAAGGTAGTAAAGTAATGCTCAAAATTCTCCAAGCCAGGCTTCAGCAACATGTGAACTGTGAACTTCCAGAGTTCAAGCTGGTTTTAGAAAAGGCAGAGGAACCAGAGATTAAATTGCCAACATCTGCTGGATCATCAAAAAAGAAAGAGTTTCAGAAAAACATGTGTTTCTTCTTCACTGTTTATTCCAAAGCCTTTGACTGTGTGGATCACAATAAACTGAGGAAAATGCTGAAAGAGATGGGAATAACAGACCACCTGACCTACCTCTTGATAAATTTGTATGCAGGTCAGGAAGCAACCATTAGAACGGGACATGGAACAACAGACTGGTTTCAAATAGGAAAAGAAATATGTCAAGGCTGTATATTGTCATCCTGTTTATTTAACTTATATGCAGAGTACATCATGAGAAATGCTGGGCTGGATGAAGCACAAGCTGGAATCAAGATTGCCAGGAGAAATATCCATAAGCTAAGATATGCAGATGACATCACTCTTATGGCAGAAATTGAAGAACTAAAGAGCCTCTTAATGAACGTGAAAGAAGAAAGTGAAAAAGTTGACTTAAATCTCAACATTCAGAAAACTAAGATCATAGCATCTGGTCCCATCACTTCATGGCACATAGATGGGCAAACAGTGGAAACAATAGCTGACTTTATTTTGGGGTGCTCCAAAATCATTGCAGATGGTAACTGCAGACATGAAATTAAAAGACACTTACTCCTGAGAAGGAAAGACCAACCTAGACAGCATATTAAAAAGCAGAGACATTACTTTGCCAACAAAGGTCCATCTAGTCAAAGCTATGGTTTTTCACAGTAGTCACGAATGAATATGAGAGTTAGGGTACAATGAAAGCTGAGCACTGAAGAATTGATAGTTTTGTGGTGTTGGAGAAGACTTTTGAGACTACCTTGGACTGCAAGGAGATCCAACCAGTCCATCTAAAGGAAGTCAGTCCTGGGTGCTCATTGGAAGGACTGATGTTGAAGTTGAAACTCCAATACTGGCCACCTGATGTGAAGAACTGACTCATTTGAAAACACTCTGATGCTGGGAAAGATTGAAGGCAGCAGAAGGGGATGACTGAGGATGAGATGGTTGGATGGCATCACCGACTCAATGGACATGAGTTTGTGTAAACTCAAGGAGTTGGTGATGGACAGGGAGACCTGGCGTGCTGCAGTCCCTGTGTCTCAAAGTGTCAGACACGACTGAGTGACTAAACTGAACTGAATATGAACAATTTTATTTCAATAAATCCAACTGCTTAAATAAAGTTAACAAATTCCTTGAAGATACAAATTATCATATCTCACTCTAAAAGATTGATAATGCAAATATCCCAGTACCTATTAAACAACTGAAATTGTAGTTTAAATTTTCCCCCAAACAGAAACTTCTTCAGGCTAAGAGGGTTTGATTGGTAAACTCAATCAAATTTTTTTTTTTTTTTTAAGCCATTCTACCTAAATACTTCCTAAAAATTGAAAAGGATGAATTAAAAAACCTCTGACATCATTCTGTTATTCTAGCTGATTCCAAAATAAGACAAAAATATTACAACAGAAGTATGGGTAAATATCACTCATGAATACCGATAAATTCTTAAGAAATATTAGCATATCAAATCCAGTGATGCATGAAAATGCTAAGGCATTATGACCCAATTGAGAGTATCACAAGAATGCAGTGCAGTTTAGCATTTAAAAAAAAGAATGCAATTTGCCATATTAATCTGAAAACAACAACAGCAACAACAAAAACACAAACATTTCAATAGACAAAACACTGGCAAAATCCAATAAGCATTATTGTCAAAACAAAGCAAATAACAATAAAAAAAAACTACCAGCAAAGTAAAACAGAAAGATGCATATTAAACTTGTAAAGGTCATCTATGAAAAACTTACATCTCACACTTCCTGATTGAAAATGAAATACGGAACACTTTCCTGCCTATCATTAGGTACATAACAGAAGTGTATGATACCATCACCTGTATTCTACATTTATTGGAAGTTTTACCCTAAAAAAATATTTTAAAAAAAGATGAATAAAAGTTCTCTGGATTAGAGAGAAAATATAAAATTGTGAATTCACAGACATTATTATTATCTATGTAAAAACTCCTTTGAATCTACAAAAATGTTAAAACCTGTTTCTACATAGTTTACATACAGGAGTTTTTACAAGGAAAATAATAATGGCTGTGAATTCACAATTTTAATTTTTTTCTCAGTACACAAAAATCAATTTTATCTCTTTATACAAATTATCAATAACTAAAATAAAAACATTATTTAAATAGTACAAAATTATTGTATAGGAAAGATGTTTAAAAGATATGAAATACATATACATTATTAAGAAAAATTACACGTGACACAAAAAAAGTAAATAAAATCCAGGGGAAATAACTGTATATGGGTCCAAAGACTCAATATTTTTAAGTTGTCTAGCCTACAAAATTAATCCATAGGTCTGAAATAGTCTCATTCAAACTCCCAGGAGGCTTTTGTTTTTCTATAAATCAACAACTGTTTCTCAATTTCATATGGCAATACAAAGAACTGAGAACAGCTAAAATCATATTGAAAAAGAAAAAAAAAGAATTGGAGAATTAACATTTTCCTATTACAAGACTAATTATAAACGTTCCATACTCTAGATAGTGAGATATTGCACAAAGGAAGACAGATACCTTAGCGAAAAGCAACAGTGAGATCCTGATTAGATCCATAAATACATGGCCAATTGATTTTCAACAAATATGCAAAAGCAATGCTCGGGAGAATTGATATTCTTTTCAGCAAATGAGGCAGGAACTATTGATGTACATGCATAATTAAGTAAACTTCCTTTCATAACTCATATATATAAACAAGTTAACTCAAAACAGACACAGTGTCAATACTAATGGTGAATCTAAAATTGTAGAACTTTGGGAAAATATTAAAAACAAAAAAACTTTGTGACCTTCAGTTAGGCAAAAAGAAAAGTCATTTTGATATCACCACCAAAGCATGATTCATGTAGGGGTATATTAAAAACCTGAACTTCATCAAAATTTTTTAAATTACTCTTTGAATAATAATGTTAAGAGAATTAAGATACAAGTTGTATACTGGGTGAAATTATGAATGTCTCATAAGTCATAAAGGACTTTTCTCCAGAATATTTAAGAAACTAAATCAATAATAATAAATAACCTATAAAATATATAAGTAAAATATTTGACCAAACAATTCATCAGAGGAGAGGGAATATAAGCACGAGAGAAAACACTTGAGATTATTTGCCATGAGAAGAATTCAGCTAAAATTGCCATGAGATAGCACAATGTATGTCTGTAATCATAATAAATACTGCCCATGCCAAATGTTGAAAAGGATGTGAAGGAACACTGGGATTCACCTACATTACTGCTGGGAATGTAAAATGGCCCAGTTGCCCATTTCTTAGAAAAATTAACAAACAGCTACTATATGATCCAGCTTTGACACTCTTTTAACTATTTTTACAAGAGGAAGGAAAGTATGTGTCTATATAAAAATTTGTCCACACATGTTTTTGGCAGTTCATTTGATATAGCCAAAAACATGATATCGCTCAAGTTTCTCTCCATTAACCAGTGGGAGAGTAAGCATATCATGTTATATACACACTGTCAAATCATTTGCAGCAAGAACAAACAAAAACAAAAATTATAACTATTTATATATGCTAGAACATGAATAAATATCAAAGCAATTATTCTGCTTCAAAGAAATCAGACCCCTTCGGCCTCTCATAGTGTGCCATGCCAGATCTACTGGCCCCAGACTGCTGCTTGGCCTATGCCCATGTACTGTGGGCATTGAAGTGGGTTACACACTGGAAAAAAATAAAAGAAAACAGCCAAAATAGAGCACTTCCTTCAAGATGCTATTTATACCAAACACGGGAAAATGCAATTTACCTACAATAGTAGATGGAGCAGGTGAGAAGGGTTCTCAAGTGGTATAAGGAAAGTTTGAGGTGGTAAATATCCTGATTTTTTGATTGTGTATTTGTGTGATAAACCTTACAAACAACATGCTTAATTGAGCTTATCACGTCACTTACACCTTGACAAAATGCAAAAGAGCAATAGAAGTATACATGAGGTGATAAACTTCTCATATTCAAAAAAACTATGTAAACCACACCTGGATAATTATTCATCCATCTATTTAATCAGCCATAGTTTTCCCATTCTTTTATTTACTTATTCATACATTTAATAATTACTCATTAGTTATTTATTTATCCATTCAAAAATATTATTGAGAGTTCTCTCTGAAGTTACCTATTTTTTGAGCCTATGATATTGAACACAGAAGCAAAATCTAGGTTAACATTTGCTACTCACACCTGAAAGCAAACATAAGATTACATAACAGTAGTCATATTTTGAGTAACTGCTATTCCAGACTCTGCAATATGTAGTAGTAAGCCAACAAAGGTCCATATAGTCAAAGCCATGGTTTTTCAAGTCATCATGTACAGACATGAGAGTTGGACTGTAAAGAAAGCTAAATGCTGAAGTTTGAATTGATGCTTTCAAACTATGGTGCCAGAGAAAACTCTGGAGGGTCCCTTGGACAGCAAGGAGATCAGACCAGTCAGTGCTAAAGGAAATCAACCCTGAAGATTCATTGAGAGGACTGATGCTAAAGTTGAAGTTCCAATATTTTGGCCACCTGATGTGAAGAGACAACTCATTGGACAAAACCTTGATGCTGGGAAAGATTGAGGGCAAGAGGAGAAGGGGGCAACAGAGGATGAGATGGCTGGATGGCATCACTGGCTCAAGGGACATGAGTTTTAGCAAACTCTGGGAGATAGCAAAGGACAGGGAAGCCTGGCATGCTGCAGTCCAGGTGGTCACAAAGAGTCCAACACGCCTTGGCAATGGAAAAACAACAACAAAAGGTATTATTATTAATAGCTGAACCTGTGTGAGACTGGCTTTGCATGGGAAACCTCTGGTTTTACTGCATGCCTTTCTTAAAGCAGAGTCAGGAAACTCTCTCTATAAAGAAGTACCTGCCTTTAGCGTACAGAGTCAAACTTATAAGCACTTTTGAATGGAAATCCAAAAGACAGTACATACAACTAAACAGAGAAACGAAAATATTTTTCCCTTGTTTCCAATAAGTCTATTTGTGGACTCTGCAGCCAATAGGATACTGTTTTCTCTTACTAGTATCTTGTCTCCAGCCAGTGGATTTTAGGGAGCAGCCCAGTTCATCTTTTTCTACTTGTATTACCTAAGATCCTTTCTCTTAGGATGACTGAACCTATAGTCATCTTCTACTTCTCACAAATCATATTCAGTATTCCTTTTCAAAAATTTTGTCTCTGCATATACAAAAGATGTTCTCACTTTTGGCTAGGAAAAATACTTAATGTTCCTATTTTACAGTAATTTTAATATATATGGGCATACTTTAACAGTAATTTTATGAGGTAGGCATTATACCATTAAATAGAGGGGGAACTGAGACTATGGAAAGTTTATCTGACCCAAGCAAGGCAACAAATAAATAGCTAAGACAGATTCATGCAAAGGCTTATACAATAGCAAAATCCATGACCTTAACGCATAGGATAATAGTCATGAAAAAGAAGTTTAACAATGCCATTGGTTATTTTAATTATCACATCACCACAAAAAATTTGGTTTTACCTTTTTTGTCTAATGCAGGAACTCAGTAAGAGAGAGTAAGAAATTTGCTTAAAGTCATTATTTTGAGCAGCAAATAAATTACTGTAACAGAGATAAATGCAATACCAGAGCAATTCTTTGTCTTACTGAGTCCACAGCTAAGCAATCCATTGCTAGCATGGCAACTCTGCCATCCTCAATTCATGTCTGGGTTCAGAGTTCTCATTTCTGCATTCACCTGTCCTAGCCAAAGGAGTAAAAAAAGAGCGACTGGGAAACATGCATGTATTTTTCTGCGTAAGAGTCAGTAGGAAAGATGCACACACTGCTTGGACTAACATTCAACATACTAAAACATAATCATGGCCAAAGAATGATGATGAAGACATCCCTTAGCTGGCATACATGTTATAAAAGGGAAATTTATATCACTGAAATGTATAACAGGCAATCAAACATTAGGGTACAACTATCAGTCTATCAGCATCATCATATAGCCAAAAATGTATGACTCACAGAATTGAACACTTTGATTTCAAAACCAGAGTTCTTTTTGACTCACGATATGACAATGACTACAAAGTTTAGTTCTATGTACAGCATACCAATATCTAGAAGGTTCCATATAAACATGGCAATTTATGAATTATATATATGCCAAGAACTCAAGCATTCTTAGGAAAGATATAGAAGGGGACGGTTAATGTTTCTTCTTATATAATTTGCATAATAAATGTAACCTTCTTGGCAGCTTACCAGTTTAAGAGGTGGGAACTGGGCAGTATCTAAGTACTATATAATGGTTTCCCTCTAGAAAGGAACTTTTGGAGCGTGCATTTGACATTTGAAAGTAAGATGGGAGGGTAAGGTTTCATGTCCCTAACTCTGCCTTAACCTCAATCCCTAAGATTTATTTGAAGTTCTCTTTTCCTAGCAACTGGGAACCTTCACTCTCCTATGGCGGAAATGTGAGTCAGTGGGAATTACCTTGAAGTTGCTGCTACATAATCACCATGCTAGGAAGGTAAGAGTTGCATTACTTCACTATGTCTAAGGTATCATTTATTCATGTACCCAGGTATCTACTAGTCAGTAAATACTACCATCATCATCACCTGCCTTCTAGGTTGTCAATGTGTAACTACAGTTTTGTTTTGTTTTTTTTTTTTAATTTTCTTTACTCTATTGTGTTGGTTTTGCCATACAATGACATGAAACCGCCATGGGTATACATATGCTCCCCCTCCAGAACCCCTCTCCCTCCTCCCTCCCGATTCCCTCCCCCTGGGTCATCTCGGTGCACCAGCCCAGAGCATCAGCCCTGGGCTAGCGATTGATTTCACATATGATAATTTACATGTTTCAATGCCATTCTCCCATAACATCCCACCCTTGCCCTCTTCCACAGAGTCCACGAGTCTGTTCTATTTTTAACCACCAAAGCTTTCCATGTATTCATGAATAACTGACACTTTCACAAATACAGAATATTTTCATCTTTTAACTGAATATAGTTACAGATGCCAAGTTCACCTGCTATATTAGGTCTGAAGGTTAATTGTACATGGGTAATAACTAACTTTTTGCCAATAAAAAGTGACAATGAATCCTTATGATGCCAGTAATTTTCATGATGCAATTTTCACATTCTTCATGAATCAACAATGTCTCATTTTCATGAACTACTTTTGTTCTGATTTTCTCAATACATTAAATTATGTTACCGCTCTATCTTCTACATTAATTTGCACAACATATCTAAATATTTTTGTTTAGCTACAAATTAAAAAAAAAAATCTGTCTGAAAACACAAGCTTTATACTGCTTGTAGATACATTCCCCCCTCCCCCATGGCTATCTAATCTACCAAAGAGCAGAACATCACAACCTGGTCCATGCCAATTCTCTTTTCATTTCTGCTTCAATATCTTCCCTGAAGAGTGAAATGATTTTCCATCACTAGCAGCAAACTCACTGGAGACAAATTTACTTATATTCTCTGTAGCTTTATTGTGAATTCTATGTTTATTTCTATATAGCCACACTTTTCTAGATTGTTAATAATGCCCCCTAAATTAAAATTTGGGCTATAGTTACCTTCAACTCAGATTTTCTACTGGCTTTGGAAAAAGTTTTGGTCACAGGAACGGTAATGGCACAAGTGTTAAGAAACTTATACTTTTTATAAGAGAACAAATGCTTTCAGTGATCAAATTAGGGCTTTTGAATGCTTTTCTTATTGAATGATATAGAATTAAATCAAGCAAATTAAAGATTTAAAATGTCTTTAAAAAGAAAAGCTCACAAATAAATGTGTTATTCCAAGGCACAGATCAGAAAAGTGTTTAAAATTGACAGATGAGAGGAAAAATAGCTACCATTAACTGTATAGAAGCTACGGAAAAATAGAACTGTATCTATGACCTAGAACTTTCATGAATTAATTATTATCATTATTTTTTAAGTAATAAAAAGACAGAAAATGTGAGCAATATCAAAATTCTCTAAAACAAGGCTCTATATAACCTCCAAGGGAATTGATGGATTTGCTGCTGTTGTTCAGTTGCTAAGCAGTCTCTGACTTTTTGTGAACCCATGGACTGCAGCACTCCAGGCTCCTCTGTCCTCCACTGTCTCCCAGAATTTACTCAGATTCACATCCATCAAGTCAGTGATGCTATCTGATCATCTCACCCTCTGCTGCCCCTCTTCTTTTGCTGTTATTCTTTCCCAGCATCAGGGTATTTTTCAATGAGTCAGCTCTTTACATCAGGTGGCCAAAGTATTAGAGCTTCAGTTTCAGCATTAGTCCTTCCAATGAATCATCAGGGTTGATTTCCATTAGGCCTGAATGGTTTGATCTTGCAGTCCAAGGATTCTCAGGAGTCTCCTCCGGCACCACAATTTGAAAAAATCAGTTTTCTGGTGCTCAGCCTTCTTTATGGTCTGACTCTCACATTTGTGCATGACCACCGGAAAAGCCTCTACAAACCTTTGTTGGCAAAGCGATGTCTCTCGTTTTTATAGACTTATGAATATATTTAAACTAATTGTTGGATTATTTATCTTTCACTCTTTAAATTAGGTTTTACTGAAACTACTTTAAGAAAACTTGTCTTATAGAGTGAAGAATGATTATTAAATGATTTAATAATTTCACATTTTTCAACATTAGGGTTTCTATCAAATAAATTAAAAACTCATAATAGACTTAGTCCTGAGAGAAATGCAGGTGAAAATGGAAAACACATGAGTAGAATCTTTCCTTTTAATTGAAAAGTGAGAAATAGCATTAAATTTTCCATATCTGTAATTTTGGGGGCATTTTCTGCATGGTTTCACTATATCTCGGGCATCCTACATTAATGAACACTGATATCAAACCTCTACTAACCAGAAAGGGTATTTCTCTTTAACAATAAAATCAGCTAAATTTTCTTCAAATAAAATATATATTCTGTCCTAAAATCTGTTTTCATTGCAAGCATTATGACTTCCCTGGTGGCTCATATGGTAACGAATCTGCCTGTAATGTGGGAGAATAGAGTTCAATCCCTGGGTTGAGAAGATCCTATGGAGAAGGGAATGATAACCCACTCCAGTATTCTTGCCTGGAGAAGTCCATGGACAGAAGAGCCTGGCAGGCTCTTCCATGGGCTTGCAAAGAGTCAGACAAGATTGAGTGATTAACACTTGATAACTTAGAGGAAACATAAATGAATTGGAAGGTAAGAATATGAGCATAGTCAAAGTTATGGTTTTACCAGTAGTCATTTACAGATGTGAGAGTTGGACCCTAAAGACTATTAACACCAGAAAATTGATGCTTTCAAATTGTGGTGCTGGAGAAGACTCTTGAGAGTCCCTTGGACTGCAAGGAGATCAGATCAATCAATCCCAAAGGAAATCAACCCTGAATATTCATTTGAAGAACTGATACTGAAGCTCCAACACTTGTGGCCACCTGATACAAAGAGCAAACTCACTGGAAAAGACCCTGATGCTGAAAATAAGTGATGGAAAAGAACTTCTCCTTTCAATGGCAAAGGGAGAAGGGTGCAGAAGAGAATGAAATGGTTTGATAGCATCACCGACTCAACGGACATGAATTTGAGCAAATTCCGGGAGATAGTGAAGGACAGGAATGCCTGGGGTGCTGTATTCCATAGTGTAGCAAAGTCAGACACCACTTAGGACTGCACACTCACACACATCAAGCAACAATGTGTCAATATTTGTTTGTATAAAGTATTAGTATTCATTTTCAGTAAATGCCTCTCTTTCCTTGAGAGAAGTTCAGTATTTCCTATAGTCTGAGACTTGTGAACATAACATCTGATTCACAAATGTCAAATTATTTGAATAAAAATTCTTTGCTGCTCTAAGCTGCATTGATTTTGTCTCTGCCTAATTAATAGGGACACATACTGATAAAGCCTTTTTTGAAAATTTTGCTGGTTTGTGTATTAAAATTATAAATTGATCTGCACACTCCCATACAAAGTGTTAAGGCAGGAGTCAACAGTAGAAGGAACATGAGCTTCTGTTCACATCCTGACTCCACCATTTATTAGTAAGGCATACTTATTTAAGAAATCTCTTAACTTCTCTGAAAACAATTCTATAGAGAGCTATGGATGTGGAAACAACAGACCAGAAGAAATAAAATCTTGAAAGACACAAATTTATATTGACAAATATCATACCTACATATTATTGCATCATCTCAACTTTCAAAGCAACAGGAGTGAAGGGAGATGGAACACACCTAGATTTTAAATCATCACCCTTCCTAACCCATGTGCATTGACTGATGCTCTTACATTACAATTAGGAATAAGTACTAAATACATTTCAATTAGGAGTCTCTGGAAGATAAAGACAAACATTTCTTTTGTCAAGGAAAGCTCACTCACCACATGGGGCTACATGCACTTCTGTCATCTCGGCTACTTTTCCTCTGCCTCCTCCAATACTTTTAGGAATATTTCTATTTCATTTGCTGAGTATCATATCTCCATATATCATGATTACCTTGGGACAATGTGTAAAGTCATGACACTGAGTGCAAATAATTAAAACTTACTTGAATCATACAAGAAGACATTTACTAGGGGACTTTATAATGATACAAGATTTTTTTATGATTAATGTGCTTTTCATGCATTTTACATTATTTGTTCTACTAACATTAAAATATTCTTTACTATTTGTTAAGTACCTATTCTTCGACAGATATAATCTGGTGTCCTTTGCATACAATAATCATACAGGTAGCTATTATTTTCTTCATTTTATAGAGAAGTAAAAACGTATTTCTGGGGTTGTATTAAACAAGTTTACTCATTTATTCATTCAATATTTATTTAAATTATGTGCCATGTGTATAATATGGGCAAGTTTTTTAATGAATTTTTTTAATGCATAGCCTGGATTTTGTAAAGATTGCAATATCTTTAAATGAAAAAATATATACACATGAAGTATATTTGAATGTACATTTTGTAGAAGGGTTAGAATTTTCCAAAATTTATAGGTCAGACAATAATTAGGAATAATACAGAAAGGTTATTGATTTTCATTCTCTACAAGCTAGGGATTCAGCTTTCAATTTTCTGACAAAAGAACTCATATGTAGATGTATAACAGAAATTCAGATATTTAGAGAGTCATGGGCTATAATTGGTAGACACTGTGGATTTAGTGATATCTAATGATTCTTCCTCAGTAATCATAAAATAATTACATAGTGCCAATTTACAATATTTTATATTTTAGCATTTCATAAGTGAATTATTTAGTTGAAGTTAAAAATGATTCAATTAAGGTGAAACTTTTTATGTATAGGAAACTACATCCCTTGATTAACAGGTTTGGAGGAAAGTACATAAAATTAACATCTTCTAGAGAGCTAAAAGTCTGGCATACAATATATGATGGTGAAATGTTTATAAACCAATATTTTGATCTTGAGTGATAGAGTAAATCCATATGCTATTTGACAAAATAGAGGACATAAAATAATTTTATATTCTTTAGGAATCAAGAGAATAAAATATAATGTAATATTTCTATCACTTATTTTCAGACATAACCATGCATCACATATATGTATATAACATGTCACATGTATAGCACTTTTCAAAATATACTTTGTGATCTTTTTATCTATTTTAGATTTCTAGGAAATATTTTGTATACACCTTTAATAACCGAATATCTTTCTTAAACTTGAATTTTTTTGTTTTTGTAATTCAAGGAGAAACTAGCAATTGCAACTATACATTTGTGCAGGAATCCCTGGTGACTCAGCAGTAAAGAATCTGCCTGCAATGCAGGTTTGATCCTTGGGTCAGGAAGATCCACTGGGGAAGGAAATAACAACCTGTTCCAGTATTCTTGCCTGGGAAATTCCATGGATAGAGGAGGCTGGCAGGCTACAGTCCATTGGGTCGCAAAAGTTGGTGACCACTTAGGGGTTAAACCACTACTACTACTTATGTATGTGCATACATAATTAATTTATATATAACATAAAGCTCTCAGCCAAATTATAGAACGTAGGTGAGCATGACTTCCCATAACTCCCAACAAAGACTTACATAATCTAATTCTGCACAACCTCACTAATCTAATTTTCTATCAGTTCACACCTCCCTTGCAGGAAACTGGCCCACCTCAAGACTTCTGCATGTTCTGCTGATACACTTAACAATACTCTCATGAAATGTGACTCCCTCTCCACCGTCAGATCTCTGTACCAAGGTCATCTATTAATAAATTCCTCTCTGACCAGTGGGATTAAACATAGCACCCCTGACCCTAGGACTCTGTATCTCTACCTTGCTTTATATTATTTCCATATTAATTACCATTATATATCACACTATTCTTGCTACAGTAGTTACAGTAGTAAACACAATATAGGATACATTTATGAAAATTACATTAGACTAAGTGTGTTTCTGTTTGCTGCTGAAGCAACCACAGAAAGAATAATATCCTAACCTAGAGTATGCCAAAAATTAAAATTTTTCAAATGACTGAACGTATCCAGCTTTTATAGCTGAGTGATCACATATGGTATTTTTCAAGTTGAGAAGCAAGAAGTTTATTGAATATTTAGCATAGTTCCTGACATGTAGCAACTACTTAATATAACACATATGTTTAATAAATAACCATGAAAAGGTACACATTTTTGGTCTAATATGCATTTATATCAGAACATGTTGTACCCAAAGAACTTTAAAAACAGCAAAGTGAAGATATCCAGGTCACTAATAAATACAAACAAGGAATTAACCCTAGATTGCTGTTAAGAAATGGCCCTGGGCTCCAAGTATTCGTATTTGGGAAAAGAATTTCTAAATTTCTTCCATCTTTCTTCTTCCTATATTTCATGGGTTTTACCTGGGTACATGATTATTTAGGCAAAATCTGAAAAAATGTAGGTTCTCAATGCTGTTATCTCAAGACTCAGACTTCTTATAAGGTCCCCAGCTTATCCCAGACTGAATGACCCAAGAGAACTGGAAGGAAATTGCACAGCTATGCTGACCTGGTCTCAGAAATCACCCAGCATCACCCTCACCACTTACATTAGTCATAAGTGAGTCGCTGAGGCCACCTGAGAATTAAGACTGAGTCACTGAGGCCAGCACAGCATCAACAGTGAGTGAGTGAGTCACCAAAAGCAGCCTGGAATCATATCTTAAAGAAGAACATTCAAGCATTGTCAGACTTATTTTAAAAGTTCCATAGTCACAATTTGTGTGTGCATATATGTATTTGTTGTTGTTATTGCTATTTTGCCTGTTTACTTACTTTCTGACTTACTATCCCATTAACTCAGAGAGAATATTTTTCTTTGTCACTGTGTTATCTCCAACTTCCATTAGAACATAAAATGAAGCACAAAATGGTAATCACCACATATGGATTTAGTGACTAAATGAAACACAAATATTACTACTTTGTTTATCTATAAAAAGGAGAATAGAAATAGTATAGTGTTTACATGAAGATTAAATGAGTTGATACATGCAACAAAATGTGTGTGTATACACATATTAATACCTTAGCCTAGGCCATAGCTTTACCACATGGTAGTCATTGCAAAAATCATTAAACTCCAAAACTGTTTTGATATAGTGAGTGCTGAATAAAATTTTGTTTTATTACTGGACTACTGAGAGATGTGGAAATTAGGCCAAATATTGAAATCAAGCAGCAGTAGGAATGCTCCTTTGGAAACATAAAGAAGTGGGTGTTGTGTCTGAAACTGACAGCTCATGGAGGGAGTAGTGGGGAATAAAATCTTACCTGGACTTCCCAAGTTTAATTATTAAAATTATTGATATCATCGATTATAACGTGAAATGTTAAAAGTGAGAAATATCATTGTCTCTATCTACATGCCATCTTTTTTTTTTGATCCAAGTCGCATCTTTTATTTTTTTCCCTAAGTCACTGCAGCTAAGTTAAATAAGCCAGACACAGGAGAAGAAATATATGTGCTTCCATTTAGATGAGAAATTTAAAATTGACAAATTCACAGAAGCAGAGAGGAGAATGGTAGTTACCAGGAGTGGTGCTGTGAGAGGCACTGGGAAGTATTGATCAAAGGTACAAAGATTGAATTATCCAAGGTGAATAAGTCATAGAGATCTACCATATAGCATCCTGTCTAAAGTTAACAATAAATGTATGCCGAAAAAATTGCTAAGAAAGTAGGTTTTAAGTACACTTATCATACACACAAAAATACATAAAGAGGTCTTGAGGAAACTTCTGGAGCTTGTGTGTATATTTATGGCATTGCTTATAATATACTTATTTCTAGTCTCTGAAAATTGTATATGTTAAATATGTACAGCTTTTTGTATTTCCCTTACAAGTAAATGAAAGTGTGAAAGAGTTAGGTGCTCAGTCATATGCAACTCCTTATGATCCCATGGACTGTAGCCCGCCAGGCTCCTCTGTCCATGGAATTCTCCAGGCAAGAATACTGGAGTAGGTTGCCATTTCCTTCTTCAACAAGTCAAAAAAGTGGTTTGAATAAAGATACTGCTAGAAGAGGACATGGTAACCCTAAAACACAGTTAAGAATAAATGATAATGTAAAGAAAAAATAAATAAATAAATAAAATTTTTTAAAAAAAGAATAAAAATGAATTCTTTCTCCTGAAGAGTTGAAAAAAAAAAAACCCAAAAAACAAGAACATTCACTCTAATCCTTTCTATTAAAACCTCACTGGCAGTCTTTACAGAGAACATAAGAGTCTATTTAGAAAATTCTAGAGACCTACAAAAATTACCAAAATTAAGTGTATTTAATAAAGTAATGGAATAATTATTAATATTTTAAAATATGCATTTTCATCTTCTATCAAAATTTATAAAAGCATATTAAACAAACCAGTACTATTTACAATAGTATCAAGTAAACAACAAAATTAGAAACAAATTTATTAAAAATATGTAAGACATCTACATTGAAAACTACAAAATATTATCAATAGAAAGCAATTTAGAAGATCCAAATAAATTAATCATCCAGTAGTCAAGTATGGATGTGTGAGTAGGACTATAAAGAAAGCTAAATGCCAAAGATATGAAGCCTTTGAATTGTGGTGTTGGAGAAAACTCTTAATAGTCCCTTGGACTGAAAGGAGATCCAACCAGTCCATCCTAAAGGAAATCAGTCCTGAATATTCACTGGAAGGATTGATGCAGAAGGTAAAACTCCAAAAGTTTGGCTACCTGATGCAAAGAACTGACTCATTTGAAAAGATGCTGATGTTGGGAAAGATTGAATGCAGGAGGAGAAGGGGATGACAGAGGATGAGATGATTGGATGGAATCACTGACTCAATGGATATGTGTTTGAGTAAGCTCTGGGAGTTGGGTGATGGACAGGGAAGGCTGGTGTGTGGCAGTCCATGGCTGCAAAAAAGTTGGACGTGACCGAGTGCATGAAATGAACTGAACTGATGCCATGTTACTAATAAAAGTAGTAACTTTAACAAAAGTTTTGAGCACTCAGCATTGGTACAATATATTTTCTCTCCAAATATATATACATACAAATAGTAATTGTGTAATATATTATATATTAATAATACATAACGTATGTAATTGGAGAAGGGAATGGCAACTCACTCCAGTATTCTTTCCTGGAGAATTCATGGACAGAGGATGCTGGCTTGCTATAATTAATGGGGTTGCAAAGAGTCAGACAGGACTAAGCGACTAACACACACACACACACAAGCACACACAATATATGTAATAGGGCTTTCCTTGTGGCTCAGCCGGAAAAGAATCCGCCCATAGTGTGGGAGACCTGGGTTCGATCCCTGGGTTGGGAAGATCCCCTGGAGAAGGGGAAGGCTCCCCACTCCAGGATTCTGTCCTGGAGAATTCCATGGACTATATAGTCCATGGGGTTGCAAAGAATCAGACACAACTGAGTGACTTTCACATTACATGTAATAGATAAAGTTTATATATTTATGAATCCAAATATAAATATAAAGACATAAATTACCTAAAACATTTTGGAAAAAGGAAAGAGAAAATTTGAGGTTATTGGAAATCAGGACACCTGACTTCAAGATTTAATTTTAAACTACATTAATGATATATATGTCAATGAACTAGCATAAGAAAGTTCATAAAAAGACACATATGTAGTCACTTAATTTAAACAAAGTTAATAGAGAAGATGTTTCTTAAACAAGTAATAACATAACAACTAGATATTTATTTGTCTAGAAAACTCTGAACAAAACCTGATACAAAACGATTTAAAATGGATCATAGAATTAAAAAGCAAAAACATCAACCATCGAAAAAAATATATGGTTGAATTTTGGGTTTTATAAGTCAAATAATTCTGAGAACAGCCCCCCCCAAAAAAAAGAAAGCAAAAGTAAAACCACTAAACAAAAGTATATATAAATTAGATGTTATCCAATTTAAAAACCTACTCTTCAGATGTCTTTATTGAGCTGAAAATATAGACCTCATCCTAAGAAAAAATATTTTAAATGTTTACATCTTACAAAGATTTCATATACAGACCATATCAAAGATTTTTATAATTCAAAATAACGAGGCAAAACTCCTAATAAAACTATGCAAAATATGTGAACAGTCCTTTCATAAAAAATATATATACAATGTGTACCAGAAAATATGGCAGCAGAGAAATTACCACTACAAGGTGATACCTCCTCACACATGTTAACAGAGGTAATATAAAATATTGACAATTTCACGTGAGGATGCAGAATGATAAGAATTGTACTACTTAACTGTGAGAATGTAAAGTGTTCAATCTTTTAGACAATAATTTGGGAGTTTGTTATAAAGCTAGACATGCACTTATCATATGACTTAGAAATTTCACCTTGCTCAAAGGAAAGCCATATATCCATAAAGACATATGTATGACCATAGCAGTTATATTCATATGGGTTCAAACTGGGATCAACTCAAATGCACATTAGCAGGTGAACTGACAAAAATGATAATATATTCATAAATGGACACAAATAACAATAGAGATAAAAAATGAGGAAAAACTGAGTAAAATAATCTCAAAACAACAGAGTATATATCATGATTTCATTTATATGACATCCTAGAATAAGAAAACATTTAGGGCTTCGCTTGTAGCTCAGTCAGGAAAGAATCTGCCTGCAATGCAGGAGACCTGGGTTCCATCTCTGGGTCAGGAAGATACCCTGGAGAAGGAAATCACAACCCACCCCAGTATTCTTGCCTGGAGAAGCCCATGGACAGAGAAGCCTGGTGGGCTACAGTCCATGGGATGGCAAAGATCAGCCACAACTGAGCAACTTAACCACCAGAATGGGAAAGAAAAAAAAAAAAATCTACAGTGACAGAAATCAGGTCAGTGCTTTTCAGGGAGAAGGGAGAAAGACATTTGGGAAGGTAGAAAACATCTCTATCATGCTTCCCAGGTAGTGCAGCGGTAAAGAATTTGTCTGCCAGTCAAGAAGACACAAGAAATGTGGGTTCAATCTCTGAGTCGGAAAGATGCGCTAGAGTAGGAAATGGCAACTGGCTCTACTATTTTTGTCTGGAAAATCTCATGTACAGAGGAGTCTGGTGGGCTGTAGCCCATGGGTGATTGTAAAGAGCCAGATAGGACTGACCACTCACATACACACAAAATGAAATATTAATATAATGTAAGCCACAAATGCAATACTTACATTAATTAACTAATGCAATACTTAAATTAATTAATACTTACATTAATTACTTTAAAAGTGTAAGAAACAAATTAATTTCAACAGGACAGTCACTATATCTTATTATACCTAAAATGTTATCTCTTTCTGAAATCAAATTTTTTTTAAATTATTAACTTGGTAAGTTACAGTGTTTTTTTAACATCAAATCTTCAAAATCTGATATATATATTATATTACAGAACATTTCAATTTGAACTAGCAATACCAGCTGTTCAGTTGACACCTGTGGCTACAGTATTGAACAATGCAGCTCTATTCTTCAGAGGAGTTGTTATAAGGGTATAAACATCCATCAAAGTTTATTGACCTTTATTATTAAATATGTGAGTATCATTTATACAAACCATGTAGCAATTATCAGTAAGTGAAAAAACATTGTGATATTTGATCCCATTGAAAACTAGAAGGAAAATTGTCTAGAGGAAAAGAATAAATATATATATGAGAGAGAATTTAAACTTCGAAAATGAGAGAGAGGATAGTGGTCAAAATTGGTGCCAAATAACTAAGGGTTCCTTCCATGGAAAAATACACTTAAAAATCTTCAAAAAATACTCAAAACAGAATCCTACTGAATTAAAACTTTAAAAATAAATATTAAGGAGTTAAAAGAGATATTTATGGTTTGGAACTGGTCTTTTAGTGTAATTTGTACTCTCTAAAGAAAATAACAAAGGAAAAGATTGATGTTGACTCTAAATTACTAAATACCTTTACATTAAAAACAAATGTTACTAAAAGAGATAAAAAGTAATAAGCTGAAGAATAAAAACCATAGATTTTACTTTTTTTTAAAATTTTCTTTACTTTATTGTGTTGGTTTTGCCATACATTGACATGAATCCGTCATGGGTATACATATGCTCCCCCTCCAGAACCCCCCTCCCTCCTCCCTCCCGATTCCCTCCCTCTGGGTCATCCCGGAGCACCAGCCCCAAGCATCAAACCTGGGCTGGCGATTGATTTCACATATGATAATTAACATGTTTCAATGCCCTTCTCCCATATCATCCCACCCTTGCCCTCTTCCACAGAGTCCACGAGACTGTTCTATACATCTGCGTTCCTTTTGCTGTCTCGTATGCAGGGTTCTTGCTGCCATCTTTCTAAATTCCATATATATGCGTTAGTATACTGTATTGTTGTTTTTCCTTCTGGCCTACTTCACTCTGGATAATAGGCTCCAGTTCCGTCCACCTAAGTAGAACTGATTCAAATGAATTTTTTTTTAATGCTGAGTAATATTCCATTGTGAATATGTACCACAGCTTTCTTATCCATTTGTCAGTTGATGGCCATCTAGGTTGCTTCCATGTCCTGGCTATTGTAAACAATGCAGCGATGAACATTGGGGTACACGTGGCTCTTTCAATTCTGGTTTCCTCGATGTGTATGCCCAGCAGTGGGATTGCTGGGTCATATGGCAGGTCTATTTGCAGATTTTTAAGGAATCTCCACACTGTTTTCCATAGTGGCTGTACTAGTTTGCATTCCCACTAACAGTGTAAGAGGGTTCCCTTTTCTCCACATCCTCTCCAGCATTTATTGCTTGTAGACTTTTGGATGGCAGCCATTCTGACTGGTGTAAAGTGGTACCTCATTGTGGTTTTGATTTGCATTTCTCTGATAATGAGTGATGTTGAGCATCTTTTCATGTGTTTGTTAGCTATTTGTATGTCTTCTTTGGAGAAATGTCTGTTAAGTTCTTTGGCCCACTTTTTGATTGGGTCATTTATTTTTCTAGAATGGAGCTGCAGGAGTTGTTTGTATATTTTTGAGATTAATTGTCCGTTGCTTCATTGGCTATTATTTTCTCCCATTCTGAAGGCTGCTTTTCACCTTGCTTATAGTTTCCTTTGTTGTGCAGAAGCTTTTAATTTTAATTAGGTCCCATTTGTTTATTCGTGCTTTTATTTCCAATATTCTGGGAGGCGGGTCATAGAGGATCCCGCTTTGGTTTATGTCAGAGAGTGTTTTGCCTATGTTATCCTCTAGGAGTTTTATAGTTTCTGGTCTTATGATTAGATCTTTGATCCATTTTGAGTTTATTTTTGTGTATGCTGTTAGAAAGTGTTCTAGTTTCATTCTTTTACAAGTTGCTGTCCAGTTTTCCCAGCACCACTTGTTAAAGGATTGTCTTTTCTCCATTGTATATTCTTGCTTCCTTTGTCAAAGATAAAGTGTCCATAGATGTGTGGATTTATCTCTGGGCTTTCTATTTTGTTCCATTGATCTATATTTCTGCCTTTGTGCCAGTACCATACTGTCTTGATGACTGTGGCTTTGTAATACAGCCTAAAGTCAGGTAGGTTGATTCCTCCAGTTCCATTCTTCATTCTCAAGATTGCTTTGGCTATAGGAGGTTTTTTGTGTTTCCATACAAATTGTGAAATTATTTGTTCTAATTCTCTGAAAAAGACCTCTGGTAGCTTGATAGGAAGATTTTACTTTTAAATGATAGAGTTATTTTATTTAATAATTATTTAAATTATATAAGTAATATATTTTTATATAACTTTAATATATTTAATAATTCCAAGAGAAAAAAGAGACATATAAGCCTAAAGAAAAATGGTAGATAATTCAGGAAGAATAAATATAAATAAGTCATGGGAATATAATGTACAGCGAGGTGATTATAGTTTATACTGTATTACATATTTGAATTAATGCTTTTGAACTGTAGTGTTGGAGAAGACTCCTGAGTCCCTTGCAATGCAAGGAGATCAAAGCAGTCAATCTGAAAGGAAATCAGTCCTGAATATTCACTGGAAGGACTGTTGCTGAAGCTGAAGCACCAATACTTTGACCACTTGATGCAAAGAACTGACTCACTGGAAAATATCCTGATGCTGGGAAATATTGAAAGCAGGAGGAGAAGGTGACAACAGATGATAAGTTGGTTGGATAGCATCACCGACTCAATGGACATGAGTTTGAGCAAGCTCCACGAGCTGGTGATGGACAGGGAAGCCTGGAGTGCTACAGTCCATGGGTTCACAAAGAGTCGGACACAACTGAGCAGCTGAACTGAAATGAAATTATTAATATCACTAGATATTATGCGAATAAATTAACATGGATAAAGAGTTCAATAACTTGCCCAAGGTCACACAACTTGTCAATTGTTCTTGTGTAGAAGACATGACTTCTGAATCTGCACTCTCAAAATCACTGACACCCATCTTAGGTCATAATACAATGTTTGCCATTTAGGAAGTATCAAATGAAAACAAAATTAAACAAAATGCCAGTTAAAATATTGGGTATACAATGAGGTTCAATGCAACATTTTATATAATAACAAATCATTGAAAACAAACACAATAATAGTTAACTCACCAGATAAATTACAGTATATTAGAAAGTAGAATATTATCTAGCATTCAAGAATGCTATTATTTCAGTGTATTAATAATTATTGGTGGGAATTTATTATATACATTTTCAAATGCAAAAATCCTTGAAATAATCAGGGCAGGTATGACCCTATCTTTTTCAACATATGTAAATATTATAGGTGCAGAAAAAGCTCAACAATGGCACAAAAAATGTTAATGGGAAATATTTTTACAGTATAGTATAAAGGGTAATTTTAAAATGATTCTTTACTTTTTGTGTGCATTTTCAATGTTCCTACAATGAATCCACTTATTAGTTGTGAAATAATAAATGAATAGAATAAATTACTTGTGAAATATGAATAATCATTGTAATAGCCATAGCATCATCTTACATATACACTGTGATCTTTTTTCAGTAAAGTTCATGAATTCAACAATAATAAACATTCAATTCTGTCTTCATATTTCAAAAAAGCAGTATGAAATACAGTGAAGCATGGGATGTACACTTGGCACATTTATAAGTAGAGAACTGCTCTTAAACATTATAATTTGGAATGAATTCAGAAAAGAAAACTGTACACATTCAGAGACTGTGAAATAGTGCTGTTTTTTTTTTTTTTTTGTATGACCATACCACCATCCCAACAATAAAAACAATAAAACAAAATAAAGGTGGAAAAAAAACACTTTAGGTCCCAGCTTTTCACTATACACTTTTAAGAATATCAATATATTAGTCTAGAGTAATTGATTAAGAAAAACAAAAAAGAAAGTCAATAAAGCCTGTGCTAAAAATAATAGAATAGACACTCAATTATTTCTAAATTAAAATGGCCCTGCTGTTTCAACGTTGATGTAAAAACGTCAACATGACAGACTTCTTAGTGTGAACTGACTGCTTTCTTCAGTCTCCAACATTGCTAAATAATATACTAGTTTACTTTGTATTTGATTTTGGAGAAATAGAGTAATGGCTTCACCTGCCTATTTCAAAGCAGATCTATTAAAGAGAGAGCAACACATTTTCTGGTTTGTTAGTGAGGTTTGGGCTTGCTTTATCAGTGTGGTTCTATTGTTTATAGAAGATACTGACCTTTATTTCCATTCAGTGTCCATAAATACACAGACTCTAACCCTCAAAAGGTAAAATAACCAAAAGTTAAAGTCCAGTGAGGTGAAGGATAACATGGTACAAGCTAACAGCTCTAAAACAATCCCCTATCAATGCTGCTGATGAAACACTTGAACTCTAGCTCTCCCACGTCCTCACCGCACACCGTAGGAACGCTCTGCAAGTCATGGAAGCACACCTTACACAACTAGAGGTACCTCAGAATCTCGGTAGGTTACCATGAGAAAGGTATGTTTCCAGCTCGCAGAAAGTCTAGCCTCTGTATAGTAATGGTTAGGGTCAGATGGGACTGGATTCTATTCTAGCTCCTTCTACCCTGCAGAGCTGACACAACCTGGGGCCTCAGGGCCCTCTGCTCGACCCTCTGCATCCCACAGGCAAAAGAAGGAAAAGAGAGTACAGATCCCCTGTAGATGGGGTGTGAATTTATCCCTTCCATTCTTGCTCTCTTTGAGTGAAAACAGATACAAATGGGAATAGGACTGGGAAATGTAGATGCTGAGGAGTACCTCTACAGAAAGAAAGTGAGAATTTTTGTGTGTAACTAGCTAATTCTGGCATACACATTTCACAGATCTAAGATTTTTTCACCTTGCATTGACCTCCTTGAGAGACTTTTTTTTTTTGCATATACCAAATTAGGATGGTATGTGGCAAAGCTTACAAAATTTGTTTGATGAATAAGTGAATCTTGGAATGAAAAAGGTCATTATTCTGATTAGTTGTCAAAATTATGCGTATGTGTTTACTACTGCTTACTCTGATTTGAGTAGATACCAACTGAGATCATTGGAAAATATCAGATTACTGCCTAGTGTAACTTGCAGCTATAGGCTTTCAAAAATTCAACGTTTATTCAATGGCAGAATTGTAATTACTTTTTTGCATGTTATTATCTCACAGAGAGATTTATAGTCACATCTAGGGCAATTTTTTAAAATAAGCATGCTACACAATAGTATATAGAATTAATAATCAACAACAAAAAACAGGCACTAAAAATCGAATTTATACAAAAAGTTTTTTTTTCTTATTTAAGGAATAAATAATGAGAAAGAAACCATTTTGTTGTCACTAAGGTAAATTGTGTAAACAGAATCACAAGGCTAATTTTTTCCTCAGTTATTTTTTTATATTTATAACCCTGAATGCATAATCTCTCAGAATAATTAGAAACAACAACATTAAAGGCTAAAACAAAAATGAAAAAAATCTGTGAAATACTGAAAGAAACAATATTTATAAAATCTGAATTAGCAAGTCAATGATAGCATTTTTAAAGTATATGTATATAAAATATAAACTATATCTTGAGGCAAATGTTTATAGAATTTTTAAAATATTCTCAGAAATTATTTGTAGGGTAAGCAGTAGTAAACAATGGAAGAACACTCTTAGTTTTTGAAATAGACAAATATCTTGCTTAAGAAAAACCTACTGAGTGAAAAATACATATTTTTATAAATGCAAATTGTGACAAGTATTATGCTGATAACACATAATGTTTGTTAAATTTTACAATGTTAACAAGACAGAATAATCTAAGAAAGAGTAGTCACAGAATATTATAGTTCCCAATGATAGAAATAATTAAGAAAAACAAATCTAAGATTGTAGAGAGGAATTTCTCATGTATGAGATAGTTATAACCTCAGCAAAGTTCAAAGATCATACAACGCACATTATTTTAATCTCTACTACTCTCCACATATTTGGTCTCTGCTATTTTTGTTTTTTAAATTTCACTACAATCTTTTTTGTCCCAATATGGCAATTATTGTATCATTTAAAAATGGTATGATGCTCTCTGGTGATTCAAGATGCAAAAATGCTAAAGTCTTTCTTCAAATTTTAACCCAGAAAAGAGCAAAATTCTAACACATACATTGCCAGATAATTGAAATACAGCATATTTTATAAACTATTATTTCAAATTAACTGATACAGTTAATCTAGTGTTTTTACAACAGTAAAATTAAAAATACATGATTTTTTATATTTAAGAAAATATCTTCTATGTTATCTGAAAGGATTTCATCAACTATTACCTTAGTATAGTTGAAAATCAAAACAATGTATTACATACAAAAATATTGATATCAAAGACATCCATGCATTATATTATTAACATTTAAAAGTAAAAATGTATCTATTCTGTGACATCCTACTTTGTACTTCATCATATTTTGTATTTTAACAGTATTTTCTGTTCTTTTTGTGGTTACTATTTAAAATAACTTATCCCAAATTCCTGAATGATACTACTACTGGATAATGACAATGCCTGTAAGAGTGAAATAAAGCTAAAAGTGAAAAAAAAAAAAAGCAAATGAAGACATCTAAGACCATGTGACAAAACAGAAAGGATGAAAGTCTAACATGAGGCCTTCAAAAAACAAAAAAAATCTAGCATGAGAGGAGAGAAAGAGCAAGTAAAATAGCAAAAATCAGACACAGAAGTTCAACATAAAGTGACAAATTAAATGAATTTAAAGATATCTCCAAAAACATCCAATGAATAACAGTAACTTCCATTAAAATTATTTTTAAAACCAATACAAAACTTGTATTTCCAAAGTTAGGTCAGATAAGCAATATTTATTTTATTGGATGAAGCGCTTAGCAATATTTACCAGTTTGTGGAATTTGTCTCTCTCTCTTGCTCCTTTACATTCTCATTGAATGTCTACCACTCATTGCCTATAATTAACTAATGGGAATGGAAAAACTGTTAGAATGTGCTTATCAGTTTGCTTATAATAAGTATGGGAAAAGCAGCAGAAAAATTGAACCTTTTTGTTGTTTTCAAAACCTCAAAAATTCTATGTTACTTTCTGGATGCTGAAAACTGGTAACCAAGCAACTATAGCAGAAGCTGGAATGTGTCTACTTCAGACACATAGATCTTTCAAGAAATCTATAACTGAGACAATCTGAGATTAAAAGAGAGATCTCATTCTTCCAAAAGACTTGTTGAAATTTGTGTCAATTAATTCATTTATATTATTAGATTCTCCATGATAAAAATAAAATTTTCATTTCAAGTGCATAATGAGAGAGAAACCAAAATAAATGCATGTAACTTGGTAGAATGTTTTGTTCTTCAAATATTTTAACCTAAGAATATATTCTGAGTAAAGTTCTAAATTCTCACTTGCTGTCAAATTCATGTTGTTAATTTACCAGAGTTCATATCCATTCAGACTTACACCAAGCATCTCCACTTTGCTAATTGCATTGGCTTTAGCAAAATGAACTTCCTACCAGATTATATATTAGTGCTTTGTAACTGAAAAGGCACTTAAGTGACATAAAACATATAATCTTGACCAATCAAATATAAACACCATTCAATGCAATATGGGGGAACATGTACCTCCTTCACAGTATGTCTCTAACTTCTGATGTATTTTGTGCGTATTCAGTCGCTAAGTTGTGTCCATCTCTTTGTGACCTCATGGACTGTAGTCCACCAGCTCCTCTGCTTTTTTAACTTATATGGCAAGTACATCATCCAAAATGCTGGGCTGAATGAAGCACAAGCTGAAATCAAGATTGCTGGGAGAAATATAAACAATCTCAGATATGCAGATGATACCACCCTACTGGCAGAAAAGGAAGAGGAACTAAAGAACCTTTTGATGGGGGTGAAGGAGGAGAGGGGAAAAGCTGGCTTAAAACTCAACATTCAAAAAACGAAGATCATGGCATCAAGTCCCATCACCTCAAGGCAAATAGATGGGGAAAAAGTGAAAATAGTGACAGCTTTTATTTTGTTGGACTCCAAAATCACTACAGATGGCGACTGCAGCCACAAAACTAAAAGACACTTGCTCCTTGAAAGAAAATCTATGACAAACCTAGACAGCATACAAAAAAGAAGAGACATCACTTTGACGACAAAGGTTCTTCCAGTCAAAACTATGGTTTTTCAGTAGATATGTACAGATGTGACTGTTGGACCATAGAGAAGGCTGAGGGCCGAAGAATTGGTGGTTTTGAATTGTGGTGCTGGAGAAGACTCTTGAGGGTCTCTTGGGCCACAAGGAGATAAAACCCGTCAATACTAAAGGAAATCAACCCTGAATATTAATAGGAAGGACTGATGCTGAAGCTCCAATCCTTTGGCCATCTGATGCAAAGAGCTGACTCATTGGAAAAGATTCTAATGCTGGGAAAGACTGAGGGCAAGAGGAGAAGGGGATAACAGAGAATGAGATGGCTGGATGGCATCACCAACTCAATGGACATGAGTTTGAGCAAGATCTGGGAGATAGTGAAGAACAGGGAGGCCTGACATGCTGCAGTCCATGGGGTCGCATAGACACAATTTAGCAACTGAACAAGGCTCCTCTGTCCGTTGAGTTTTCCAGGCAAGAATACTGGAGTGGGTTGTCATTTCCTCCTCAAGGGACCTTCCCAACCCAGGGATCGAACACACATCTCTTGAGCCTCCTGCACTGGTAGGTAGATACTCTACAACTGCGCCACCTGGTATTTTAGTCTCCATGTGAAATCATGACTTGTTGTTAATGGAGAAATTTAAACACTTTGGAATCAATTTGATATATATATATATTTACATCCCAGCATTCACCGTGGCCTTTCTCTCCTGCCTCCCCACTGGGGTCTTGACTGTTTCTGGCCTGCTTAGCTGAGGATGAGAGTGTCAATCAGTTAGCAATCAAGGATAAGAGCCACCTAGATCTGAACTACGTGTGTCATCTTCTCTACCTCCCAGAGTTTTGAGTGAGCTCTGGTATCTAAGGAAGCAGTCTGGACAACTCTAACATTAAAAGGAGAGCTTGCTTCCCCCAGTTACCATTAAGCAATGGCATTTAAAGATATTAATCTCTCAAGATTCTGAAGCCAGACCACATCTTCAAATACTGACTATTCTAATTGCTGATGATAGGATCTTGGGAAAGTTACTTAACTCACTGCATTTCAGTTATTTTATCTCTAAAGTGAAAACAATGATTCTACCTTCTCTAGAGTGTTGCAATGAGGTCAACAGGGGTTAGTGACATATAAAACATTTAGAATAATACTTTACATTAATAATTACTTGAAAAATATTAGACACTGTAATTGTGTGTAAATAATGCATTATAATTCCAGCTCATTTATGTTCTTCTGTAGTCAATTAAGATATCAATTAGAAAGCTGTCAACTCAGTAGTCAATTAGAAATCAAAGGACTGAGGGGAAATTAAAAAGAAACAACTTTGCAACTTCTTATATGCAAAACACAGTAAAATTGCTCAGAGTGTATATCTTTAAAATGTCTTGCAAAAAAAAAATAAATTAAAAAAGCGTGAGAACAAAGAAAGCTAATAGAAGGAGAGGGAGAGAGGACAAATTTGGGTTATACTGTTTGGTTTTTTTTTGTAAATCTGTGAAAATAGTTTAAAATTTTGAAAGAAATTGTATATAAATAAAGTTATACATATCATGTTTACAAAAATTGTACATAAAATATATGCACATATTGAATACACATGAGTGTTACTAAGGTATACTGTATAATGGATATGTTACATATATGGATGTATATGTATATTATGTTTATGTACAATATATTCAATTGTAAATACATTGGCATATAGATATATATATAGCATATAAATATGTTTGCAATTGCTATTATTACTTATTATTTTTACTAATGTTGCTACTTAACAATAGATAGAACTAGGAAAAGCAGTCTTCATGTAAATGCCAATTCTAAGACAATAAGATCAGCAGTTGAAGGAATGGGAAAAGGCCAGCCAATACATGCTTTTTCTGAAATTTTTCCATATGTTCATTCAGAAGGAATTTATATTGTTCTTCTCTCATTACTAATGAATGTTCAGAGTCTTAATAACACCTCTCATATTTTTTACTGTAATCAAAAAGATGTTACTTATGTTCTATGATCCTTTTAACATACTACCAAATTCAGTTGCTAATATTTTGTTTGCTAAGATTTTGTATCCAAGCTCATTAAACTGTAAATTTACCTGCTTGTGGAGTCCCTCTGCTAATGGTATCAGCTTGATGTTGGCTTTATACAAAGAGTTTGGGATGCAAGGATGATTCAACATAGGCAAATAAACTAGTGCAATGCACCTCATTAACAGAATGAGAATCATTTGACCATCAATAGATGCAGATAAAAGCACACTTGGCGAAATTATATGTCATTAGCATTATTGTTATGACTCTTCTATATATGTAACATATATACCATACCAAAAATGTCAACACCAGTAATCGCACCATTTTGGGTCAACCAGATAGCAGATTTTTCATTGGCTGAATATCTGATCAGAATATCCCTATTCTGCTTTAAATCCTCTTCCCAAACATCCCTGATTTTTCAAAGATCTAATCTTAAACTTCTCTATTTACTATATGAGATAAGAACAATGGAAACCAGGTCACCAGATTTATGTTGAAGCAGAAGCTTCAATCCTTTGGCCACCTGATGTGAAGAATCGACTCATTGGAAAAGACCCTGATGCTGGGAAAGACTGAAGGCAGAAGGAGAAGGGGATGACAGAGGATGAGGTGGTTGGATGCCATCACTGACTCCACAGACATGAGTTTGAACAAGCTGTGCAAGATAGTGAAGGGTAGGGAAGCCTGGTGTGCTGCAGTTCATGGGGTCACAAGGAGTTAGACACAACTTAGCAACTGAATAACAACAATAAATATTTCAATTCAGGTTCTTCCTTTTATTCTATGTGTTATTTCTAAAAATATTCTTCCTTCAGCTTTCTTTTATTCAATGATCATAGACTATCAACAAAAACCCTATTCTTGGCTCTCTGCTGCATCCAGAGGAACATGGTGAGTAAAAGAAACATCGTACCCTGAAGACGTTTAGAATCTAAAGATAAAGCCAGATATTAATACACTGATAATTAAAATTAAGGCATTCCAATTTGGTAAGTTATAAAATTGAACAATAGAAGTCGATATGAGAGGAGATAAAAAGCAAGGGTAGCTGAGAGCTCTCCAGGAGGAGCAGCAACAGACAATGCTGGGAATCCACCCAAAGGTCAGATCATGCCATTCTTCCCATGTTACAGATTTGGGATTTAATCTAAATGCCCTAAGAAGTCACAGAAGGATTTTAAGCCCTAGAATGATGGGACCAGATTTCTGTTTGTAAAGGATCCTTTGGCAGCCTCTCTGGGAGGAATTTAGATGGCACCAGAAAGAGAAGTGAATACCAATTAGGTGACCGCTGCAGTGTTTAATGTGAGAGACAATGGCAGAATAAATTAGAGGGGAGCATAGAGGAGAGGGGTGGAATGAAGAGAACCAGACAGATGTGAGTTTCATTTTAGATAAGGAGCTGACAGGACTCACCAACAGACTGAGTTGAGGGAGAGGTGAGCGTGAAAGAGGTGTCAAGAATGATTCTCAGGTGTCTGGTTTCAACACTGGAGCAGATGGAGGTATAATTATTGAACAGAGGATTCTGCAGGGAACTGAAGGATGAGCTGATGGGAGGAGAGAGGCTCAGAGTTGAATTTTGTACCAGTTAATTTTTGAGATGCCAGCAAAGCCTGCAAATGTATATGTTAAATGTATGTTACCTACAGGAATCTGATGCTCAGAAAGGAGGATGCAGCAAGGAATGTTAATCACTATATCATCCCCAATGCCCTCATGAAGGTGGCACTGGGTGAGACAATAAACATGAATGTGTACAAAATGCCAGGCACATAACACTGGGCAGAGACAGCGGGTGTGTGAACCTACAGATACTCCTGCACCTTCAAACATATATGCATGGGCTTCCCAGATGGCGCCAGTGGTAAAGAATCTGTCTGCCAATGCAGGAGATGCAAGAGACTTGAGTGCAATCCCTGGGTCAGGAAGATTCCCTGGAGTAGGAAGTGGCAACCCACACCAGTTTCCTTGCCTGCAGAACCCCATGGAGCCTGGTAGACTACGGTCCATGGGGCTACAAAGAGTCGGACACAACTGAGCGACTGAGCACACGTACATGCGTAATACATGCATGTGTGCTTACATATGTGAGGTTCAACATACATTTAGTAGGGTCAGAAAGAAAATAATTACCTTAATAAAAGTAGTATTCTTTGTTATTTATATTCAAATAAGGTATATACTGCACAAATAATATTTATATTATGTGAAAATGCATTGGTGGTGGTGGTTTAGTTGCTAAGTTTTGTCTGACTCTTGTGTCCCCATGGACTGGTTGGAGCCCACCAGGCTCCTCTGTCCATGAGATTTACCAGCCAAGAATACTGGAGTGGGTTATGCCATTTCTTATCTTTCCTTAAACGGCTCCCCCATCACTTGTACCTGGATAAGCTAGAGGTAACTCACAGAGTTATCACTCAAATCTTGTGGCTGCACATGACAGAATTTCTGTTTCTCAGGAACAAAAACACAGTTCCAATCCCAACTGGCTTCCAGTTACAGAATTTTGAAAGTAATTATCTGACACAGCAGAAGCCAAACAGTGCTCTATTTTTATTTTCCATTTCAAACTCCGAATGTGAATCAGATTCTCACCAGAAATGTGACAGAAACAGGAGGGAAGAAATAGATTTACTTATTCATTTACAGCAGCCGAAGCAGAGTCAGGACTCTGAAAAATTCAGCAAGACATTCTCGACTTTGCCACAGCCCTTGTTCCATCACATTATTTTGTGGGATTCTACATCAGATTATGTTGCAGGAACATTAAGGAATGTAAATGTGCATATTTTGTTTTAACCATTAAGACAGGTAAACAGTGTGATTTGTCAGGTGTGATTTGTCAGGTGTGATTATTTGGTTTCTGAACTTTAGTTAATGGGACCTAAGCATAATTTTCTGTCCCAGGCTCTTTATTCATTTATTTAGAAATACAATGCACCCTTTGTTCAGTTTTTTATTCATTTTCGGCCATGTGGCATGCAAGATTTTAATTCACCCATCAGTGATCAGACTCATGCCCCCTGCAATGGAAACACTGACTCTTAACTACTAGACCACTCCACTAGGGATGTCCCTGTTATGAACTTTTTTGAAATATTGTCACTAACCTAAGGCGAAGTGGGTCACAAGTGCATAATGAAATAGAACTTTATTTGTTGGATATCTACAAAATAAGTAGGGCAGTAATTTATTATATGAGTTTTATATAATTGGATGTAATGTGTCGAGTGTTTTAAGTCATTTTGGTAATATAACTGGAACTGCATAAAAAATGAGTATTTGCTGTCCCAGAGCTAACGTGATATTAAAATTCATCATCAGGGATTTCCCTGTGTTCAGAATCCACTGGATTCAGGGCACATGGCTTCAATCCCTGGTCTGGGAGGATCCCACATGCAGCTAAATCAGTGTGCCCCAACTACTGAAACCCGTGCACCTAGAGCCTGTGCTCTGAAACAAGAGAAGCCATTGCAATGAGTAGACCATGCACCACAGCTAGACAGTAGTCCCTGCTCACTGCAAGGAGAGAAAGCCTATGCACAGCAATGAAGACCCAGCTCAGCCAAATAAATAAATAATTTTTAAGAATAGATGTTTGGCTTTCAATATTAAAAAAAGGATTCATCATCAAAAGTTCTCTATGTTTTATTTTGGGAAAGCACGTATAAACCAGAGGGTTTAAAACAGAAGTACGGCTGACTTAGAAAAATCTTAGGTGTTTTTACCTGTTGCATTCATTTCTGGCATCAGGAACAGGAAAATAAAGAATTTATTGGTGAAAGTTAAGGTTAGGATGACAAGAGAGCAGACACAATTTGTCTGTATTTTAGCCTTTACAGAGAGAGAGTAAAACAAGTGAGAACCAGGGTTTTGTAAAACAAGTGAGAACCAGGGTTTTGGTGCTCTATTCTTGAAAGTCAGGAGACGGTCTGAAGGAGCAGATTATAGAAAAAGGTTTGGTAACCCAGACTTGACCTGGATGTATTCTGGAAGGCGGTAAAACTTCATTGCAATACATTTTGGGGAAAGGGCCTAGAGAAAACTCTGCATACATGAAAAGCAATCATCTAAATAGTAAATGGGTTGGGAAGATGCCCTGGAGAAGAAATGGCAACCCATGGACAGCAGAACCTGGTGGGCTACAGCTCATGGAGTCACAAAAAGTCGGACACGACTGAGTGACTAACACTTTCACTTTCAAATAGGAAAAGGTAAGTTTGGGAGTACCTTATCACCTTTCTTAAAGAAGTTCCAATTGGATGCTACTGATGCATGGCCCAGATTCAAACATTTATATTCTTGGAAAACATTTAAATATTTATGTATGACAAGAAAATCTTCTCTCTCAAAATCCAAGTGATTCAGCTGCAATCCAGTGAATTGTGTTTTGTATGAAATAGTGTTTTAAATGACAGTATATCATGAAATAGGCATCACTATAATTAAAGCAGATTTAATAGTATATGCTAATGGCATTTACTGCTTTAAAAAGACATTCATGAAACATACTGACAGAACAAGTTGATAAGTAAGGTATCAGTCAGATAGTTCATTTGCTTAGTTGTGTCCGACTCTTTGAGACCTCATGGACTATAGCAGGCCAGGCTTCCCTGTCCATCATCAACTCCCACAGCCTACTCAAACTCAGGTCCATCGTGTTGATGATGCCACCCAACCATCTCATTCTCTGTTTTCCCTTTCTCTCTTCTCTCTTGCCTTCAATCTTTCCCAGCATCAGGGTGTTTTCAAATGAGCCAGTTTTCACATCAGGTGACCAAAGTATTAGAGTTTAAGCTTCAGCATCCGTTCTTCCAATGATTATTCAGGACTGATTTCCTTTAGGATGGACTGGTTGGGTATCCTTGCAGTCCAAGGGACTCTCAAGAGTCTTCTCCATCACCACAGGTCAAAAGCATCAATTTTTCAGTGGTCAGCTGTCTTTATAGTCCAACTCTCTCATCCATACATGACTACTGGAAAAACCATAGCTTTGATTAGATGGACCTTTGTTGGTAAAATAATGTTATTGCTTTTTAATATGCTGTCTAGATCGGCCATAGCTTTTCTTCCAATGAACAAGTATCTTTTAATTTCATGGCTGCAGTCACTATCTGCAATGATTTTTGGAGCAAAAATAAATAAATACATAAATAAAATCTCTCACTGTTTCCCCATCTATTTGTCATGAAGTGATGGGACTGGAAGCCATGATCTTAGTTTTTTGAATGTTGAGTTTTAAGCCAACTTTTTCACTCTCCCCTTTCACTTTCATCAAGTGGCTCTTTAGTTCTTGACTTTCTGCCATAAATGTGATGTCATCTGCATATTTGAGGGTATTGATATTTCTCCCAGCAATCTTGATTCCACTTGTGCTTCATCCAGTCCAGCACTTTTCATGATGTACTCTGCATATAATTTAAATAAGCAGGGTGACAATATACAGCCTTCCTTTCCCTATTTGGAACCAGTCTGTTGTTCCAAGTCTGGTTCTAACTGTTGCTTCTTGACCTGCATACAGATTTCTCAGGAGGCAGGTCAGGTGGTCTGGTATTCCCATCTCTTCCAGAATTTCCACATTTTATGTGATCCACACAGTCAAGGACTTTGGCATAGTCAATAAAGCAGATGTAGATTTTTTTCTGGAACTTTCTTGCTGTTTTGATGATCCAGTGGCTGTTGGCATTTTGATCTCTGGTTGTGGCAGCTTGATCTCTGGTAAGGTATTCACAGTGGTAAATAAAGTGATTTGATATTTAAAATGTATATTAGACTTCTAGTACAGAAAAGATTGTTTATACCTAATTTTCTTATTCCTGCTGCATAAGCACAAGTATTAACTCTGAAAATAGTACTGAGGATAATCATCAGTGAATCTGAAAGGAGGAGAGCTTGTACATAATGCTAGGTCTGGAAGAACAGGACAGCAACTGGGTGCCTTGTACCCTCCAATCAAAGAGGAGAAAGCTATCAGACCTGCTATTTCCTGACTCTCAACCCTGAGAAGAGAAGCTACCTGATAGGCTAATTTCTCCCCTGGATCAAACAGAAGTCCTTATGACCACATCAGGTAAGCAGAAAATTCTGTTAAAGAGGACTACTTGGGAGAGCCACCAAGAATAAAGACCCAAAGGAAGCACTCTGCTTTTTCGTAGAATGTGAGCCTCCCCTTTTTCATCAAGAGCTACTGAGACAGGGGCAGAGTTACTGAAGAGACCTACTACTAGCTGGTCTGGTCCAGGAGATCTCTTTGACTTTATGGTCATGAGATTCTCCATTCCTGTCCAAGGATGCAGAGGAAGCTGGAAGTCATGGGTAGAGGGATTCTACAACATCACTCTATTAAGAGACACACTCAGCTGACTGGCCTATGGCAAACTCATTTGCCCTCACAAGAGTACTATTTGTGAAATTTGGGGACTCAGGGACTTCAGATAAACTAAGCAGAACAAAATAATATCACAAAGACACAGAACATTTATGGCCATTTGAACCATAGTCCATAAAATTAATCCAAAGCCCACATGCTAAACCTAAACTAGGTGGCTGCCTATTTAAATATTCCTGTAAAAGGGAAAGTCTACCCACTCCGGTATTCTGGCCTGGAGAATTCCATGGACTGTATAGTTCACGTGGTTGCAAAGAGTTGGACACCACTGAGTGACTTCCACTCATGACTGAGTCACTTTCACATATTTAAATAGATCTCAGAGTCTCCTACAATTACAGGAAAACAAATGTCTTGGAAATAATATAAGCTCAGCCCTTATACCAAGAATTAAGAAAATCACAACTTGAATAATGAAAGGCAAGCAACTGATACCAATACAAAGATGAATCAAGTGTTGGAATGACCTGACAAGGATGTTAAAGTAGCTTTTTTAAAAATGCTTTAATAATACATTACAAATTATCTTGAAACAAATCATTAATAAAAAAAGAAGAAAAATTGATAATCTCAGAAAAGGAAAACAAGTTACTTTAAAAAATGTCCAAATGGAAATTATATAATTTCACAATACAATAACAGAAGGAAAAAAAAAAAGGATCACTGTATAGGCATAATAGTAGAGATGACAGCAGACAGAATCAATTAACATGAGGACACAATGAAATTCACTCAGTCTGAAAAACAGTGAAAACTGTCTGGAAAAAATAATAAACAGAGCTTCAGGGACCCAAGGAGCAATAACAAAATAATAAATAGATATATTACTAGAATTGTAAGAGGAGAGGTACAAAGACAGAAGGTGGAAGAATTATAAAGAAATAATGACTGAAAACTTCCCAGATTTGGTTAAAAACACACCCAACATATCCAATAAACTGAAAAACCCCAGATAAGTTAAAGGCAAAGAAATACACACTGTGATTTATTATGTTTAGCCTACTGAAGATAAAAGATAAAAAGTTTTGAAAGCAGCCAGAGAGAAATGATTCATTGCCTATAGAGGAAAAAAAAAAAAAAAAATTAAATGACAATGGATTTCTCCTATTAAATAAGGGAGAGTAGATGGAAGTGGTACAATATATTGCAAGTTTGAAAGAAAAGCACAGTTGGCTATGAACTCAATGTTGCAGAAATATCCTTCAAGAATGAAAGGAAATAAAAAGTCTTCAGATGAAGGAAAATCAAAAGAATCTATTAATAATAGACCTAATCTTACAATTGGCTGGGCTTCCCTCATAGCTCAATTGGTAAAGAATATTCCTGCAATGCAGGGAACCTGGTTTGATTCCTGGGTTGGGAAGATCCCCTGGAGAAGGGATAGTCTACCTTCCCCAATATTCTTGGGGTTCCCTTGTGGCTCAGCTGGTAAAGAATCCACCTGCAATGCGGGAGACTGAGCTCAATTCCTGGGTTGGGACGATCCCCTGGAGAAGAGAAAGACTACCATAGAGAAAACAGGTTGAACAATGGAATACTGTAAGCTGCTTATAAAAAACTCAATTCAAATCCAATGATAAATGCATATTTTTAACATAAACAAATGGGAGAGATATACCATGAATCATTATTTTATTTTTAAAAAATGAGTGGCAATCTTAATATCTGACCAAATAGGCTTTATAACAAAGGAAAGTACTAGAAAACATAAAGATAAACATAATGATAAAAGGACCAATCCATCAGGAAGGCATTATATTCTAAACAGGTATGCACAAATAGCTTCAAAATATATGAAAGAAAAGCTGATAGAATTGAAAGAAGAAATAGACAAATTCACAAATATATTTGGGAACTTCAATACCCTCTTCTCTTCAAATGATAGAATCAGAGACAGAAAACAAGAAATGATACATATGTGAACTAAAGGAAAAAGCAAAAAGATCTGATTGGCTCACATAGAACACTCTTTTTGAATAACATTATAAAATGAATGAAGTGTTTTTCAAGAACCCATGGAAGATTCACTGAGATAAATCATATTATGGGCCATAGAACAATACTCAAAAATTTTTAAAATTAAATATGCATCATCTGATTTTAATGGAATAAAATTCAAAATGAACAACAGAAGACAGCAGAGACATATCTAAATACATGGAGATTTGGAGATTTTAAAAGATATTTTAAAAATATCCAGGGGTCAAAGATAAAGTCTCAAAGGAAATAAGCAGCATATTTATAACTAAATGAAAACAAAATACACCATATCAAAATATGTGAAACATAAATAAATTTGGTGCTAGAAGGAAATTTATAGATATATGCTATATTAGAAATAAGATAAAGCCTCATATCAATAACTTAAGTTCTTATTTCAACACCTAGGGAAAAAATGAAATACAAATTCAAGTACATAGGAGGAAGGAAACAATAAAGATACGAGCATAAATCAATAAAATTGAAAACAAAAAAAAAGAAAAATTTAATGAAACAATATTCTGACTCTTCAAAAAATCAGTTAAATTGATAAACCTCAAGGAAGACTGATAAATACTTTTTTTAAAAAAAATGAAGAAGACAAAAATCACTAATTTAGTATCAAAGATAGAACAATACTACAGATATTGCAGCCTTTAAAAAAGATATGTAGGGGATCCTACAAAAAACTTCATGCTCATATATTTGAAATCTTAAAAGAAACAGATCAATTCCTTGAAAACAACAAAATCCCACAGAGAAAAAGATCATTTGAATTGTCTATAACAATCAAAGAAACTGCATTTACAATTAAAAGCTCCAGATGGTAGTATTATGTTGGAAGTTTAGTTTTCACTGGATAATTCTATGAAATATTTAATATCAATATTAATGTCAATGTTACAAAATATCTTTCAGGAAATATGAGGAGAGGGAATATTTTCTAAGGAATTTAATAAGCCAATATTGCTCTGGTGCCAAAAAAAAATAATATGAACATAAACAATCTACCAATCAATATCTCTCATGATATCAAATGCAATGATCCTCAACAAAATACTAATTAGTTAAATCATCAATGTATAAAAGGATGAAAAGGTCCAAACATGCAATAATTCAGGTATTTGAGGCAAGTTCAACTTTTGAAAATCAATAAATATAGTCCACCATGTAAAAGCAAAAACATGGTCATATCAACAGATGCAGAAAAGCATCTGGCAAGCTTCAATCATCTAGTCATGATAAAAACTCTCAGCAAGTTTGAAATGGAGCTTCTGAGGTGGCACTAGTGGTAAACAATCCATCTGCCAATGGAGGAGACTCAGGAGATGCGGGTCTGATCCCTGGGTTTGGAAGAGCCCCTGGAGGAGGAAATGACACTCCACTCCAGTATTTTTTGCCTGGGAAATTTCATGGATAGAGGAGACTGGTGGGCTACAGTCCATGGGGTCACAAAGATGACAGTTTTTCCAGTAGTCATGTACAGATGTGTGAGTTGGACCATAAAGATGGTTGAGCCCTGAAGAATTGATGTTTTTTAATTGTGCTGCTGAAGAAGACTCTTGAGAGTCCCATGGACAAAAAGGAGATCAAACCAGTCAATCCTAAAGGAAATCAACCCTGAATGTTCATTGGAAGGACTGGTGCCAAAGCTGAAGCTCTAATTCTTTAGCCACCTGATACGAAGAGCCTACTCATTGGAAAAAACTCTAATGCTGGGAAAGATTGAAGGCAAAAGGAGAAGGGAGTGACTGAAGCTGAGTTGGTTAGGTAGCATCACCAAGTCAATGAACATGAGTTTGAGTAAACAATGGGAGATAGTAAAGGACAGGGAAACCTAGCATACTGCAGTCCATGGGGTCACAGAGTCGAACAAAACATAGCGATTGACAAGAAAGTTAGAAATAGAGAGGAATTAATTCAACTTACTAATCATCTACATAATAAACCTACAGTTAACATGTATGGATGTGAGAGTTGGACAGTGAAGAAGGCTGAGCACCGAAGAATTGATGCTTTTGTACTGTGATGTTGGAGAAGACTCCTGAGAGTCCCTTGGATTGCAAGAAGATCCAACCAGTCCATCCTAAGGGAGATCAGTCCTGGATGTTCACTGGAAGGACTGATGTTGAAACTAAAACTCCAATACTTTGGCCACCTCATGCGAAGAGTTGACTCATTGGGAAAGACCCTAATGCTGGGAAGGATTGGAGGCAGGAGGAGAAAAGGAAGACAGAGAATGAGATGGCTGGATGACATTACCAACTCGATGGACGTGGGTTTGGGTGGACTCTGGGAGTCGGTGATGGACAGGGAGGCCTGGCGTGCTGTGATTCCTGCGGTCGTAAAGAGTCGGACACGACTGAGCAACCGAACTGAAATGACAGTTCACATCGTATTCATATCATGAATACTTTTCCACTAAGATAAGAAACCTGGCAAAAATGTCATCTATCACTCTTATTCAACACTGTATTTTATGTTCTAGTCAGTGCAGCATTAAGGCAAGAAAAGGAAATACAAATGCATACAGATCAAAGAGTAGAATTCAAATTCTCCCTGTGTGTAGAGGATATCAGTATTTATGCAGAAAAATCTACAAAATAAACAAATGAAATAAAAAGAAAGCTCTAGAATTAATGAAGTTAGCAAGTTTGCAAGATAGATGAACAAACACAAATCAACAGTAACAATGAATATGCACAAATTAAAATTAAAACACAATGCCATTTATAAGAACTCCAAATATTTTCCAAAGAAAATCCCAAATTGAATAAATTACATAATAAGAAGATGTGCACAAGGGGTGTTCTGTATCTATCATATGCTGAAAATTGCAAAATGCCAAAGAAAGAAATAAAAGACTACATAAATGAAGATATCATGTTCATGAATTGGAATGCTTAACATAGAAAAATGTCAGTTCTTCCCAAACTCTTCTATAAGTTTAATACATTGCCTATAAAAATTTCAGAAAGATATTTTATAGACATAAACAAGTTTATTCCAAAATTTTTACAGGAAGAAATTTTGTTAACTTCTCTTAATTAGTTAAAACAGTCTTAACAAAGAAGTTACTTTTCTCTCTTTGATATCAATGCTGGCCATATAGCACTTTTATTTGTAATTGGCATGGGAGGAGGGGCATGAACAAAAAGAGTCTCTGCTTACATGAATAAATAAAGTCCAATTCTTCATCATAAATCATGTCTTAAAGCAACTTTAGAAGAAATCTCTAATGATCATCAAATGGTCTCCATGTTTTTATCAGAACAGAGTATAAACTGTATCATACATTGAGAATCAATTTATACTCATTCCAAAACTAACAGGTAAGTCTTGGTGTCTTTTAAGGCTCTATTTCTGCTAATTCTTTATGCACAGGTGTTAATTAATTTATACAATTTGGATGTTCAGATAAATACATTATAATGCATACACGAAATGATTAATTATTATTAAAAGTCACAAAAATGGGAAGAATATAGAGTTATTACATAGCATTAGTTAACGCAACTTTTTGCTGATGTCAAAATGTAGGTGAATACCTTCATTACTTCATTACTACCCCAGAGGATATTTTTTCCCCTCTAGTCTAAGATCTAATATAATGGAGATCAATGAAGTCAATATGTTAAATATTGGTGATTATTCAGTTGACTTTGATAATAATGCTGGTGTTATATGTATCTTTAACACATTTGTATAGCCCCAATATTCAGCACATATAAAGTCTGCAAACCACCTATCATTTTCAAGGAACATGAGAGCACAAGCAATATATATTTTCCTATACGTTAGGTTTCCTAAAGTATTTTTTTCTCAAGATGGGGGTTTGAGATAAAACGTTTTATTTCTTCCTCTCTGAGTCTCATTAAACTATAAGAAGTATTTAAACCATTGAAATAGTTTGCAAATTAAAGATGGTAAGTTTTGCTCCCAACAGAAAAGACATTTCAGTAAGCTCCTCAAAGACAAATCATGAATGAAACAATGATGAGTAAAACAGAAGGACAAAGGAAACTATATTCTTAAACACGTGTGGAAGGGAACTGCCATGCAGGGTTTTGCCTTGTCTTGCATTATTTCCTCAAAAGCTTAGGAGTCAAAAACGCCAAGTATAATGGAGGCTGTGGATGAGATTGAATTCTAAAACATAAAGGTAAGTGGAATAATTATAGAAAAAGTACATGTCTTAAGTAGAACATTTAACATCCAGTCATTCTCCTCTCTGAACAAAAGTGCACATTCTTGGAAAAATTAAATGCAATTTTTTTAAAGAAAAACTTAAATTAAGATGTCTGAGACAACTAACACAGGGAGAGAGTGATGAAATTAGCTCAAACTCTCTTCTAGTTCAATGTTCTGAAGACAGTGGTAGGGTTTGCTATATCTTCATTCTAAAAGGTGGCAAGCAATTATAGCCCATCTACAGTTAGCAAGAGTAGGAATAAATGTCAGTATTTTACATACTTAAAAAGACAACTTAGGGAAGAACAATATAGTTAATGAAAAAGTATGGGGAAAGAGGAAAAGGAGGTAGGGTGATTAAACAAGTAGACCCTTATATTCTATAGCAGGAAATCAAGATAAAGTCTAGTCATGTTAAAATAAAAGAACTAAAATATCACAGGTTGTTTTTTTCTCTGTAAGAAAAGCTGTGAGAAGGAAATGGAAGGGGAAAAGAGGAATATCAATTTTGTGATAACTTTTTGTACCATTTGCTTTTTTCCCCTACCTGCATGTGTTATATATATCGGTACAAATAAAGGTATTTGAAAACATATACATAGAGAAAAAAATACTTGATCTCATTTATCAGTATATTTTAAAAGAGGAGTTATTCAAGACCATGAGATTAGCACATAAATGTTACATTAAAATGATCATTATTTTACTGATATCTATTATTAAAACAAAGTAGCAATTTCTAACACAATGATTCTTGTCATTTTACTCAAGGTATCCTCATGTATCACTAGGAAAATGAACCTAAAGACAAGTGGCTCTAAAAGATACTTAACTCAGGATCATTTTGGTAGCTTAAAAAATAGATATCAGAGTTCTATTTTCAGATTTCCTGACTTATTCAATGGCTGCACAGGCTGGACTTGAGAGTGTTTAAAAACTTCCCATGTAATTATAATATTCAAAGAAGGTTGAAAACTAAGGTATCTACCTTGTGAATATTTGTCTCCTGGTAATATATACCCAATCAAAAGCTTTGCTTTTAATGTATTAACCCAAATGTAGCATTTTTTGTATCTTCATTCTTGTTATTTTCACATTTCTTACAGACACTAAGAGAAATGCAGCTGCAAAATGCAGAATAGAAATAACTTCTATGCAAATTAACAGCTCTCTAGAGAGAGTCTTCAGTCCCCCACAGCTGCACCGTACTGATGCTCCACCCCCCAAACATAAATATTTACTTAGTGTTATTGGTGCTGATAATTGATGTGTAATTAGATATTATTTTACCCTTCCTCATCTCAATGTTTGTAAAAATAGTAATAAAACTGAAAAATGTTCATAGTCAATTTAATTCAATGGAATAATAATAACAGGGTTCAAAGAAGAACAGCAGCAATGCCTGGAGAAGAAAGAAAGCATAAGGCCATAACATAAGTCATATTTAAGAGGAAAATGTAATTTCAAGTGAAATATATATGTCTTTCTTATAGCACTTCCTCTCTGCTTAGCATCCTCTTACTTTAATTGAAAGTAGTTTATATTGCCTTGAATACTACAGATGTATTTAATAGTTCTCATAATTTTGAAATAACAATAGAAGGAACCCATGCATGCAAAGGAGCTAATGAACTGAACAAGCAATTACTGAGCATACATGATGTTCCAGAACAAGTTTATGAATTACTAATTTTAGCTTTACACACATAGACACATATGCATTAATACAACATACATACACAAAGTTGGATAGTGAAATAAATTCAAAAAAAGAAAAAATGATCTGCAATTTTTCTGGGTCTCTATTTTAAAAAAAGATAAATGATATTTGATATAGCTTGGTGACATACTAGGTAAAATAATATACTGAAGTAAAACAAAAGTGAAATATATGAAACTTTTCCACACAGTTAAGAATTATATCAAACTATATGCCGGGCATGTGTCAATGTATCTTTTAGGGAACCTCATCTTATTTTGAAAGAATTGATACTCTGTTATAAGACTTTGGTAGAAGATAGTGCAGCCTCAATTATGGAAACTTCGGGAACATACTCTGCATCTTCCCGACTTGTGCAGCTGGACCACCGACAGTTGACTTAGGCTGAAGCAACATATGTTCTCCTGTCTGGAGCTTTGAAATGTGACCAGCTGACACAAAGACCAAGGACAGATTTGTGGTTATTTGTGGCCATGTTATCACAAACAGTGGCAGAAGTGTCAGTGGTAATCTTCTGACTTAATCGTTTCTGGGGTATCACCCTGGCTTCAATTACAGCTACTCAACCTCTCTTAGTTCCTGCTTTATTTCAACACTGACTCACTAACCTTTCTGCCAGTTCCATAATCTAGCCAATATCCATCTGGAAAGTTGCTTTTATGTTGAAGTTAGTCATATTCTATTGCAGTCAAGAAGGTGACTTACTAAATCATGCCTTTGAGTGCAACACCCACTCACACCTCCACACATATAAATAATGTGAACAATAACAAATTATTCTGATGCTTGAAACAAAGAGAAGGAGAGCTAGGCTTGATCCTCCCAGTCTTCATACCCTTCTTTTTACAAATTATAGTCAAATTTTTAGATCCACAGTGTTTAATGCCATTCAGTCTGCCTATAACTTTGTGACTTTCACAGACTCATTGCTGTTCAGTCACTCAGTCATGTCTGACTCTTTGGACTGCAGAATGCCAGGCCTTCCTATCCTTCACCATCTCCCAGAGCTTGCTCACACTCATGTCCCTTGAGTTGATGGTGTCATCCAACCATCTTATCCTCTGTTGTCCCCTTCTCCTGTCTTCTATCTTCCCCAGCATCAGGGTCTTTTCCAAGGAGTTGGCTCTTCACATCAGGTGACCAAAGTATTGGAGTTTCAGTTTTATCATCAGTCCTTCCAATAAATATTCAGGGTTGACTTCCTTTTGAATTGACTGGTTTTATCTCTTTGCAGTTCAAGGGGTTCTCAAAAGTCTTCTCCAAAATCACAGGGTTGTTTTATTTATTTTCTTCTGAAACAAACTTGTTTCTTGGTAGGCTAGTAGCTTCCAAAATGGAAGTGCAGATATAAAACGGGACTATAATTACAGAAAGTTCTACTAGACAGCTCTGATCTAAATACGCAATGATAATCCAAATTTCCCCATGGTTAAATCAGAAATCTAGACTTCAGTTTTTCAACACAGGTTGACTATCATTAATTCAGCATGTGCTTGAATAGCAGTCCAATAAGACTCAACGAAATTATGCCTTCACCATAAAATCACTATCTTATTTTATATTTTTATATATATTTTGTTTGTTAACCAATGTAGTTTTTTTTTTCAACAACAGGACTCTTACTGTTTGAGAAACTAGTATCCAGACATGGGAGTTTTTAAAGGACAGACTCTAAAATGTGGATTTGAAAAATATTTGGGCACTTGAAACTATCTAGCTGCAAGCAAAGAAATCCTTTAATTTTTATTTTTTTTATAACAGAACATAGAAACTGATTGAACTGTTGCCTACAAATGTTGGGACTCGGGCTTCACATGCTTTCTGAGTCTACAGCTGTAGGCAACTGGCTAGGATCCTAATTGCACCATTTGAAACCACTGATTGTTTGCCTGGAGTCTGTTCTACTCCTCAGGTATGAAGTTAGTAAATCACTTCCCATTATTAAACTAGTTTCAGATAGTTTCCTTCAACAGCCAGCAGGATATCACTAACCAACACAAACACTGTGCCAATCACTAGGCAGATAAGAATAGTCCAGGATGATCAGCATATAGAGGAACACCTAAATTTTTAGATGCTGTGAATTACTAATTGTTAGCAGGCAGCAATTAGTAGGGCTGAGAAAGATGAATAGTTCTATGAGAAATAAGTGAAGATGACATAGTGTTAAAAACTGTGAGTTGCTCAGTCATGTTCGACTCTTGGTTACCCCATGGACTAGAGCCCACCAGGCTCCTCTGCCCATAGCATTTTTTAGACAAGAATACTGGAGTGGGTTGCCATTTCCTTCTCCAGGGGATCTTCTTGACCCAGGGATCAAATCCAGGTCTCCTTCATTGCAGGCAGATATTTTCCATCTGAGCCACCAAGGAAACCCCTCAAAAACTCCTCCACAGATTCACATTAAATCACAGCCTCCTCTATCACTATTCAATCCTCTTGAATGAGTCAAGCTTCTGTAAATAATAAGGTTCTTCAGAGCATATGGTGGCTCAGATGACAAAGAATCTACATGCAATGTTTGAGACCTCGGTTTGATCCTTGGGTTGGGAAGATCCCCTCAAGAACGGAATGGCTACCCACTTCAGTATACTTGTCTGGAGAATTCCATGGACAGAGGAGCCTGACAGGCTACAGTCCATGGGGTTGCAAAGAGTGGAACACGACTGAATCACTTTCAGTTTTTCTTCCACTTTTCAGGGAAAATAGCTTCCTGGGTAAAATAAATAGCTATAGAAAATATAAGTCCCAATTTTAAAATATTTTATTGTTATCATTTTCTTTTTAAAGCCACTTTACTGAGGTTTTAAAAAGCAGAGACATTACTTTGTCAACAAAGGTCCATCTAGTCAAGGCTATGGTTTTTCCAGTAGTCACGTATGGATGTGAGAGTTGGACTATAAAGAAAGCTGAGTGCAGAATTGATACTTTTGAACTGTGGTGTTGGAGAAGACTTGAGAGTCCCTCGGACTGCAAGGAGATCCAACCAGATCCAACCACAAGGAGATCCATCCTAAAGGAAATCAGTCCTGGGTGTTCATTGGAAGGACTGATGTTGAAGCTGAAACTCCAATACACTGGCCACCTTATGTGAAGAATCTGAATTGTTTGAAAAGACCCTGATGCTGGGAAAGACTGAGGGCAGGAGGAGAAGGGGAGGACAGAAGATGAGATGGTTAGATGACATCACCAACTCAATGGACATGAGTTTGGGTAGGTCTTGGGAGTTGGTGATGGACAGGGAGGCCTGGTGTGCTGTGTTTCATGGGGTCCCAAGGAGTCAGATACAACTGAGTGATTGAACTGAACTGAACTGAGGTATGATTAAACACAGAATCCTGTACATAGTTATACATGTCTACAGCTTGATGAGTTTGGACATGAGTATACAACTATCACACAATCTATGCCATAAATATAAACATAAACATCACCTCTAAAAGTTTTCTCCTGCCCTCTCTTGTTATTATTTGTGATACAAACACAACATAAACTCTACCCTATTAGCAATCTTTTAAGTATACAATACAGTGCTATTGTATTCTCACTTATGCTCAAATTTTGTTGATCACTTGCTCCTTGGGATTTTCTTCTTATTTATCGACTCTGATTCCATTTCTATTCTACTGCTTCTAAGTCCTTTGCTGAATTTTATTTGAAAACTCTTTACACAGACCTAGTTTTCTCTTTTCCATTATAACATTTTGCACTACAGATTTATATTCTGAGCCAGGTTAGTCGATGTACATTTATCTAAATTTTTATGCGTGGCTTCAATCACCAATAGCCTACATCCTTCCCCCTGTTCTTAATCTCTCCATAATTTCCCACCTGCATGGCCACAGAGCACCCAGGATATAGACTCTCCAAACCTAGCTCCATCACCCTCACTTCCAGATATGATTCTCCTCCTTTACTTGCTAGCATGCATGCTAAGTTGCTTCAGTCATGTCTGACTCTTTACAACCCTATGGACTGTAGCCCACCAGGCTCCTCTGTCTCTGTCCATGGGATTCTCTGGGGAAGAATACTGGAATGGTTTTCCATGCCCTTCTCCAGGGGATCTTCCCAACTGAGGGATCAAACCTGTGTCTCTAATGTCTCCTGCATTGGCAAGCATGTTCTTTACCACTAGTACCACCTGAGAATGAGAAGCCCCTCTCTAGAATCCTTCCACAATTTAAGGAGCCTGCTCAACATCTTCAAATGGCCGTTTCTTACTCTCAATGGACTCCAAATCTTGTCAATTCTACATTCTAATTTTTTTTTAAAGTTTTAATCTATTTACTCCCTTCAATTCTTTTGAAATTTACAAGTTCAAGTCTAGATTTGTGCAATGTCCTCTCTGCCTTTGAACTTGTTCTTTATGTCTCATGTCACTTCACATTTGAAAATCCTTCAATTCATTCCCAAACACCTGGAGGTAAACTATATTTTCCTTTGAGTCTCATACAAAGACTGGTCCTCAGTGGCCTGTCATACTGTCTAGCTTCATCCCCAATCTCACTTTTCAGCATGTATTCTGTGCTCCAGCTGCTGAACTTGTATGTCATTAATTATTACTTAGATTCTTTTGATATGGCATTTCTGCCATTCCAGAGCAGATCTCCCTTAACCAATGTAATTTACCTGTCTCATTTTCTATTGCTAGCAACAGATTAGTTCAAGTTCTCACTCTTCTGAGGAGCCTTCCCTAAACTGATATGAGTCAAGTATATTTCTCCTCCCCTAGAACCATCATCCCCTATGTTTAGCAGTGCTATAGAATCACTGCACTGTGATGCTATACTTGTTCTGAAAATCCCCTCCTCTTCTTGCCTTCATTAATTATGGAGATTGTATATTTCGTTAGTATAATCTCCACATCTAGCACAGCATATGGCATGCTGTTAGTTTCTTTTAACAGTTGGTAACTTTCAAAGTGAAACAGGATTCTTGTAATCATCTTATTCATTCACTTCTTTGATATGCATAATAAAGCCTTGTTCTGAAAGTCTGGATTTACTCAGGTCAAAAGACAATACAGTATAAAAATCAAGGCTACCTGTCCAATGTTCCCTCCCATGTTTCCTGCTACTTATATATATATGTGTGTGTTACAAGTATGTCTCAGTCATTGCCTAGAGCCAGTAATACATTATATGGTTCATAAGTATAAGATCCTTTAAATCATTATGGAACAGGAAATAAGCCAACTATTACCCTCATTTTTATGATGTATTAGCTGCTAATACAGAAACTAACATACTTTCGATTGTTCTGAAATTCTTCCCTGTGATTCTGTTGCTCATACAGAAGAGTGATTGTATGCATGCTAATTGTTCAGTTGTGTCCGACTCTTTGTAACCACTTGGACTACAGTCCGCCAGGTTCCTCTGTCCATGGGATTGTCCAGGCCAGAATACTGGAGTGGGTAGCCTTTTCCTTCTCCGAGGGATCTTCCCAACCTAAGGATTGAACCCAGGTCTCCCACATTGCAAGCGGATTCTTTACCAGCTGAGCCACAAGGGAAGCAAGAAGAGTGACTGCTTAGCAATAAATGTCAAATATATTGATGCCACATCCTTTTCTCCTTAAAGTCAACAATGTCTTCACATTTCTCTAAATATGAAGTCCACAGTTATTTACCCCAGAGACATTGTAATATCTATGTCTTATTGTCTCTACTGCTCATTCCCTAAACTGGAGTTACCCAGTCTTTCTTGGAAGAAGAATGCAGTCAAACATGCCAATGGCTTCAAATCTCAAGAGCTTTATATGTGTTACTCCTTCACCATGACATTGCCCAAGCTCAAAAGTCACATACAAGCATATGTGATGGTCAGCTTGGTGGGACTAGTCATGATTTATTTTTAGATACTGGTCTGTTCTTCCTCAGAGAGTTCTTCCCTCACTCCCAATCTAGGTTTAACACTACACCCACGTACAACATTCTTTAATAATCCTCATCACATTTTATAGCTGTATATTTATTGGTATGAATGTTACCTTAATATCAATCAATGTCTCCTAAAATACCTGCATCATTCACCACTATATAAACAATGCCTAACATGGTGACTAGAACTGAGGAGGTCTGAATATGACCTAGTCTTCAACCTTTGTCAAAACAAATTCAGCTGACAAATATTATATGATATTGCTTGTATATGGAAAAAAGGGAATCCATGAACTTAACAAAACAGAGTCACAGATGTAGAAAATAAAGTTATGGTTACTGGTGGTAAGAAGGGGGATAAATTTGAAGATTGGGATTAACATATACACACTACTATACATAAATTGGGGCTTCCCTCATAGCTCAGTTGGTAATGAATCCACCTGCAATGCAGGAGACCCCAGTTCAGTTCCTGAGTTGGGAAGATCTGCTGGAGAAGGGACAGGCTACCCATCCAGTATTCTTGGGCTTTGCTTGCCAAGGGAAAGAATCAGCTGGTAAAGAATTGATATGCAATGCAGAGACCTAGGTTTGATCCCTGGGTTGGGAGGACCCCCTGGAGAAAGAAAAGGCTATCCACTCCAGTAGTCTGGCCTGGAGAATTTCATGGACTGTACAGTTCATGGGGTCACAAAGAGTTGGACTAGACTGAGCGACTTTCACTTCACTTCATACATAAACTAGATAACTGATAAGGACCTACTATACAGCACAGGGATCTCTAATACTCTAATAGCCTATAAGAGAAAAGAATCTATAAAAGAGTGCGTATAACTGATTCACTTTGCTGTACACCTGAAACTAACACAATATTGCAAATCAACTATTCTCCACTAAATATTAAAAAAGTTTAAACTAAAATAATGTTATGGTTATAAATAATGAAAATGGAAGAGAAGACTAAGATAAGTTAGTATTATTTTAATGATTTATATTTTATATTATTTTATATTTTATTGTAGAATAGGACTGCATACTGTATACCTTTCTAATGTCTATAAATACAGTGACAGATAAGCCATATAGAGGAAACAAATAATCCTAGAGGGAAAAAAAATTGATGGTATTTACATCTCATTTTATTCTTGTAACAAATGCCTGGTATTTTCTTTATGAAATTTAGAAAAAGTAAAACTGAATGTATTTGAAGACCCTGTAGGCTTAACTTCCAAATAAATGCTTTTATTATGTGAGGTCTGATGCAATTAAATGTTCACTGGATTAAAAACAATCAATAAAATTATGGAACAGATTTCCTGAGAATAATACCTATGTTGAAAATGATTTATTTTTTTGGGGCCAATATGTGTTGGAAGAAAACAGTCCACAATTAATTATGACATGTGATAGATTTTTCAGGATGTATATATCTATTTTTTCATGTTTTGGAGAATATTTAGATTTTCATTTCTACTTCTGCAAGAAAATATTGAATCATGGTGAAAGAATGTTATTATTTATATATATTATATATTTAGAAAAGATATTAACAAAATTACCTAATCCAAAACTTGTTTTGTGTAAAGAAAAACCTGCAGTAGGATATGACCATAAACATGGCAAAGTTAATAAAGACATCTCTTACTATAAACAATTGTAAATGGAAAGTGCAATATAACTGAGATAGAAACCTTCACTATAATTCACTAAATGGTAATTCAGTGAAAGGTAATGTACTGGAGAAAGGAAGGAAGAGATTTTCACCAGGAAAGTCATTTCCAACTGGCAGATAGTCAGATGACTTTGGGGGAAATTAAACTGTATACAGGCCATGAACACCAAGATTAAATTTTCCATCTCCTAAAGATTAGAAACTATGACTTTCAGTCCCATCAAGGTATAAAATTAGAAAGGAGATGTCTGAACAAAGCAAGACTACTTGAAAACAAACCTATGAAATGAAAATTGGACTATCTACCCACTAGCTTAAAAAAAATAGCAGGGAAGCATGTGGTTGGTTAACAGCTCTTGGTAGAAAAAAAACAGTTGCTGTGATAAATTGAAATTCAAACTAGCAGACTAGAAGAAAGGTATACAAGATTTATTTTTGTGTTGCTAGTGTTCTTTCATTGTTGTTTTCATTAAAAAGTATGGATATGAATCAATAGCTAAAAATTACAAGTTAATATATATTTAACTGAATCACTTCTATAAACCTGAAATTAATATCATGTTATAAATCAATTATACTTTACTTAACAAAAAGAAAACAAATTAAAAACAAAAATAAAATGTATTCTGATTTATGAAACCAACTGATTGTCAGCAAACAAAAAAATAAATGACTCTCTGTGGATCTCCCTCAAGGTATATTTTAGAAGAATTCCATCAAAATCCTCATTCCCACTTATCAAATACTATTGAAGACAAGTGAATATAAAATTTTTAAAGGCATACCAGGATCAAATTTCCATGACAGTGGATAGACAAAAGAAATATGCAAATTCACCATGCAGAAAAGAATAATACAATTTGATCAAGGTTTTTAAATAGTTGGTTTGCAATACTTAAATACTTAGGAGAAGAAACTGGTCAAAATGAAAAGACATGGTATATATAAAAAGGAGAAAAAGAACCAATTTAAAGCAAAAATTTTAAAATATGTTCAAGCTAATATTCATATTTAGGTCAAGTGGTTGTTGCTCAATTGTGTCCAACTCTGCAACCCCATGGACTGCAGCCTGCCAGGCTCCTCTGTCCATGGAATTCTGCAGGAAAGAATATTAAAGTGGGTTTCCATTCCCTTCTTCAGGGGATATTCCTAATCCAGAGATCAAACCTGGATCTCCTGCATTGCAGGCAGATTCTCTACCACCTGAGCCACAATTTAAATAAAAAAAAATATATTAATATTTAATTATTCATCTTAGTTGAAGAAAGTATTAGAAACCTAAAAGTGAATCTGAGAAAAATTATATCAAGTAGAAGTTTCAGGATGAAACAATAAAGGAGGAAGAAGAAAATTCAAAGAAATAAAGGATGCTGTATTTCTATAAAGTATAAAAATCCTAATAATTACTCAAAAAATATTGAGTTTAGTCTATCATGGGTTGAATTTTAAACCAATCAAATCTACATGTTGATGTTCTAACCCCAGTACATTGAGATAGAGTATTTATAGAGGACTAACATCTTAAAGAAAAAAGGAAATCTGGACACAGATACTCATATAGTGAGAACACCATGTGAACGTGAAGACAGCAATCCAAGAGCCAGGAAGGAAGGCTTGGTAAAGATCCTTCCGTCATAAAAATCAAGTCCTCATTATAACTTTCAGACCCTTGGCCATTTTGCCTTTGTGGGCCTTTTTTTTTTTAATTAAAATAATAAATTCTATTTGCAATTGTATTGATATAAAGACTAACATAGACAACTATCTTCATTTTCATGTTTTATTCTGATTTGAAAGCACATTAAGATGTATTCATAAACTCTTCCAGTATTTGTGGCCAAAATGATTATGCCATCTGAAACTAATAGACATTGTAGCAGAGGTGAAAAGTGTGCCCAGACATTGCCAGATGCCCCCCGAGGGTTAAAGTCACTTTCAGTTTAGCACCACTGATATACTCAAGAACACATACCCGCATATCAACATACAGGTGGGTATGTTTGTATAGTAATATCAAGTATATATAGTAAATAAATTCATAGATTATGCCCATAGTACTGCTTTATATTGATGTTTAAAAATTTTCCAGCACAGCACTGAGAAACACTATATATAATGAGTGCTAACGTTATTAATTTCAACATTTTTAGATGGTTCAAACATATTGTCACTTTTCTCTGAAACTAAAGTGAAACTTAGCGAAATGTGATTTCTCTTTTAAAAAAGATGTAACGGGTTCTATATCACTACAAATTAAATGAAGTATATGCCAAATCAAATTTCTCTTTTGTGCACCCAATTTCTTTTAGGGCTGGACCTAAATAGTTACATTTCCATGACGATTATTGAGAAATTGCTATATCCATATGCACCTGCACACCAGGAGTTAATTTCACACGACATCATGTCATCACATTGTCACTTGTACAAAATTAAAATGTCATGTTTTGATACAAGAAGTTTTCCATTTCAAAGAAGTTATGGTAAAAAAAAACTTTCATAAAATCATCATCTTGACAATAAGATGATAATCAGAACTTTTTCTTGCTGTTCGTTTAATTTTTAATTCATTGTTCATGATGACAGTAAAGCTATACTTTTTTCTGTAAATCCTGAACCTTCCCATTCCTTTTAATATGGTTTATTCTCTCTTGAACCTCAAAATCATTTATTTAATTTGAAGTTACAGTGCTTCATATTAAAAGAGATTTGAAGCCTCTCTTTTTAAAGACAGAAAAAATAGAGAATAATGGAAGTAATGGTGATGATGAGAGGGGAATTTCATGCACTATATACTAAAACCTGATTTTCATTAAAGAGTTAGAGATCTTACAATTTGTTCCCCGGCACTGCCATAACTAATCCCCCTTCCCATGAAGAGATCACTTAACTGTTTCAAGCATCGTTGGTTTCCATTACTTGAGGAATTTGACAAGATGATTTCTTAATTTCTCTATGCCACCAGAATTCCTTTCTTACTCTCTCTATATGCTTGCTGTGATAGTTTTTGTTTTGTTTTGTTTTAATAAAGCAAGTTGAGAATAATTGCCTACAGTCTACACTTTACTCACACATACTGCCATTGATTGTTTAGTCACTAAGTTGTGTCAGACTTTTTTGCAACCCCATGGACTGTAGCTCACCAGGCACCTCTGTCCATGAGAGGTGAAACAGGCAAAAATGCTGGAGTGGATTACCATTTGCTTCTCCAGGAGATCTTCTTGACCCAGGGATCAATCTTGTGTCTCCTGCATTGGCTGGTGGATTCTTTACCACTGACTCACACACACAAGACGTGGGTACAGAGGGGAGTGAGAGGTAGAATTTTAGTAACTAAATTCTTTATAGAAGCAAGCAATAGTTCTTACAAGATACAGATTTTTATCTGGAAAAAAATCCTAACAGTCATAAGAACATACACCACAAAATGAGAAGTGAATATGGGGAATGTAATACAATTGTTCATCCTGAAGAAAAGTCTAGTCTCACTAACTTTTATTAGCAAAGACATGTTTAATGTTAATAAGGCCCAAATCCTAACGCTATATTGTTAATAGATTAGATATTTTAGCCTAAAACATGCTAATATGGAGGAAAAATTTTTGGTCTTACCTTTAATTTGATTTGATTCTATTCTATTCTATTCTATCATATGCTTTATTCTATACTCTTTAACTACCAGATAATACAATATGGATAATATCCACTTAAAGATACACTGAAATAAACATAGTGTCTTTTATCTCTCATAAAAGAATTTTTGGCTAGTTAAACAAGTCATCTTTAATATTTTTAAAGTGAAAATTTTCATAGTACACAAATAATACATATTTTTAATGTATTTATGGAGCAGAATACCTAGCTAATCACAAGCAATTATCACTTGAAATACATGAAGCTCACTGTCAGTGGTTGTACAGTAACAAAGATTATTTCCAATATGTGTCCTTAGTTAAATTCTAACAGTTACACATATTTAAATACTCCTAGAATAAACCAGAAAGAGTCAGTATACTTTAAACTCTAACCTGTACACTAATGTATTCTATTGGTAAATATGAGACATATATGCAATAAAGTCAATAGCTAGTGATCAAAATATGATATCATACATATTCTAAATTATAGCTTTTGATCTCTAAAGCAAACAGTTCTACTTTTACACAATGTTTCTTATTCCATAAGCAGTATTTTCTAAAATATGTGATAAACTGTAGATATTAAGACATAAAGAATGCATTTTTAATCTCCTGGAACTAATTCTGAACATCAATATTTCAAATTTCAGAAAAATTCAAATCAAATAAAAATGTAGTTTCAATTAAAGGAATGCAAAAAATGATCAAATTAAAATAATAATTTCTATAAAGCAAAACTTATAAACAAAGTCAAAGAGTAAATTGAAACTGTGAAAAAAATATTGGTAATTATTGCTGGCAAAGATTTATTGTGTCTATTATGTAATTATTTATTAGTACTGATAAGTTTAAAAGAGTAACAAAAGGGCCTAAAGAGTCACTTAGTTAAAAAAGGAATATTCATATCCCCTCAACTACAAAAATGTGATCAATTTCATTCATAATAAGACAAACGTATATTAAAAGTACATAGAGATGCAATTTTTCACCTATTTACAAAATTCCAAGTCTTACAATCCCATTTGTTGCACTGCCATAGAGAAACATATATTCTTACACACCACTGACAGAGGTGTAAACCACACTACCACCTATGGAGGAGGATAGGTAACATCTACCGAAATTAAAGATTTTTTTATTTTTGAATCAGAATTTCACTTTGGAAACCTCTCCCTTCTGGGACATCTATACCTTTGCTAAATGATGCACATACAAAGATATTCATTACAGTGTTGCCTGCAATGCAACTAAACAATAGCAATGACAACAACAATAACAAGAGCTAATAAACATTCATTAAAATAACCTTGGGAGAGGGCATGCCAGTGAAAGAGGTGAACTACAGACCTCTGCAAATTCACATTTCCATAAAAGAAATGTTTGATGACAGAGATTTTTGTTTCAATAATTTAAAATAATTATCACAACCATTAACAAGATTACAAAAGGCTACAATTTATGGAGCCCTTTCCAGTGAATTATCACATTTGAGCATTACAATAGGCACTGAGATAGAGTTCTGTGTAAATGAAGATGAAATGGCCCCATAACCTTCTTCTAGAGTGTTCACAGTCTACTAGGTGAGCCAGGAACCTTGAAAAGAGGTTCCAAATATTTTCTGTACATGGTCATTAGTAAATACTTTAGACTTTGTGGATCTTACTTTCTTTTTTACCATCATAGCTTGAAAAAAGCTACATACACTACATAAATGTGAATCTAGTTGTATTACAGAAAGACATCATTTTTAGAAACTGAATTTGGTTTCAAGCTATTTCCATGTATCACCAATAATACTAAAAATTTTCAGTAGTTATTATTATCTATTATGCAAACAATACTAGCACAGTGGTTTAAGTGACCCACAATCTAAACTATAAAAGAAACACACTTGAATTAAAATATGAAACAGTATTTCTCAGTGTTACATGTAAGGAAATAGAAATGGAGGAAATCAAAGACACTCACCAGTTGTAATACAAATAAAAAGAAAAGAAGCCCTAACTCAGACTCTGCTGTTTACTTAGTAATTCTCATTATCTCAAGAAAGCAATGAGTCTACCCTAATGATGGCTGTCATACGCGGCCTGTAGTTTAGGATGTGTGTGATACTTAATATAAAATTAAATTCTTAGTTATAATGGGATTCATTTAGCTCTGTTCAATTTTTGAAAAATAAAAGATGACCTATATTAGTTATTCTATAATTTTTGGAAAAGAGAACACTTTTGTTGTAAAGCTATAATTATATTACCATATAGGTTTTGTTCTGGGAAGAAAGGACGTACTTACTAACAAATGTGCTATTATAGCTTCCTGACCCTAACCTTTCAAGTATTTAAAAAGATCTTTAATAAATCAATGAGTTCAAATCCAAGACATATATATAGAGATATACAGATACATAGACATACACTACACATAATAGTTTTGGTATTTAATCTCTCATGGCTTTTACAGTCTGAAAAAAGTATGAATTTTATTTACCATTAGAAATGTCTTTAGCCTTGTTAAAAAAAATCTCTCAGTAGTGAGTAATGTGTATTTCCCAATGTCAGTGAAATAAATTCCCTCGTAATAAATCCAATCATTGACTAAGAAAACTCAAAGAAAATTTTAACAAATATAAAAGAAGTTGGTAAGTATTAAACAGTCTGGCTTGAGCTCTTACAAGTAGTTTCAGATGTTTTATAATGTGAAATATAACAATAGATATACAAAATTATAATCCAGAGCTTAAGGATGATGGAAACAAACTTATAATGTAGAAAATATATTAATAACAGAACTATATTGTATGATTATTATTATATTTTTGTTGACAAAAATCCTGAGGACATTTCTGTGACAGGTAGGGGTAAAGGAGATCATTTTCATATCTTTTGGATATGTTCCCTTCTCATGCTCATAGAAACTGCAATAATTTTATTTTCTACTCAAGAACACTTTGAAAATATATGGTTGGTTCATTATGAATGTACTTATATGTATGTAATAATGTACTTATTTTATTTAAATATAAATCATTTTCTCTAATAAAAATAATGGGCAGAAGCACATTACTATAACTACATGTGTATTGTTGGACATTAAAAGTTTTTTTTTTTAAATTTTCACAATCATGTATGTATGTATATATGTTTGTAGGGGGTGATGTATGAGGGGAAGAAGCCTGTATAATCAAGTTAGAATTGCTCACAAAGGCAGATGAATATTGAGAAAGAAGATTATGCATAAAGGGACACAAGTCAGATAGGGAATAAGAGGCCCATACCTTAAGGGTGTGACCCTTTCATTTGTCTGTTAATAATACAACTAAAATGGACCCTGATTTCTGCAGAACCTTCACAAAGGAACAGTTTCCCAGCCCTCACCAACCTCCTGGTGGCTAACAAGCTCTCAACCATATGTTCACTGGCACCCAAGCCCAGAAAGATTATTTCCAACTAAACTACTGATTGAGATTTCATCTTTTACTAAAACTAGGTAAACCATCAAAAAATGAGAAGCTATCCGATCTTTCCCTTCTTCTTTCTGGCAAATTTGATTTTAATTTTGAATTAAACTAAAATGACAAAAAATAAGCACAACAAAATATTTTTAATAATAATAATAATAATATATATATATATATATATATTTTTTTTTTTTCCCTTTTGGAATACTCCAAAAAAGAAACATTTTTCTGTTCCTTTCCCCCTTGCCTCCTTTTCAAGCAGTGAAAGGGTTATAGAAAAAAAGATTGTGACGTTCATAACAAAAATAACTTTACAGTAATTCAATATATTATGTTTTTATTATAGTATACTTATTTCCATTTACTTTATGGACTATACCCTAGGCAAAATGCTAGGATGAAGATAAGGGGGTTTTCTTCCTGTTTTGATATGCATATCAGAGAATGATAGAATTGTTCCAGATCGTTTTGTGCTTCATAGTCTGACTCCAGAGCTCCTGCCTTGTATGGAAAATACAGCTGCAACCCAGTTCCTGTTGGATGAGGGGTGGAACAGATGGCTGTGCTCCTGCCCTGCCTACACATTAGGGAAGCACCCTGGCTTTGGATGGAGTACTTTTTTTTTTTTTTTTAAGCACTAACAGTTCTAAAGTGAAAATAAATAGTCAAGCAGGGAGACAGAAATCACAGAGCCTGTAGTCATGAAGATTCTACTGCTGTGCTTGCTTCTTCTCCCATAGGTACTGAACCAACCTAACTATGGCTGCTTGCCAGCCATCAGTAAGTTATCAGAAGATGGTCTCCTCACTTTCCATGCTCTTCTTTACCCTGGAGCCTCGAAGATGTGTGTTTAAACTGTCCCTTATTACTGAGCACACAGTTTCCTAAAGGGTTTGACCAGCCATTAAATTGTCTTGTCTGTATGTCTGAGAGAAAGAAAGGAAAGTTTGTCTGAAATTCCTGATCATTTTATCAACTTTATTCTTTGGGGATTTTAACAAAACCTGTACATTGAGCATATATTTAATCTATATTTCAAATATATTACTATGTGTATGGAAATTAATTTGGGGGTTTGGTAAAATATCCGTGTGCTTTTAAAGGCTGACAAATTCAAGTACAACCTTTGTAACAATTAACAAAATATATTAGAAATCATAGAGTTTCTTAGCTTTATGTACAACAGCAGTAGATTAAAAAAAAATCTGTAAATATCAATGTGCCAAGAAATGACACGGTACTAAAGACAACATTACTGAATTGTGTGTTTAAAGTGTTTACATTTTACATGAGAGAACAGAAAGTGATATACTGGTAAAGAAAATTCAGTCTAGTGCATATGAACTGATGTTTATAGAGATGTGACATGCTTGGTGATGTTCATGTTTTGTAATCATTATTTCAAAATGTTCAGAATAAGAAATAACATTCTATAACATAATTCACTTGAAGTTCTGTCTGTCTTCAAATCCAACTCCAGCTCCACCCTCATCTCACCCCTCAATTTCCCAGGAAAGGAAAAAAAAAAATAAACAAAAACTTACTTTTCCAACATACTGTGGATCTGGTCCCATATGTTCTTCTAAAACAAAGAACTGATTCCAAACCCATCCCCTTTTGGGACGGTGGTGGACTTCGGTTTCACCCTCAATGTGTTTGGTTTGGTTTCTGGTCCCCTTGATGGAGCTGTGGTGAGTGGTCCCATAACACCTCTGCACAAAACAGAGACACACAAGGACTGGGCAGATGCAGGAGGTACTCGTAATTTTCATTGTAAGATAACTTTTCAGTTCACAGTCTTCTTGCTCTTCCTTGTCAGCTACAAATGCCTAGTGAGCATTCGAGAGAGAAGCCAAAGCATCTTCTGGAAGGACAGTCCGAAGAAAACTGTTTAGCATGTCCATGATTTAACAGCCCATCAGGGAAAGGTCAGGCTACATTACATTGTGAAACACTTAGAGAACCAAAGCCGTAATTGTGTGATTCTAAGTCTTCACAGCTGGTGAACAGGGGCAACCATTTTCTACCTGAAAGAAAGAGAAAATTATATACATTACCAAACATGGCAACATTAAGCATTTGTTCAGAATACAAATTATACTGTTTTGCAGGGTGATGCTGATAGGCAAAGAATATGTGCAAGCTCTTTTGGAAATAAACACAAACATACACAGTCATGCTTAAGTCTGCACATGGTATTTTTACATGGACATACATATTTGTATTTTAATCTCACCCTGACATATATACATATATATATATATATA
>ML661338.1:35227143-35318429 GCA_007570785.1 Antilocapra americana | reverse complement strand
TATGTATGTATTTAATTATTTAAAACAACAGAAATGCAGTCCTAGAGAGCTTAAAAATTGACCATGAATATGTGCCTTACAAAATGTGATCTATTAGGGACTCCACACTAAGCGCAAAATTTTAATTTTATTTTTGTGTTTATGTTGCTTTTGTTAAATGTAATACAACTTAATATAGATTGATCACCTATTACATATGACTCACAGAACTTCACAAAATATTCCTTCAGGTTGAACATTTTTCACAAATCATCAGGGCAATCAAGTAGGTACTTCAAATCGTTAGTAAGCAAAATAGGAGAAAGAAGATGGCTGAAAAAAATGCATGCTATTGAAAGTCACTCCACATCTGGGATATGATAAGCACAGCTGAACAAATAAGCATATCAACGACTGAATTCTAGCTTGCTTGGGTTTTAGTAGGCCTGTAGATGATGCTCTATAATGCAGTCTTCACCTTCAGGCAAGAGAGATTCAAGTTTAGAATGACACTACACATAATTTTAGCAGCTATGCAAAGAGAGGTACAATATAAAGGAAAAAAGATGGTGGCAAAAAGAACAGAAGGGAAAATACTTTGCTTTTCAAATAAGGGATGCTGAGGACTTGAAGTTAAAAGGAATGAAATTAAAAGATGCCTGCTCCTTGGAATAAAAGTTATGACCAGTCTAGACAGCATATTTAAAAGCAGAGACATTACTTTACCAACAAAAGTCCGTCTAGTTAAAGCTATGGTTTTTCCAGTAGTCATGAATGGATGTGAGAGCTGGACTATAAAGAAAGCTGAGCACTGAAGAATTGATGCTTTTGAACTGTGGTGTTGGAGAAGACTCCCAAGGGTCCCCTGGACTGCAAAGAGATCCAACCAGTCAATCCTAAAGGAAATCATTCTTGAATATTAATTGGAAAGACTGATGCTGAACCTGAAACTCTAATACACCTGATGGGAAGAACCATCTCATTGGAAAAGACTCTCATGCTGGGAAAGATTGAAAGCGGGAGGAGAAGGGGATGACAGAGGATGAGATAGTTGGATGGCATCACCAATGCAATGAACATGAGTTTGAGTGGGCTCTGGCAGTTGGTGATGGACAGAGAAGCCTGGTGTGCTGCAATCCATGGGGCTGCAGAGAGTCGGACATGACTGAGTGATTAAACTGAACTGAGGACTTCGGTTTTAGTACAACTAGGAAATAAAGTAAAATTTCAGAAACATTTTGGAAAACAAAAGACAGGATTTGGGATTGAAAAGGCTGAGTAAAATTATTAGCTTATTGAAACCACATAAAACTGTGTAGCATGTTTTGCTCTATTTATATGTATGTGTGTTTCAACATGTGTTTAGAAAAAAAAATTAGTCAAGACTATAGCTATTCCATCTAGTAAAAAATATTAGATATATCACTTTCTCACTCCATAAAGTTCACCCTTGCAAATCAGAGCAAAAGGAAATGTAGATCTAAATGAATTACAAGGTGGTTGACATAAAATATAAATGATTCCAAAAATTGAGTATAAATAATCAATCATAGCATAATTATTTTTCTCAATTGGGAAAAATGTTGACACTAAGTAGGGGAATGAAAAAAATTACAAGACCCATAGCAAGATGCTTTTCTCTATCAGTGTCTCTCACCATGGGCTTCCCTGGGGGCTCAGATGGTAAAAGAATCTGCCTAAAGGGAGACCTGGGTTTTATCCCTGGGTTGTGGAGATCCCCTAGAGGAGGGCATGGCAACCCACTCCAGTATTCTTGCCTGGAAAATCCCTATGGACAGAGGAGCCTGTTGGGTTACAGACCACAGGGTCACAAAGAGTCAAACACAACTGAGAGACTAAGCACACATATCTCGTCCCACAATTAGAGTTAATAAAAATTCTTGCTTCACCAATTGTGTAAGAATTATACTGAATTTGAATTGAAATTGTATTTTAGTTACCGCTGCTCCTGCTGCTACTAAGTCGCTTCAATCACATCCACCTCTGTGTGACCTCATAGACAGCCGCCCACCAGGCTCCACCATCCCTGGGATTCTCCAGGCAAGAATACTGGGGTGGGTTGCCATTCCCTTCTCCAATGCATGAAAGTAAAAAGTGAAGTGAAGTCGCTCAGTCGTGTCTGAATCTTTGCGACCCCTTTGACTGCAACCTACCAGGCTCCTCTGTCCATGGGATTTTCCAGGCAAGAGTACTGGAGTGGGGTGCCATTGCCTTCTCCAACGCATGCTAAGTTGCTTCAGTCATGTCCAACTCTATGCGACCCTATGGACAGCAGCCCACCAGGCTCCTCTGTCCAGTTGCTAGAAAATATAAATTGAAGTCTGCAATATTTTCAAGGACAAAGACACATTTTGATTGATTTAGATTAAAATGACTCAAAAATGCTTCTAACACATTAAAAAAAAAAAGAGTAATGCCATTCTAATTCCAACATGGTAAGAGCAATGGAAAGAAAGTCCAAAGACAGAGATTTTCTCTTTTTTCTGACAACTTATTTGCAATGTGCACTCACATGAAACATCTAACTTTGAATCTCAATTTTCTCATTTGTGACTTGAATAATGTATTTGAATAGTCTTCCAGTTAATCTAATAAATTATTTGGATCATTTTTAACTTTAATTTATCAAAAGTTTCTTAATTCGGGGGACTTCTCTGGTGGTCCAGTGGCTACGACTCCACACTCCCACTGCAGGGGGGCCTGCGTTCCATCCTTGGTCAGGGAACTAAATACTGCATGCCATAAATAAGCCCTAGTGCAGCCAAATAAATATATTTTTTTAAAACTTTCTTAATTTCCAACTCATGCATCTCAAAAAAGAGACTTTCTTCTTAGAAGTCGTGTTGATTAATATATAGAAAGTGTTGCTTTCTTAATGTCTTCACACCATTTGGTGTGATTTTTAAATGAAATTAACATCTTTGCCCTTTATGCCAAGTTGTTTAACAAAGCATAATTCATGAGTAGAAGGTGAAGAAAGTGGCTTTTATAAGGCATTACAGATACATAGAATGGGTGATTTCTTTGCAATAATTATCTTGTATGGCATCCCCAAAGTACATAAATGCAATTTAACGTATCTATGTATTGTTTCTGAATCTCTATTATGACAATTATGAGAAGCAGTAAGTAAGGCCCCACAGAACAGAAGAGCAAATGTAAACATCACGACTGTACTTGTGAAAGTAACTTCATTTACTACATAATGAGAGGACAGAAATCCAAATGTGAAAATTGTCAATTCTATTTCAAGAAATCCACCCCTGTATAGCTTAGAATTAAAATGTGACTAATAATAAATAAACCACTGGTTGAAAACAACACAACAGAAATACGTTACAGCCATTCGCTATTTTGCTGTTGTTGCTTTTTAACTAAGCAGCATTCAAACACCTTTCCTACTTGCCTGGAACTCTCCAATATATGAAATGTGATAAAGAGAACCCTAAGCATAGTTCCTAAAGGGACCAGATCCCTCCTGCTTCTGATCACTTAGTTAGAACTTGCATCAATGGCATGTGCATATTAATGACAGGCTGCAATACCCTGGAGCAGATGATTGATGGATATAGGGACAGATGAGGCATTTTTCACAGCAGTGGTAAAGGACTTAAGGGCCAGATGCAGCCATGATGGAAAGAGTTTGGCGGCAATTGCATCAATTAAGGGTCACTTTGGCTTTGCAGTTTCAGTGGCGAGTACCTAAAGTTGTTTCTTGCTGTCTAACTCCTGTTGGTTCCTGTGCCTTAGTTGCTTAGTTGTGTCCGACTCTTTTTGACCCCATGGACTGTAGTCCACCAGGCTCCTCTGTCCGTGGGGATTACCCAGGCAAGAATACTGGAGTGGGTTGCCATGCCCTCCTCCAGGAGATCTTCCCAACCCAGGGATTGAACCTAGGTCTCCCATATTGCGGGCTGATTCTTCACCATCTGAGCCAACAGCTAAGCCCATGAATACTGGAATGGGTAGCCTATCCCTTCTCTAAGTTATTTTCCCAAACCAGGAATTGAATGGGGGTCTCCTGCATTGCAGGCAGATTCTTTACTAACTGAGCTACTAGGGAAGTCCCTATTAGTTCCTACTTCTTGCCAAATCTGATTTTTAAGGCCTTTCACCAATTTTGATGGCTACATAATATTCTTCCAATAAACTTTTGTTGCTTTCCTTGGTCAGAGTTGGTTTTTGCTGTTTGATAAACATTCTCTATAAATGTCATAATACTGTCAGAATCCTCTAAACATGAATACAGCATTACCTGCACTAACGTGAAATGTGAACTTCTCACCCCATTGCAGTATCTAATTGATGTGATTCAAAGCTGCCTCCAGAAACTAGCACCCTTGCTTCCGTAACTACTACTTCTTCAGCAGTTAAGTTACTGTACTGAGTCGTGACCTCTGTACTGAGTCATGACTTCAAATGCTCATTCTGTATAAAACTATCTGTTTATGAGCAATTTATCCTCTGAGCTACACATCTGTCATTTATGAATAAAACTTTCATTGAATCATCTTTAAGCATGCTCAGCTAAATATTTGAATTTATGATTTAATTGCTGAGTATCATTTAAGATTTTTCTTATGTTGACTTTCGTGAGCTTCACCCAAGATTCAGTAATCAGACATTTATAGATTTTGAGTATAATCATTCCATCAAAGAGCTTAGGGGAAGAAACATTCTCAAAGAAAAATACTATCACATTTACTCCACATATATTGCTTTTAACTTGGGCCTTTGACTGGATTTTCTCTGCTGTTCATTATTAATTTATAAATCTGGAAAACCAAAGAAGTCTAGAGAATACCTTCTGTTTATTTTTTCTTAAGAAGATTTCTTTGCTCTTTTTCTTGTTTTGAAAACGTCTGTAAAACTTACACTATCAACACTAATGACTGCATCTTTCTGTTTTCTGTCTGTGTGGAGTTATGTAAGATACTATTTCACATGTTCAAAAAGCCTAGAATTATAACTGCTATCAAACTCTAAGCTTTAGCATCACATATTACTGGCAGTAATTGATCTGACTTTGTATGTTTAAGGAAAAAATGAAACATGATTTAAAGTTCATAATTTTTGGATTTTTTTTTATTGCAAATATATAAGGACATCTTGCATGGAGAAATACATTTTAATGCTAATTTGATGTCCAGTGGACAGAAGGGGGTCTTCTCAATGTCAAACCTGCAAGTCCATTGGATGAGAAGGCTGTTCTTCATAAGAGTGTGATGTATCTTGAACATGATGCAACTTAACATTTTCAATGGTAAGTTATTAAAATCCATCATACTGCCAGGCAGATTAAACAAAGGAAATTTATATTTGAATTCTGGGGTGTTTATATAAAGCAAAAGTTACAATAACTGAACAAAACCTATGTTTCAGTTTAATAAAAATAAATGTACTACTATCTTTCTGTATGTGTGTATATATATATATGTAAATGTAGATTCAGGCTATTGTGTTCTATGTGTGCTTAGTTGCTCAGTCATGCCCGACTCTTGTGATACCATTGGTTGTAGCCTGCCAGACAGACTCCTCTGTCCATGGGATTCTCCAGACAAAAATACTGGAGTGAATAGCTATTTGCTTCTCCAGGGGATCTTCCCAACCCAGGAATTGAACCCAGGTCTCCTGCATTGCATATGGATTTTAAACCAACTCAGCTACAACCTTAAGTTATCTGTTGGGTTGGTATTTAGGGGAAAAATAGCTGTTGATGGTAAGATGCATTCTCAGATGTATATCTGACCCTGGAACTGTGATTTCTATCATTTTCAGAATGAGTGTTGAATAATATCAGTAGCATTCTCTTGTTCTAAGCCTAGTTCTTAATTTCCAGTGATACTGGCTTCTGAATTTTGGTTTTACCTACCTATCCTCTAGAAATGGAAATCCACTCCAGTATTCTTGCCTAGAAAATCCCATGGACAGAGGAGCCTGGCAGACTACAGTCGATGGGGTTGCAAAGTCGATGGGGACACGACTTAGTGACTAAACCATCACTGCCATTTTAAATTTTACTATTTTTTCCATTAGTGTCTTAATCTTTCTTAATTGATAATTTATCTGATTAATAATTAATTTTACTTGTCTCCCTAAGTGTCAACTTAAACAGCTCTTGTTTATAGTCAAAATGCAAATACTCATAGATCACATGACATTGTAGAGAACTTCACCTAAATTAGTCGCAAGTTTTATTTCCAGGTTTGCTCCCAAATCAGTATTTTCAATTTCAATCCGTTCATTTCAGGATATAGTCCCTCATAGCCTGAAGATTTGCACATAATCAACTGCATTTACTTAAAACATATATATTTATTTTATATTTAAAATATGTGTATTTCAGAGGTAAAGAACAGACTTTTGGCTCAGTGGAAGAAAAAGAGAGTGGCATGATTTGAGAGAATAGCATTGAAACATACATATTACCATATGTAAAACAGATAACCAGTGAGAGTTTGATGTATGACAGAGGGCACCCAAAGCAGTGCTCTGGGACAACCTGGAGGATAGGGTGGGGACGGAGGCGGGAGGGTCATTCAGGATGGAGGGGACACATGTATGCCTATGGTCGATTCATACTGATACTCGGCCAAAAAAAAAAAAATCACAATATTGTAAAATAATTATCCTCCAATTGAATAAATAGATTGAAATAATGAAATACATATATTTAATTTTAAAATGTATACCCATGGCTGATTCACGTCAATGTATGGCAAGAACCACTACAATATTGTAATTAGCCTCCAATTGAAATTAATTAATTAATTTAAGAATAAAAATTTAAAAATTAATAAGTAAATAAAATGGGCTTCCCTGGGTGGCTCAGCTGATAAAGAATCTGCCTGCAATGTAGGAGACCTGGGTTTAGTCCCTGGGTTGGGAAGATCTCCTGGAGAAGGGAATGGCAACTAACTTTAGTATCACTGTCTGGAGAATTCCATGGACAGAGGAGCTTGGCGTGCTGCAGTTCATGGGGGTCACAAAGAGTTGGACATGACTGAGGAAGCACACAAATGTAAAATACACTTTAAATAGTCTTAATATGTGAAATATTAATTTAAGCTTCATAGAGATGGTGATAAACCCACTACATACTAGCAAGCATTACTTTCTGACATGGTTAACTCACTTTTCTTTGCCATAAAAGCCTTATTCTCCAAACCCCATTTAGTAAAACCTATCCTCTGAGGCCTGGATTAAAGGGTGCTTCTTTACAAAGACCTCTATTTGAGGAGACTATTATCTTCAGGTCTTTTGTGTTTTTGCATACTTTACGACCAAGAGGCATTGACAGCTTTGTTTCATTCTATCTTTGCAAGGATGTTATATAGCAAACAGTCTTGAAAGAGACAGAACCTTCTTTGGGGAAGCAGGTAGATTTATTTTCTGACTTAATTATAAAGAGCATGTCTTTTTCTAGGTAAAAGGTTGGAGAGGTGTGTTACTAGATCCTTTAGAAGACAGGGGGGTCACAAAATTCAGGGGTCCTTAGCTGTGACCCAAATGTACTATTTGTGCAGTATTCTGGCTGCTTCCTGATCCCCCATGGCATGCAAGGACAATGGAAACTCATGCTTTCTGCTGTGCTACAATAAAGCCTTTGAGCCAGAGCTTCCTGTGTTTTTCCAGCATCTATAAAACTGTGGCAACCTAACTTATTAACTTGAAAATACAGTAACATCTCAAATTTTTCACTTGAGAGTCAAGATATCATAGTTTAATGTAATCACTTGCTCTTCTGAATTTCTATAACATTTATCTACTTCTTTCTTACTTTTGCAAACCACTATTCTATTTTTTTATGTAAGTGCTATTTAATTTTTCCTTTCTATCAGATTTTTTACAGTTCTCATGTCATGTTTTATGTGTTTTCCATCTCCTATATTGGCTAGTGAAGTACCTTACATATTGTAGCCAGTAAGTAATTATTTGTTGAGTGAAGGAATAAATACATGAGAAACAGACAAATTAGTTCAGAGTTTGTATAGCAAGAGTGGTGTTAAAATTCCAAGTTTCAACTTAACTTAATTGTAATAATGTGTTACAAAAGAAAAAAAAAATTTTTTTAAGTGTGCTATGATGTGGTTGACATACTTTGTTTCTTATGAAAAAGTTTGTCCCAATTAAGAAAGTGAAAATACCATACTGGATATTGACATTTCATTTCATCAATCAAATCCTGATTTCTCACTAAGCTAAACAGAGGAAATTAAGGAAGCCATTCAAATATGAAAATAAATGTGCATGAGTAAACTTTGCAAAGGTATATACTCTATGCTACTATGAGCAATATTTTATTCACTATATATAGAGCAAATATGTATATGAATATTCCTACTATGTTGGCATACACACACATGATACATATTGGAGACTGTTGACATTATTACTATTCTTCTGTCTCAAGATACACTTCATTATTTTTAAAATACAAACATGTTTATGTAGGGTTTTATTATTTCATACATTCCAGAAGTTATACATAGAAGTAGGAAGAGCAATGTCATGAAAGGATATGCATAAGTAAAATGATATTCACAACATTGTTTGCTTTGTCTGCAACAGTTAATATCATAGAATTATTCCCAGTTTTCAGGTTGCTGATTCTAATCTTCATACTACCTACTAAAGTTATTCAAAAAATTAGAAAACAACGATAGAAGAAAGAAAATGGTATCCAATGCAATATTTCCTTGCTTATCTCTATTTGTCAGAGTGACGAATATTTTGAATTTTCTTCAAAAAGTACTTCTACCTGTCATACTATTTTGTGTGTTTTATGTTCTTGTATGTGTGTGTGCATTCCACATAATAGGATTTCATAAAATAAATTTTATTTTTTAATTTTTGGATTTCATAAAATAAATTTTAAAATGATTATTTGGTTTGATTTAAAGTATCAGAAAAATACTAAAGGAATCCTACTGAGACTCACAGTGGCTTCACTATCTTATGCCAGACTTAAGTCTCTTAACCTCACTTCCTTAGAATAAAAGACTGCATTTCTTAAACTCACTTGTAGTTGAGTATGGTCCAATTCCTGCTGCTGCTGCTGCTGCTGCTGCTAAATCGCTTCAGTCGTGTCCGACTCTGTGTGACCCCAGAGTTCAGCCAATAGAATATAGGGAGAAGTACTCTGTTAACTTTCCAGGAAATTTCCCTAGAAGGCTGTTGACTTATTCTACCCAGTCCCTCCACCTCGCTACCAGAATTTTGAATGTTATGTCTGGAGCCCCTAGTTGGATCATGAAAATGAGAGCCAGAGCCTAGAGACAGAAACCAAGCAACTTTATCCCAGAGAACACTGAAGAGCAAACTGCCATGTGAGCGCTGGGCTGCCTCTCTGAGCTCAGTTAAGAAACAAAGTATTTCAGTCTGTGTAAAGGCACGGCAATGTCATGCTTCTGCTGCACAGACATGACCATAACTCTGATTTAACAACTAGTGAGCTGAAACGGTGTATTCTCCATGGCTTTGGAGATGAAGGAGGGTTTGGGAAATAAATACAGGGGAAAGAGAGAAAGGAAAGGAAAATAAGAATAAAAGCACGGGAAGATGATGCATGACAGTCTATTCTAAATGCCAGAGAACTTATTTTTTCGTAGAAATCTTCTCTGCAGTTTTTAATCACAAATATGAAAATGTGCAGGTCTTGATTTTCACTATTTTTCCTTTTAAGTCAGAAGCCATATCTTATGCCTTCACTGTGTCATTCCCAGCACATAGCTCTACATTATGCAAATAGGAGTGACAAAGGGCTCCCTCAACACCTCTCCTTTTGAAATCTACCCTTCCGCTATATTTCATCTTCTCAAACCCCTGCTTGCAATTCCTTCATGCTTTTGCTTCACATGCAGAATAGAATTTAAAAAAAAAAAAAAAAAAACACCTCACAAGGAATTCATGACTTTCCAATGTCTGATGCAGTTCAACTAACTTATCCTTACTGCCTGCCCTGGAAAACCCACAACCTACCCATATTTTACGATGCTCACCATCTCCTGGTGGCTCAGCAGTAAAGAATCTGTCTGCAATTCAGGAGATGCAAGAGACCTGGATTTGTTCCCTGGGTTGGGAAGATCCCTTTGAGGAGGAAATGGCATCACACTCCAGTATTTTTGCCTGGAAAATCCCATGGACAGAGGAGCCTGGCAGGCTCCAGTCCATGGGGTCACAAGAGTCAGACGTGACTTAGTGACTAAACCATCATCTCCTGACTAGGCTGCACTCCCGCTAGCTTTCATGCCTCTGTATGTGCTGTTTCTTCTACATGAAAAGTCCATGGCATTGTTTTAATTACCGGCAAATCACCAGTTCCCAAGTGAGTTTTCAGAGACCATCACTATGTTCCCAAGGTTCCCTGTTCTCTTTATAGTCATGAAAGAGTTCAGAACTTGTCACTCCAAAATATGCCACTCGGGCTTGGAGATTAAGTTAAAGGCACTTGAAAATCAGCAGATGCAAAAAGGGTACCCTGGCCTTCCTAAGAGCAGGAGATAAAACTCAAATATAAGAGATGTCCTTTTTAATATAGAAGAAAAGAAACATTCTCACCAAACTGGGAAGTGGAGACCAAGGGAAATCTGTATAAAGAAACCTTGCTAAATTAACTCATAGCTGTCTAGTCACTTCTCTACCTAATTCACTAAGTAGCCCAAGCAGCTTTATCCTTGTCACTTTTTCACAACTTGTTACTCTTTATCCAACTCAGTATATTGGCTCAAACTGCTTCTTTGGATCTTAATTTCCCAGGCAGTCAAGACTCAGTTGAGTTAATGAAAAAACAATCAAATGAAAAAACAAAGCCAGGATTGTGCTTCTATCCGTTTTGAGTGTCCCATGTACTAGTCATGTGTCTTTAGCCCAAAATTCTCATATGTAAAGTAGGTCCGATAACTCACAAAAGCTCTGTAAGAATTAATAAAAGCTATGAATACAGTCAAGAGCACACAGAAGACTCAGTCAAAATCTACCACCACTTCTGGGAAAATAAAGTATATATGTTCAGTAGCATATTCTTTATATGATATAATATATGTAATTTGCATATATTATTTGCTATGATTCAGATAACAATGGAATATTTCAATTATAATTTGGATTTTATATTTTTGGGACAGAAGTTAAAGCTAAACACTAAGAAACAAGAGTGCTTGCATACTGACTTGATAATGAATATTTAATACTTGTGTGCCTTTTCTTAGAGCTCTGGTTTTCTATTCATATAATGTATGGTATATGTGTAATTTTAAAAAAGAGCTTCCCATATGTTCTGAAAAACTTTTTTGAAAGCACACATTCTATAAAGTAATTACATAAATGCTTCAAATGGATGCACACCCAAAAAGATACTTAATGATGGGTATAATAAATCAACAATGAAATTGAAAGAATTTAAATTTGCTCTAGTATATTTTCTTCAACTGTTTGCACAGTAAACTGGCTTATTTTTTCTAATAAAAAGTAGGACTATGACCCTCCCTTCTTTGGAATATTTCAATATCTTTAATTTATATGAATGCTTGTTGCTTTAATTAAAATATAGTATATAACATCTTGATTTCAATTTGTAAGAAAACAGTGTTAAAATTTTTAGCATGCTATATATACCTCGAAGTTCCATGTCAGATATGGAGTCAAATGAACTTTGAATTTAAAACTGCATTACACATAGCTTTCTTTAGAAAATATAAATCTATAGGAGCCATAATATTGCTTAGCTCTGAGATATTACTCTTCTGAATTCTAAGTAGTGAGAAAATATGATAAAATATTTTGAACAGAAAAAGACATGTGCTATGTTTTTATATGTACATAAGATTTTATGTTCAGAGGGTCTGATAGTTGATATTTCTATTCAGGTTCAGATTTACCTTCTACCAGTCCAGTCATAATCTCACCAACACAGCCAACTTTTACATCAAATTATAAGCTTATTATATCTACTAGGTGACAATTCATAGCCATTATTTTGTCGCTAAGTCGTGTCTCACTCTTTTGGGACCCCATGGACTGCAGCCCACCAGACCCTCTGCCAGTGGGATTTCCCAGGCAAGAATATTGGAGCGGGTTGCCATTTCCTTCTCCAGGGGACCTTCCCAACCCAGAGATAGGCCCACGGCTCCTGCCTTAGCAGGTGGGTTCTTCACTGCTGAGCCACCAGGGAAGGCTTAGGAGACACTTTATTCCAAGACTACCTCATATATGCTCTCTGCACGTGTACTGGTGTCAGCAGAGATTCACAGTCTCCAACCCTAAATGGTTCCTTTATCCTCTTGCATGCCATAAATCATGTTATCCATACAACTTTTCTAATTATAACCCAATTGTCAGTTTTCACACCCTACACTTAAACTGCTTAACAGATCAAGAAGGCACTTTCTCATCAATCATACCCCCTAAAACTATATAATCCATACACTTAATTATAGTAGTTTGAATGTACAACGCTTGCCCACATACTTTCGGAAGCTTTCACAACTTTAGCACCCAAAAATTGTATCTGCCTCCTTTAAACACAAGCAGTATTCACTCTCTGTCTCCTTGAGTTGCAATTCTTACCATTGAGCATGGCTTAGGCACTTCCTTTTCTCTGCACCCAAACATAACACACTGCAAACAACATTTCTCTTACTATAAAAATTTATCACATCTTCTTGTTTCTTCACACTAGACTGTCAACTTTCAAAAACAAGATGGATATCCACTTTCATTTCTCAAATATTTGGAGCAGGGTGGGCATAAAGAAACAGGATTAAATGAATTTCTAAATCATATGATGACAGATATCAACTTAATCTGTTGCTGTTGTTGTTCAGTTGCTAAATCATGAGTGACTCTTCACCACCCCATGGTCTGTGGCATGCCCAGAGTTTGTTCAAATTCATGTTCATTGTGTCTGTTTTGTATTCAGTAAAAAATCTTAATCAACTTTCAATACATGAAAATTACTGGACTGTGGTTTTGCTGGATAGCAAAATATAAAAATTGAAGATAGTCCATAAAGCAACCAGAGACTGATAAGATAAATAGAACATACATATATAAATAAGCTCAAATTCAACACTGCTGAAAAGAATTGTATGCTACATTATAATGCACAAGTTCATTCTTATATTCTTTATTATTTGATTTTCACAGTAATCCTGTAAGGTAAAAGGAAAGTGATAACATATTTAAAAATGTGTGAAAAACATGCAGAAAGAGTTGAGATGAGAAACAGCATCCTCCATATTTGAAAGTGTTAAGAAAGTTTTATAAGAGGATACCATTTCATGTGGGTTTCAAGGGTTTCACTTAAGGATTTTGATTTCCAATATTAAATTCCTTTAATCAGTCATTTATTTTATTTAATATTCAGCAAAGATACTAACCTTCCATTATGAACTATTCACTGCTCTAAAGCTGGAGACATTAATTTCCTAAAAAAGACTGTTATTATATTATGCTTAAAAAGTAAACCAATACACAAATAGTTCTTAAATATAAACACATACTATGGCAGGAAAACCACATGAAAAACAACAGAGTGTTTTAAGGCAACTAAGTTTAGCAAGTTTAGGCAAGAAGTTTGAAATGAATGGTCAGAAAGAAGGCTTCTCCTGTGGGCCTGACATTTGAGAATAGACTTGAATCACTTAAAAAAAAAAAAACTGGGAAAATCATTCCAGACCAAGAAAACAGTAGACACTAAGGTCCTTAGCTGAAGATGAGCTTATAATGAACAAAAATGTGAAACCCAGCTGTGCTCAAAGGTCGAGGAGCTGAGACTGCAAAGAAGTGAGCTATAGCATCAGAGACGGACAGAAGGAAGAGCACTAAGGGCCTTTGAAAGTGGAGTCGCTCAGTTGCGTCTGACTCTTAGCGACCCCATGGACTGCAGCCTACCAGGCTCCTCTGCCCATGAGATTTTTCCAGGCAAGAGTACATTGAAATTCTTATATATATTTATTACTTTTACTTCCTGAGGCAGAGTATTAAGAACAGGTCATTAAGAACATGGGGCTTATTATTATTGTAAAGCACACAAATGCGAGCTCTCCCTCTTATCAAATTTTAACCATATAATATTGTTCCTGTAGGTATATTATTATACAGAGTTCTAGAACTTTCCACTTTTCATGACTGAAACCTTTTGGCCATCAGACAATAACAACTCTCCATTTCCCCCTCCTCAAGCCCCTGATGTCCACCATTGCTTTCTTTTTTTATTTTCCTGGATTTGTTTGACTGCTTTGACCATTTCCTCCTCCAAGGGATATTTCCAACTCAGGGATTGAACCCACATCTTCTGCATGGGCAGATGGGTTCTTTACCACGGAGCCACCAGGGAAAAACTTTTCATAGCAAGAGTTGGTTTCCACCTCTTGGCTATTGTGAATAATGCTGCAGTCAACATGGAAATGCAGATATCTCCTTCTGATAGTATTTCTATTTCTGTTGGACATATACTCAGAAAGGAGACTGCTGTATCACATGGGGGTCCTATTTTTAATTTTTTGAGAAATCTACATATTGTTCCCAACAGGACCTGGACCAATTTACACTCCTGGATGTTCATAAGGGGCCCCTTTCTCCACATCTTAGCCAACACTGATTATTTCTTGACATTTGATAACAGCCATTCAAACAGGTGTGAAGTGATATTTCACTCTGGTTTTAATTTGCATTCTCTGATGATTAAGGATGTTGAGTACTTTTAATATGCCTGCTGACCACCTGTATGTTTTCTTTGGAAAAATGTCTATTCAGGTTCTAAATTTGTCCATTTTTAAATTTGATTATTTTGCTAGATTTTTGTGTTTTTAAAATTTATTTTGGATATTAAAGCATTATCAGATATATAATTTTCAAATGTATTTTCTCATCCCATTTATGACCTTTTCATTTTGTTGTAAGCTGTTCAGAAACTTTTTGAATAAACAAGTAAAACTTGTTTATTTGTACTTTTGCTGCCTTTACTTGTGGTGTCATATCCAAACAAACAAACAAACAAAAAAATCCTTGCCAGGAATGATGTCAAGGAGTTCACCTGATATGTTTTATCCTAGGAGGTTTGTAGTTTAAGGTCTTACATTTAGGTCTTTAAGTCATTTGAGTTGATGCTTTGTATGGTGCAAGACAAAGATCCAATTTCATTGTTTTCTTGTACATATTCAGTTTTCCCTGCACAATTTTTTAAAGAGATTACCTTTTTGCAGTGTGCATCTTTGGTACTTTAGAAGGTTAGCTGAGTTTGTTTTTTCATTCTCAATTTTGTTTCATTGGTCTATAGGTTTTTACATAAGGACTATGCTGCTTTGATTACTATTGCTTTGTAACATTTTGAAACCAGATAACGTGATGCCTCCAGCTCTGTTCTTCTTTCTCAAGACTATTTAGACTATCAGAATTCACTTTAATTCCATATGAATTTTAGGATTATTCTTCTCATTTATGTAAAAAAAAAAATTCATTTGGATTTTGATAGCAATTGCATTCCAGGTGGTGCTAGTGATAATGAACCTGCCTGCCTATTCTGGAATCATAAGACACATGGGTTCGATTCCTGGGTTGGGAAGATACCCTGGAGGAAGGCATGGCAACTCACCCCAGTACTCTTGCCTGGAGAATCCCATGGACAGAAAAGCCTGGCAAGCTATAGTCCATAGGGTCACAAAGAGTCAGACACAACTGAGATGACTTAGCATGAACAGTGAATGCATTGAACCTATGGATTGCTTTAGGTGTTATGGACATTTTAACAGTATTAAGCCAATATTAATTATTTAAATTTAATTTATATTAAATAACATATGCTTTGTATGTTAAATTTATATATATATAACAATTTAATATTAATTAACAATATTAATCCAATGTATGAACGTGGCATGTCTTTCCAATCTGTGTCTAATTTTCTTTCAGGAGTGTTTTATAGTTTTAAATGTAGAAGTCTTTCATCTCCTTGGTTAAATTTATTCCTAAGTGTCTTATTCCTTTTAATATTATTGTAAATGAGAGAGTTTTCTTAATTTCCTTTCTAGATCGCTCCCTTTTGGTCTACGACAGTGCAACTGGTTTCTATAGGTTGATTTTATATTCTTCAACTGTTAAAGTTTGTTTTTTAGTTCTAACAGTTATTTTTTTTGTCCCCCCTCAATGGCATCTTTAGGTTTTTCTATCTATAAGATCATGTCATCTATGATTAGAGAAGAAACCATGTTTTCCTTCATAACTTGAGTGTCTTTTTCCTGTCTAGTTGCTCTGACTAGGACTTCCGTTACTAAGTTGAACAGACATGGTGAGAGTGGGCAGTATCTTGGGTTCTGTCAAGATTCCAATACAGAAGACGGGCCATTCTCCTAAGCAGTGCTCTAAAAAATTTAGAAAGAGAGACACATGGTCTAGTCTTTTCTGACCTTCCCCAGAGAGATGCTGGGAGGTTACAGCTTCCTCCCAATTGCATGGTGCTGTTCCAGGAGGAGGGATTATGGTGAAAGGGCACCTCATGTTTTCCTACCTACAGTTATATGTCTGGTTTAACACTTGGCATGCAGGAGCCTCGTAACTAGTTTCTGAATTTCTCATAAAGGGAGTTTTTCTGTATATTGCTGTTGAATCAGTGTCTACTTGAGAAAAAGAAAGATCTAGGGCTTCCTATTCTGCCACCTTGCTGATATCCCTCAGGACGTTTGATATTTTGCTAATTGAAATGAAAAGGTACTGGAACATTTTGAGGAATGTGTAACATCAACTAAAATAAAAGAACACTCTAGCATTCATGGGGAGAATGGAATATGAGGAAATCAGCAGGATTAAAAAATGAGTCTGAAACCTATTTCAGAGTGAAGACTAAAGATGATAGTAGCTCCCTCAGAAAAACTAAAAAATAGATAATCCAGCATATTTGAATCCATATGCTAGATACATATGATCCAGCACACCCACTCTTGGGCATATACCCAGACAAAGCTATAATTCAAAAAGATACATGCACCCCTATGTTCACAGCAGCACTATTCACAAAATAGCCAAGACATAGAAAGAACCTAAATGTCCATCGCTGGATAAATGGATAAAGAAAATGTAGTATACATACATAAAGGAATAGTACTCAGTTATAACAAAGCAAAATAATGCCATCTGTGGCAACATGGATGCAACTAGAAATTATTATACTAGTGACATAAGTCAGAAAGAGAAGGAAAAATTCTATATGATATCACTTATATGTGGAATCTAAAATATGACACAAATGAACCTATCTATGAAACAGAAACATAATCACAGACATAGAGAACAAACTGGTGGTAACCAGGGGGAGTTGGCTGGGGAGACATGGAGAGGACAGTTGGGGTTAGCTTTAATATAGAGAGTGGATACACAACAAGGTCCCTCTGTATATCACAGAGAACTGTATTCAGTATACTATGATAAACCATAATGGAAAAGAATATGTAAAAAGACTGTATATCTATGTATAACTGAATCACTTTGCTGTACAGCAGTAACTAACACAACATTGTAAATCAGCTATACTTCAATTTAAAAAATATTTAAAAGAATAAAAAATAAAATTAAAATACTCCCTTAAAAAAATTAAAGATGAGAGTAGCTAAGAATAAGGTACTAGCAAAGAGGGAAGAAAGGTAGATAGACAGATAGATAGATAAGCTAACTATGTTTCAGACTTTATGATTGTTGGAAGAGAAGATAAATTTCGAAAAGAATTAAAAGTGGTAGAGAGTAACAAGGAGGGGATGACATTTTTTGTCTGTAAATTTAGTAGCTGCTACCTAAGAGTCATCTAAACGATGAGGCATCTAAACTAAAGTAGTCTGTAGCTCAGTGGAGAGATCAAGACTTAAGGTATTAGCACAAGAGTCAGCATGATATGAAGGTAAGTTCAAGCCACTGAGTAGTAATAAAGTCATGTTGGAAGAAATTAACATGGATAAGAGTATGCAGCATAGGTCTCCACATTGAGTGTTCAATATTTAGAGTTAAAATCAGAACATTAGAATCCTGTATAAGAAGTGGGGGAAATATGCTGGGTGATTGTAGTGGTAGTAGGAGGCAGAACCCTAGAACCCTAGAGTATAAAGCATTTTCGAGGAGGGAGAATAACACAACTATTTAAAATAATATCTTTATGGAAGACCCCACATCATCAACCCATCTTAATAATAAATTTAAGTACATAGTTCTACCTTGACTTTAAATTCTATATTTGTAAAATTTATATTAATAAAGTACAGGAATTAGCATCTTAAATATAGCTACTGCTGCTGCTGCTAAGTCGCTTCAGTCATGTCCAACTCTGTGCAACCCCATAGACGGCAGCCCACCAGGCTCCCCCATTCCTGGGATTCTCCAAACAAGAACACTGGAGTGGGGTGCCATTTCCTTTTCCAATGCATGAAAGTGAAAAGTGAAAGTGAAGTCACTCAGTCGTGTCCGACTTTTAGCCACCCCATGGACTGCAGCCTCCCAGGCTCCTCCGTCCATGCTATATAGTGCTATATAATGGGCTATATGTTAAAGCCATCACCTAATTTAATTAAATTGCTTCATGATCATTTTCTGCTTGAAGATACTAAGCCTCAGAATAGCTTACTTGAGAAATGAGATTTGAAACCAGTTCTCTTTGAGTTCAACGTCTTCCTTTAACATTGGATTTATATAGATATAGGTACAAATCACTATGCTTCTGTCTTTTTGCTTTTGGCCCTTGAGATGAGAATTATGCAACATTTCAAACCTTCAGTTTCCTGGCTGTTGAATAAGTAGGACAGTAGGACCTATTTCATGGTCTGTAGGTAGTATTTTATGAGCCAAAAGAAGACAAAGGACTGCGGACTCTTTCTAATTCATAATAAATCCTTGAAACGTGTGAGTAATGTTATCATTTTGTGTTATACAGATATTCCATTGAAGCATTTGATTCGCATTTATTTTTATTACATGTTACTTTTTCTATCCAAAAAAATTAAATATAAAGATAAGGAAGACCTTTTCTTTTTTTATAGCTAGCATACTATCCTAAAATTAAACAGTAAATATATGCAGCCTGAAACTCAACTACACACAATGTTTAGGATAAAAGTAAGTTTTCTCACATGTTATATATATATATATATATATATATATACATATATATGTGTATATATATATATATCTCTACTGACTTAGAAAAATGAAACTGATACATATTCAAGAGTCTTCTAATAGCTTCAATAAGATAAGATGCTTATGGTTTAAATGGATCTGATTCTCCTATCCTGCAAATGAGGATAAACTCGAGGAACAAGCTCTACATAGGTGGGTTTGCCTTTAATGGTAGAAAAACTTTCTTTTGAGATGTCGATTTATAATAAATAAAAGCACATAGGGAAATTATGGAAGACTTTCATCATCTATACTGTTATTGATCTCTAAAACCTGTAAGAGAAAAATTAACCCTAATATTTTTGAAGCATTAGTAAATGTTCAATTATTAATAGAGTAAGATACATTAAATATTTATTTTTTAGAGAGAGCTTAGAAAGTAAAGGGTTTACATTTACTGTAAGAAATCTCAGAGTTCTTATCTGCAATTTGGCTTTCATTTCTCTAGTTATTGTGTCTGCCTGTGTATGCTGTTTTATACCTTTTAGCAATTAGAGAATTAGGCAGGTAATATGGTTGCATAATAAATCATTCAAGAGACAGAATATTAGGAAGGGTCCCCTAATTGGAATAAAGTCCCTGTGGTCATGCCAGTTAATTCTTGTTGGTTACTAAAGTATAACTTCGCTCAACTATAGTGAAAACAAAACAACAAAACTGTATAAAGTTCTCCAGAGTATTATTAGATAACTCACTGATAGGTTTACATGGAGAATTTACCACATTGCTAATATAATTGCTATCTTGTGGTCCCTTAAAAATACTTTTTAACTGATACATCTTTACTGGAAATATTTAGAAGGTGTTTACATACATGTTCTAAATAATTAAAAGCATATTCTCTAGGTCTAGAATTTTATCCTGGAGGCATTTATTATGATGACGATTTTGTTATTTGCTCTTAGTATAAAAGTTTTACCTTCTTAAGGTAAGAAAATAAATGAATAAAAACAGTACAACTGGGTATAAATAAAAAAGAAAAAAAAAAACTAACCCCTCCCTGAAAAACCCCTCTGACTTCTCCTGATTCTTAGTTCTACTTTCCATGTATAAAAATTAATATCCATATATAGTCCTGAAGATAAATCATAATAATTAATAGCTATAGCATTATGGGATAAATGAAAGAAGAAAACTAAGCTGATTTTTATACTGAATCATGTTATATTAATATTTTATAATGCTTTTTAACCCAAATAAGCAATGTAGTTGATGTTTACTATAGCCCTAATATTTTTATCTATCACATATCAGAATTATAAGAGTTCTCATTAATTTAAATATTTACTTATTGATACACATACAAATACTGAAGTCTTGAAAAGAAAACGCTTTTTCAAATCAGAAGACAACAATCATTTTTCTTTCCAAAGATGTAAAATCTTAAAGAAAAAATAGGCTTTCAGTTTATTAGTGACAGAATATTCTATACTACAGATTAAAAAAATTAAGCAACCTGTTTATGCCATATGTCTTTGTTAGCATGGTTTTGCAAATGTAGTTAACTAAGCTCATTTACGATATGGTTGAATGAGAAACAAAGGATTGTCCACACTCTTCTACCCACATTATGTTAAATTTGTAAACTATCAAAACAGACAGCAAATTTTCATGATGCACCTTGTCCTTAGACTATCAAGATTAACTAATTGGTAGTCTCGAAAAGCAATGGCTTTGAAATCAGGGTGATTTGAATTTGAGTCTTGGCTCTGTCATTCATCATTAGTAAACTAGATTAACTAAGAAAGCTAATCTTTCACTAGATTCTGAGTTCACATGCTTGAAGTGAGTATAAAAATAATGTTCAGTATGAATAATACAAATCATATAGTATATGATACTATACAATTAGTATACAAGATCATACCTCCAAGAGCTAGGCATGTAGAAATCTCTCAACTGTAATTAGTAACACCATCACTATTGCCAGTAAAACAATGATCATTCTTCTGGGGAGAAAAATGAGTTGTGAAACACCTGCCTGCAGAGCTGGATGGTGTGGATTCACACTCCTATTCACATTCAAAGAGGAGGGACTTGTGCTCCTGTAGTTGTTTTGTTTCACACTTGCTCTAATAACTACACTGAAACTGATATATTCTGTAATACTCATTGTCTGTCTTAGAACGTAACCTTCTGGTACTATTCAGTTCATGCATAAGAGGAGAGAGGTAGAGAGAAGAGCTGCCTGGGGTTTACTGTTTTAAGGACAGTAACTCTATCAGGAAACTACCATGACTTGACTTAAGCTTAATGACTTCTTGGTTCCTAATACAGCTACACTGATGGTTGGGGCCTCAACATGTGAATTTGGGGAAACACTAATGTTCACTCTTTAATAACATTTAATACCTAGAATCTAAATTATACATAAAAGGTTTCCAATAACTATTGGAATTAACCAAAGGACTTTCCAAGAGCTCCATGGAAGGGGGCAGAGGCAAGGAATAGAACTGTCCACAGAGACTGCAGAAACAAGTAGAATCATTAGAAGTAAATCTCAGCCAAAATAAACATTTGGAGGATGAGGATGCACAGCCTGGAGTAACAGTTTACCTTCAACAGGACCCTGACTGGGGAAAGAAAATGTCAGGTTGGTAGAAAATCCCTCCTGGATTAAGTATGGCCCAGTAAAGAGTGGAGGAATGGCAGTATCCAGAATAATACAAATAGCAGACTTTCTGAGCGTAATCTGTCTCTAGCGAGAACTGACATCTTGAACTAGTCACATGAGCCAATTAATCTTGATAACTGTAGTGCCAAAACCATAAATACTGTATCAGGCTCTAATGCGGGAAGCCTCTTTATTTTCTACCCACACAAACTCTTTCAAAAAAATGTTGACAAAACAAATTATATAATGAGTGCTGTAGGGGGTGTGGAGACAATTGAACCTTCCTACACTGTTGGTGGGAATGTAAGATGATGTAACTGCTATGGGAAACAGTAGAGAGGTTCCTCAGAAAACTAAAAATAGAATTACTGCATGATCTAGAATTCCAGGTATAACCTGGGCATATACATGGACAAAACTATAACTCAGAAGACACATGCAGTGTCCCAAATCTGTTGGACACAGTGGGGGAAGAAGAGGGTGGGACAAACTGAGAGAGTAGCAAGAAAGTAGCATCGGCAAATATGCATTACCGTGTGTAAAATAGCTAGCTAGTGGGAGGCGGCTGCATAGGCACAGGAAGCTCAGTCCAGTGGCTGCTCTGTGACAACCTACAGGAATGGGTTGAGGTGGGGTGTAGGGGGGAGGTTCAAGAGGAAGGGGCCATATATATACTTATGGCTGATTCAAGTAGTTATATGCAGAAGTCAACACAATATTGTAAAGCAACTATTCTTCATTATAAAAAAAAAAGATCCATGCACTGCTACATTCACAGCAGCACCATTCACAACAGCCAAAACATGGAGCGTATATAAATGTTCATTGACAAATGAATGGATACATATGGAGTACATATATACAATGGAATACCACTCAGCCATAAAAGGTAACAAAATAACACAGTCTGCAACATGAATTCAATTAGAGGTCTTCATACTAAATGAATTAAGTCAGAAAGAGAAATATCATGTGATGTCACTTATATCTAGAAACAAAAATATGACACAAATGAATCTATCTACAAAACAGAAACTGACTCATAGACATAAAAATCAGGTATACGGTTGCCGAGGTCAGGTGAGGATGGAGAGGAATGGACTGGGAGTTTGGGGTTGGTAGATGCAAGCTATTACATTTAGAATGGATGAACAACAAGGTCCTACTATATAACACAAGGAACTCTACCCAAACCATAATGGGAAAGAACATAAAATAAGTACATATATATAAGTACATATATATATGTATGTATATATGTATATATTGTATACATATATACAATTGCTTTGTTGTACAGCAGAGATTGACACAATATTGAAATCAACTACACTTCAATAAGAAATCAGTAAAATAAAAACTAAAGGAAACAATTTATAAAAATTAAAAATACATGGCCTGAACATAACAAGCAGATGAGGTAAAATGTTCCATAATCCCATCTCCTCAAACTGGGTAAGGGACATAATGGACAATTCCCAGGAAGAAAACATAAGAAAGCTTTCAAATGTGTTAAGAAAATCATCAACCTCACTTATAATAAGAGACATGGGAACTAAAAGTATGAAGCTACATTGACATCCAATTTCGCACTCATCAGATTGTAAAAAATAAATCCAAGTGTTGCTAACTCCTTTGGTAAGTCTGTGGGAGGAGGTGTGCACTCTGACACATTGCTTATGGTTATATAAAAACAGGCTCATCCTTTTCAGGATAATCAACAGTTTCTATAAAAATTATAAAGCTGATTTTTGACTAATAAATTAACTCTAGTAATTTGTCCTATAGATTGTTAAAACATGCCATTTAAAACTGAAAAGAAGAATAAAAGAGTCAGCAGATTCTTTTTGTGCTGTATGAAGAATGCTTTGTATCAGACTTAATCACATACCCAGGAAATGATCTATGCAAAACTTATGCAGTGTTTAACACCATGGCAAAAGGAAACGTTTCCTTACAATGAAAGTTCACCTGTTAACATGTACTTGTTAATGTCTCTCTACAGATGACTAGTCGAGGGATTATGAGAGGTCTCTGAAATGTAATACTATATATATATATCTCCTTAGGTACTGATATGGAGAAATTGCAAATATATATCGGAAAAGGAGGAAGATTTCAGAATAGTGTGTATAGTGTGCTATTGCCTCTTTTAAAAATGAAATAAAATATGCTTCTATATTTACTTCCTCATGCAATTCTTTAAAAAATATGCAATGAATTACAGTACTTCCTATTTGGAGAAGAGTGGAGACCAGGTAGAATGTATTGGATAAAAAGGACATTTTCTTGTGTATATTTTATTTTACCTTTTTATGTTAAGTTATAGAAATATATTATCTAGAAAAAATTAATAAATGTTGCAGTAATACAGATGCTTGGTACCTCCCCATGCTTCTGTTAACCATTCATGTGAGCAGATAATTCTAAACGAATGACAGCAAATGGAGCATCTGGTGCTGGAGGTAGCATGCAGCTCCCAGCTGTGCTTGATCCACAAAACGCAATGTTTTCCAGTAGTAATGTTTTAATAATTACCATCCATTTTAGCTACAACAGTTAAAAATGAATGTTGATTTAATGCCACTAAGATAAGAATTTTTAGTGGCAATAAATCAACATTTCAGGGAACATTTCATGCAAAGACAGGCACAATAAAGGACATGAATGGTATGAACCTAACAGAAGCAGAAGATATTAAGAAGAGATGGCAAGAATATACAGAAGAACTACACAAAAAAATGGAATATTACTCAGCATTAAAAAAAAATTCATTTGAATCAGTTCTACTCAGGTGGATGGAACTGGAGCCTATTATCCAGAGTGAAGTAAGCCAGAAGGAAAAACAATAATACAGTATACTAACGAATATATATGGAATTTAGAAAGATAGTAACGAGAACCCAGCATGCGAGACAGCAAAAGGAATGCAGATGTATAGAACAGACTCTTGGACTCTGTGGATGAGGGCAAGGGTGGGATGATATGGGAAAATGGCATTGAAACATGTTAATTATCATATGTGAAATCAATCGCCAGCCCAGGATTGATGCTCGGGGCTGGTGCACCGAGATGTCCCAGGGGGAGGGAATCGGGAGGGGGGAGGAAGGGGGGTTCTGGAGGGGGAGCATATGTAAACCCATGGCGATATCATGTTATTGTATGGCAAAACTAATAAAAAAAAATAAATTAATTTTAAAAAATATCTCAATGACCCTGATAACTATGATGGAGTGATTACTCACCTAAAGCCAGACATCCTGGAGTGTGAAGTCAAATGGGCCTTACGGAGCATCACTATGAAAAAAGGTAGTGGAGGTGATGGAATTCCAGCTGAGCTATTTCAGATCCTAATAGTTGATGCTGTTAAAGTGATGCACTCAATATGCCAGCAAATTTGGAAAACTCAGCAGTGATCACAGGACTGGAAAAGGTCAGTTTAATTCCAACCCCAAAGAAAGGCAATGCCAAAAAATGCTCAAACTACTGCACAATTGCACTTATTTTATATGCTAACAAGGTCATGCTGAAAATCCTCCAAGCTAGGCCTCATTAGTAGGTGAACAAGGAACTTCTAGAGGTTCAAGCTTGATTTAGAAAAGGCAGAGGAACCAGAGATCAAATTGCCAAAATCTGTTGGATCATAGAAAGAACAAGAGAGTTTCAGAAAAGCATCTACTTCTGCTTTACTGACTATGACAAAGCCTTTGACTGTGTGGATTACAACAAAGTGTCAATCAGTCAGTTCAGTCACTCAGTTGTGTCTGACTCTTTGCAACCCCATGGACTGCATCACGCCAGGTTTCCCTATCCCTCCCTTTCCCAGTTTTCACAACAAACTGTGGAACATTCTTAAAGAGATGGGAGTACCAGACTACCTCAAATGCAACCTGAGAAACTTGTATGCAGGTCAAGAAGTGACAGTTAGAACTGAACATGGAACAAAGGACTGGTTCAAAAGTGGGAAAGGAGTCCATCAAGGCTATATATTGTCACCCTGCTTATTTAACTTTTATGCAGAGTACATTGTGCAAAATCCTGGGCTGGATGAAGCACAAGCTGGGATCCAGATTGCCGGGAGAAATGGCAATAACCTCAGATATGCAGATGACACCAGTCTTATGGCAGAAAGAGAAGAGGAACCAAAGAGCATCTTGATGAAGGTGAAAGAGGAGAGTAAAAAGCTGGCTTAAAACTTAACATTCCAAAAATGAAGATCATGGCATCTGGTCCCATCCCTTCATGGCATACAGATAGGGAAACAATGGAAACAGTGAAAGATTTTATTTTCTGGGACTCCAAAATCACTATGAATGGTGACTACAGCCATGAAATTAAAAGATGCTTGTTCCCTGGAAGAAAAACTATGATAAGCCTAGACAGTGTATTCAAAACCAGAGACATTACTTTGTGGACAAAGATCTGTATAGTTGAAGCTATGGTTTATCTAGTAGTCATGCATGGATGTGAGAGCTGGATCATAAAGAAGGCTCATTGCCAAAGAATTGAAGCTTTCTAATTGTGGTACTGGAGAAGAGACTTGAGAGTCCCTTGGACAGCAAGAAGATCAAATCAGTCAATCTTAAAGGAAACCAACCCCAAATTTTCATTGGAAGGACTGATACTGAAGCTGAAGCTCCAGTTCTTTGGCCACCTAATGTGAAGAGCTGACTCACTGGAAAATATACAGATGTTGGGAAAAATAGAAGGCAGGGAAGAGAAGGGAATTACAGAGGACAAGATAGATGGATGGTATCACCGATTCAATGGACATGAGTTTGAGAAGCTCTGGGAGATGGTGAAGGACAGGGAAACCTGGCATGCTGCAGTCCTTGGGACTGCAGAGTTGGTCACTTCTGAGCCACTGAACAACAGCAAAAAAAAAAAAAAAAAGCTTATCAACTAGTATGTAGATTCAGAAGTTGCCATTTTGGGATGTCAGATTTAAACAAGAAAAAAAAAATCAACTACTACCTCATTTAAGATATTTTCAAGATGATTTTTTATTGAATTTTATCCTAAAAATGATTAGTATATAAATGATTCTTTTAGTACCCTTGTAGTATGCTGGCTTAACATATTTATACTATTTATAAATTATTATTGCAATATTGAAATTAAAAATTAGAGGAGAAAATGGCAACCCAATCCAGTATCCTTGCCAGTATAATTGCATGGACAGAGGAGCTGGATGGGCTACAATCCATGGTGTTGCAAAGAGTCAGACATGGCTGAGTTATGGAGCAAACTTGCACACAATTAAAAATAAACATTCATTTAAGACAAGACTGGAAAGACATGTAAAATTTAAATAGATATGTTTAGAATTTGGTTACAGGATTTGTTTTCTATTTTCAAAATCTCTTCAATGCAGTGATGTTTATCTTATAAAATTGTATCAAGACAAAAAAATTAATAAGCAAGACTTTACTTAAGACAATATATTTTCATGTTATTTTAGAAAATTATTCTAATTCAGTTTCAGTAAATTTTAAAGTCAATTTTGCAAATTTTACATATGATTTTTTTTTTAATTTTGTATTGGAGTATAGCTGATTAGCTATGTGATAGTTTCATGTAAGACAGCAAAAGGACTTAGCCATACATATACAGGTATCCATTCTTCCCCAAATGCCCCTCCCATCCAGGCTGTCACATAACATTGAGTAGAGTTTCCTGTGCTATACTGTCCTTGTTGGCTATCCATTTTAAATATAGTAGTGTGCACGTTTTGAGGGCTTTGTGGGTAGTGACAGTGCCCGTCAATGCAAGAGACATAAGAGATGCGGGTTCAATCCCCAGATCTGGAAGATTCCCTGAAGGAGGGCACAGCAACCCACTCCAGTTCTTGCCTGGAGAATCCCATGGACAAAAGAGCCTGGTGGGCTACAGTTCATGGGGTTTCAAAGAGTCAGACACGACTGAAGAGACTGAGCACGCATGCATGTACTTGTAGGTCTCAAACTTCAAAATGATTTTTAGACAAAAAGAAGCATTTAGAGATAATAGTGGATGAAGGAAAACTATTCTTTTCTTTATTGGAAGGCACTGCATTTGCTTAGGTAATGCCAAAAAAATAACAGCAAAAGACTTTCTAATAGTCTGAAGCTTTCATTTTCTTTTTTTTTTTTTTTTATTTTTTATTTTTTCTCCCTTTTATTGTTTTTGTCATACAATGCCATGATATCACCATGGGTTTACATATGCTCCCCCTCCAGAAACCCCCCCCTCCCCCCTCCCTCCTCCCCCCCCCCCGGGAAATCTCGATGCACCAGCCCCGAGAATCAATCCTGGGCTGGTGATTGATTAGACATATGATAATTAACATGTTTCAATGCCATTCTCCCATATCATCCCACCCTTTCCCTCATTCATTTTCTTTTAATAAACATGCTAAATGAATTAATGACATTTTCCTAAATTGTTGTTCATGTCTTAGAATTTTGGTATTTAAATCACATTCTGTACACAAATAGCATCAGTTTCGACTAGGAGCTGACTAGATTATAAATTGGCTAGTGGATCTTGATGAAAACTAAAAAACTGTTTCCATCTGAAATTAGGGCTAAGATTTTATTCCAATTTACATAAATGTGTGTATAAAAAACTAATTTAAAGAGCATTATTTCATAATATAAAAACATCATGATACCAAAAAAATAGATGTACTCTACTATAGAATGCTATTAAAATCTTTGCACAGAGAGAACCTAGATTCTTAGCAGCAAAGGGTCTCAGTGCCTCTCACACTTCTTGATAAACCTGCAGATAGTAGTAATTGCTTCCCATTCGACAGAGAGATTCTGGGCATAAATTATCTAGATGTTGGAAGGGGTAAGGGGCTTCTCTGATGGCTCAAGTGGTAAAGAATCTGCTTGCAATGCAGGAGACTCAGGAGGTGTGGGTTCTATCCTTGGGTCAGGAAGATCCCCGGAGAAGGAAATGGCAACCCACTCCAATACTTTTTTTTTTCCTGGAAAATCCCATAGACAGAGGAGCCTGATGGGTTAAAGTCCATAGGGTCACAAAGAGCTGGACATGATGGAGCATGTGGTGGATGGATGGATGGATGGATGGATGAATAGATGGATGGATGAAGGAGGTAAGCATGCTTATTATAGAGAATGTGAGGGAAGAGAATCAAGGTTAGAACTATACTGGCCTCATGACCCTGAGTTTGTTCCCAGGAGTAGAAATTGACTGATGAGTATGTAGGTGAATTAGGAGAGGTGAGGGAGGGGCAGATGCTGTAAGGATCCCTATAAGAAGTGTAGTTTGAGTCTGAGTGGAGTGTGCTTAAAGCAGAAGAAGGACATGATTTGTTCTTCTTCAGGAAACTTTTGGCCACTCTGTTGAGAGCACACTATAGAGGGACAAAGGTAAAGGGCAGGGGACCAGAGGCTAAGGAGAGATGAGAGTACCTTGGACTGGAGATAGTGAGAAGGTGGTCAGATTTTGGACATATTTTGAAGGTCAAGCCAAGAGAGTTCATTGATAAATTGTAATATGGACAGTTGGAAAAAAAAAGAGGGAATTCTAAGATAACTCCAATATCTTTCAGATAAAGAAGTGGAAATGTCATGTTCACCTTTACAAAATGTTTATATTTACTGGCAAATGTCTAAGGAGGCAAGATTTCTTAATGGTGTATGAGATGAAATATCAAGAGATCACTTTGCTACCTTTGGGGCTTCCCTGGTGGTTCAGATGGCAAAGGATGTGTCTGCAATGTGGGAGACCTGGATTTGATTCCTGGGTCAGGAAGATCCCCTGCAGAAGGAAATGGCTACCCACTCCAGTATTCTTGCCTGAACAGAGGAACCTGACAGGCCACAGTCTACTGGGTCACAGAGTCAAACATGACTGAGCAACTAACACACTTTTCACCTTTAGAATTGCGGTGCCTAGTTGATCAGCTCTTGACAATGATTAGTGAGCAGAAAGGCATTCAAGTGAAGAGTTCTGGGGTGTGGATCATCAGAATAAAGATGGTAACTGAATCCCAGGTAACACCAATGGTAAAGAATGCGCCTGCCAGTGAAGGAGATGTAGGAGACAGAGGGTCAATCCCTGGGACAGGAAGATCCCCTGGAGGAGGGCATGGCAACTCATGTCAGTATTCCTGCCTGGAGAATTCCCTGGACAGAGGAGTCTGGCAGGTTTCAGTCCGTAGTGTTGCAAAGAGTCAGACACAAGTGAAACAACTTAGCATGAACTAACACAAGTGGAACATCATCTGTGGAATAAGTATACATAGGAACAGGTCCCAGAAACTAACCCTTGGATCCATTAATATTTAGATGAATATGAAATTGAACAGTACCATCAAAGAAGCTTGAAGAGGAAACACTAGTGAGGTAGGAAGAAATGTGGAGAATATGGTGGCCAAAAAGCCCTGTGAAGAGCCTGCCCTGGAAGAAAAGAATGCTATTTCAAATGCTGATAGTCATCTGATAATCTAAGACTAAATTGTTACTACATATCTAAAAGGAAATAAATAATAGAATCACTCAAAATAATAAAAATTTCAGAATAAATATTTTTATAGGTACTGAGAAAGTATCTGATACTATCGGGTATCATGAAAGTCTTTTGTATTGTATTTTATTATCTCAACCATACAACTTTATGTACATAGAAGAATAAAGCTGTGAAATAAATTTAAATTTTACTTATCCATATTTTGCAGAAAGCCAAGAAAAATTTAAACATAAAAATCTCTGCCCTTTGGCCTCCTCTCTCCCCTCTCCATGCAATGTGTGTCTGCATTATGCATCATCCAAATCTCCCCATCAGCAAGAATACCCACTTGAAATGAAAAGCAACATTCTCCCAGCATCAACAAGACAACTCCTTAAATATAGCATTCCTTCTTCATCTTGTAAGGAACATCCTGATGCCACTTAGATGTGAATTATGTAAAGTGTCAATAAAACATCATTTGATGTACAGATGCATATCTATATATATAGATAAATGTATATGTATATACTTGTATGGGCTTCCCAGGTGGTGCTAGTGGTAAAGAGCCTGCCTGCCAATGCAGGAGATTTTAGACATGCAGGTCTGATCCCTGGGTCAAAAAGATCCCTTGGAGGAGGGCACAACAACCCACTGAAGTATTCCTTCCAGGAGAATCCCATGAACAGAGGAGACCGATGGGCTATGGTCCGTAGGATCACAAAGAGTCAGACATGATTAGAGCGACTTAGCACAGCACAGTACAGCATAACTGTATACATTTACAAAATGTATATTACTCTGCCTTCTCTTCCAATGGATGGAACAGTTCTCAGGGCTTTCTGAGATGCTCTTCCCAGACTATAGTCCTCAAATCCCAGGCTTCTTCTGAGCTACCCATGGTCCCAAATAATTTCTATGTTTAAGGAAATTTATTTATTTAATTCACTTATATATTCATTCATTTGGAGAAGAAAATGGCAACCCACTCCAGTATTCTTGCTGGGAAATTCCATGGACAGAGGACCCTGGTGGGCTAGTCCAAGGGGTCGCAGAAGTGGGATATGACTTAGTGACTAAGCCACCACCATTCATTTAACATACTAGAATCTGCTTGGTGCTTGTGTGTTCTTTATCTCAAAACCACATCCTAACTTTTCTCCCTAAACTCAGATTATTTAATAGTCTCTTGGGTGGCCGGTTGGTATGTCAGTGTCTCAGGCAGAGTGGTGTAAATGGAACAAAAATCCAAAGTTGACAGACAGAAAATGAGCCCTAATGTCGGGGCCAGAGTGAGAAAAGCAAGAGAGACCCCATCTTGAAACCTGTCATCCATCTTAAAGACAACCTATGAACTGGGCATGAACCTTGCCCAAGAGTGAGGAAACTGTTGCTAATGAAAACCAGGTCTCCTGAAGACTTCCCTCCCTACAATAACAGATGAAGATTGTAGTTGAGGTCAGGCTGCCCCTGTTAGATTAATGTTACATAGAGACACACCCCCACCCCTTGATGTATAATCATTGCCTCCCACCCTTAACCTTAATTGTTTGTTCTCTTAGCACCTATTTGTTATACAACTCAGTCATATACAACAAAGAGGTTGCTAACAAGTAACCAATGGAGAAGAAATGGCAACCCACTCAAGTGTTCTTGCTTGTAGAATCCCAGGGACGCGGGAGCCTCGGGGCAGCCGTCCATGGGGTCCGCACAGAGTCAGAAACCACTGAAGAGACTTAGCAAGAGCAGCGGCAACATGTAAGCAGTCATTTAGGGGGGTATAAAACTGGGCCTCTCAGAAACACTGATTCCCTTTGGACCCGCCGGTGTAATAAACTGTACCCCACTGTCTTCAGGGTCTTCCCAGGTGTGTTTTGCGACTACAGATTCCACAACACTGCCACTTAACAGATGTAACTTTAAGGAAATCAACCTATTTCTAACAGTTTTCCTAATGCAGGATTTGCCACATAATGGCAGGGCCCAGTGTAAAATGAAAATGGAACCAGGGGGTATTTTAAAATGTACCTGTGATTTTTATTCAGGTCTATGCAGTTGATAGATTAGGAGATGACAGCCTCTGAAAAGATAATTCATTACTGTATTTAAGAGTTGGAAAATAGTAGCTCAGATGGTAAAGAATCTGCCTGCAATGCAGGATACCTGGGTTCAAGCCCTTGGTTCAAGATTCCTTGAAGAAGGGAATGGCTACCCACTCCAATTCTTGCCTGGAGAATTCCAAGGACAGAGGAGCCTGGAGGGCTACAGTCCAAGGGGTGGTAAAGAGCTGGACACTACTGAATGACTAAACTTTCAGGAGAGAATTCAGAGGCCTGTGGGGTGGGTGAGAGAGAAGAATGCAGGGAACTGCCAGAAAGGCTTTAAGGTGGTTTTCTGGAGAAATAATGGGTGAGACAGGGCAAGCAGGCTAAGTAGGTTTCCTTTGAAAGGATTCAGCAGATTCCTAGCTGAAGAATTCACCCCAGGGTGATTTGGGCAGGAGAATCAACACCTCCCTGCTTTAGAAGAATTAGATTAGAGGGGTGGGGGAGGGGAGGTGGGGAACTTAGCCATTTGTTCATTTTGCACATGAAAAGCATAGAGTCCTTATCTTTCTTTAAGAATGCACTGACCTTGGGAGGGGTAGTCCTTTTTTTCCACCTCAAGGTCCAAACTATCCAAACATCAGACAAAGAAAATGCATTGAGTACTGTGGGGAAGGCAACCTCCATTCCCAACCCACTGCAGATGGTAAATCTCAAAGGATTTCCCCCTCTTCCAAACAAAGAAGAGGTCTTGCAAAAACTCTTCCTCTTCTATCCCTCTTCTGAGATACAGTTGCCTGGATTGGACGCATTTAGGAGATCTGAGTCTCTTCTCAAACAGCCCATCTATGACACTTGTGCCCCTCCCAGGATACATGGAGTGAGCCTTACTCTAACCTCCCTGGGCACAGGCTCCCACTGGGACAGAGGGCAACAACAAAGTTGCCCTTCCTCTATCTACACACACAACTGGGTCACTGTCCTAGGAAGAGTCAGCCAGAGTCTCAGGATGGAAAAGAGGGTTATTAAGCCTGGTGGGGCCAGGAGGACCAGAGAGAAGGAAATAGCCAGCCACCAATTAAGCAACCAAAAATATAGGGACACAAAATTAGAGAGTAGGAAATATTTCAGGTAAAGATGGGCACAATAAAGGACAGAAATGGTATGGGCCTAAGAGAAGCAAAACATATAAAGCAGAGGTGGCAAGAATACACAGAGGAACTATACAAAAAAGATCTTCATGAACCAGATAACCACCATGGTGTGATCACTCACCTAGAGCCAGACATCCTGGAAAGAGCAGTCAAGTGGGCCTTAGGAAGCATCACTATGAATAAAGCTAGTGGAGGGGATAGAATTCCAGTTGAGCTATTTCAAATCCTAAAAGATGATGCTGTGAAAGTGCTGCACTCAATATGATAGCAGGTTTGGAAAACTCAGCAGTGGCCACAGGACTGGAAAAGATCTGTTTTCATTCCAGTCCCAAAGAAAGACAATGCCAAAGAAAGTTCAAATTACCACACAATTGCACTCATCTCACCCGCTACCAAAATAATGCTCAAAATTCTCCAAGCCAGGCTTCAGCACTACGTGAACTATGAACTAAGCTGGATTTAGAAAAGGCAGAGGAATCAGAGATCAAATTGCCAACATCCACTGGATCACCAATAAAGCAACAGAGTTCCAGAGCAACATCTACTTTTGCTTTATTGACTATGCCAAAGCCTTTGACTGTGTGAATCACAAGACATTGTGAAAAAATTCTTAAAGAGATGGGAATACCTTTAAGAACACCTGACCCGCCTCCTAAGAAATCTGTATGCAGGGCAAGAAACAACAGTTAGAATCGAATATGGAACAACAGACTGGTTACAAATCGGGAAAGAAGAATGTCAAGGTTGTATATTGTCACTCTGTTTATTTACTTTATATGCAGAGTATATCATGAGCACTGTTGGACTGGATGAAGCACCAGATGGAATCAAGGTTGCCGGGAGAAATATCAATAACCTCAGATATGCAGACGATACCACCCCTATGGCAGAAAGCGAAGAACTAAAGAGCCTCTTGACGAAAGTGAAGAAGGAGAGTGAAAAAGTTGGCTGAAACTCAACATTCAGAAAACTAAGATCATGGTGTTTGGTCCCATTGCTTCATGGAAAATAGATGGGGAAACAATGCAAACAGTGAGAGACTATTTTTTTGGGCTCCAAAATTATTGCAGATGATGACTGCAGCCATGAAATTAAAACATGTCTGCTTCTTGTTAGAAAAGCTATGACCAACCTAGACAGCATATTAAAAAGCAGAGACGTTGCTTTGCCAATAAAGGTCCCGCTAGTCAAAACTTTGGTTTTTCCAGTAGTCGTGTATGGATGTGAGAATTGGACTATAAAGAAAACTGAGTAGCAATGAATTTATCTTTTTGAACTGTTTTGTTGGAGAAGACTTTTAAGAGTCCCTTGGACTGAAAGGAGATCCAACCAGTCCTTTGTAAAGGGAATCAGTCCTGAATATTCATTGGAAGGACTGATACTGAAGCTGAAACTCCAATACTTTGGCCCCCTGATGCGAAGAACCGACTCATTGGAAAAGACCCTGATGCTGAGAAAGATTGAAGGTGGGCGGAGAAAGGGATGACAGAAGATGAGATGGTTGGCTGGCATCACTGGCTCAATGGACATGAGTTTGAGTAAGCTCCAGGAGTTGGTGATGGACAAGGAAGCCTGGCATGCTGCAGTTCATGGGATCACAGAGAGTCTGACATGACTGAGCAACTGAACTGACTGAGTGACTAGGGGAGGTGGGATCTGGTGTGATATTGAAACAGGAAGGAAGTGGGCAGTACACAGTCTTTAAGAATGACATAGCCCAAGGACACTCATGACATAAACCGATTAGAATCAAATAGAACCTGGATGGTAGAAGAGTTGACTTCCAATAAAACTTTAGTTCACTGTGACACAGCAGGGAGCTAAATGACACACCACAGACACCATGACAGTTCCAATGTCAACCAAAAAAGCCAAAAAGTGGTGGTGGTGGTTTAGTCACTAAGTTGTGTCCAACTCTTGCGATCCGTTGAACTATAGCCCACTAGGCTTCTGTGTCCATGGGATTCCCCAGGCAAGAATATTGGACTGGGTTGCCATTTCCTTCTCCAAAGGATCTTCCTGAGCCAGGGATCAAACCCCAGTCTCCTGCATTGCAGGCAAGTGGACACTGGCACAATTCCTGGAATTCTCCACCTCTTGCTCCAAATTGTTAAAATACTCCTCCCACGTATTAACCTATGAAACTGACAACCCCATACTCTGATGCTGCTCTGATCTTCTCAGATGGCCCACACTCTATCTGTAAACATGTTTCTCTCCAAATAAACCTGTGTGTGTGTTGAGTGCTAAGTCACTTCAGTTGTGACTAACTCTGTGCGACCCTATGGGCTGTAGCCAGGCTTCTCTGGAGAATCTATGGGATTCTCCAGGCAATAATACTGGAGTGGGTTGCCATGCCTTCCTGCAAGGGATCTTCCCAACTCAGGGACCGAACCCGAGTCTCTTAGGTCTCCGGCATTGGCAGACAGTTTCTTTACCACTAGCATAATCAGGGAAGCCCCTACCTCTTAGCTCTCACTTTTTGTCTAAGTTCTTTCTGCAAGAAGACATCAAGAATCTGAGCCTCATTAAGTCCTGAGATCAGGTGTATGATTTCAGTTAAAAGACTGGGTTCAAGTCCCAATCTGAATTACATGGTTTCAATGTGATATTCCAAGTCCCAGTGGGTGCATTATTGCCCCATCTGACTTCACTTAGAAAATACAAACTCAAAGTTAACATTCACAAGAATTTCACAGGACATTAATCCCCTCATGCAGGCCCCTTCTGAACACAGGGCATGAATGCTCTGGTTGCACACTCCTGAAGTCAGCTCTAGATCTATGAAATGAATTTTAAGTCATATTTTGCATCCTCCGTGTGTGTGTGCTCAGTCACTTCAGTCCTGTCTGACTCTTTGTGACCCCAAGGACTGTAGTCTGCCAGGTTCCTCTGTCCATGGAATTCTCCAGAAAAGAATACTGGACTGGGTAGCCATTTCCTCCTCCGGTAGATATTCCAGATCCAGGGATCGAACCCGAGTCTCCTGCAGCTCCTGTATTGCAAACAGATTCTTTACCACTGAGCCCTTCTGGCTCTTGTGTGGCAACCAGTTGTGGATGCTTAGCATATACCTTATTTTCTTTTTTTTTTAATCCCAGGATATCTTGCTAATTTTGCACACAGACACTAAGCGAAACAACTCACCCATTCCAGCACACACAAATTTTGAAGTGCCAGGGTATGAACAATCAAAGAATAAATGCTAACTGATAGGCAAATATTCTTGTTTTGGGGCCCCTGGGCAGCTGAGTCAGAAGCACTTTCTTCACAATCCCTCAGCACCCAGATGGATCAAGCTTTAGCTGTCCACAATGACCATCTCCAGAGGACAAGGTATGCTAACTTTCCATCCTATCTGGATTTTTGTCCACAGCTCACATGTGTTCCTTAGGATGTCATCACAAAATAAGCCATCTCCTTACAAGTCTTTGAATAAAGACACTTTTTTTTTTTTTGCAAGAACTCTGAAAAAGACTAAGTATATGAGTTGTTTTGCAGGATGCATGAGATAATATATGCAAAATACCAAACACAGGACCTGGCCAATTACAGCTACTTAGTGTCTTTGAGTTCTTGATCCTCTCTCTCTATTTGAAAAGCCTCTTGATGTATAATCTACAGCCAGATGTTCAAAATGTAGCTTTTGTTACTTAAACAAAAACAAAAACTCAATCTCTATTTCAATATTGAATTTCGTCAAATCCTAAGGAATTCTGTCTATGCAAATGAAAGCTGTCTTCTCTAGATTTCTGAATTTTATCCTTTTCAAGGTGACGGGTGGAGATGGTGGAGGAGAACTGAGTGTCAGGGAGGGGCAACCATCTTGGCTTGTTCCAACGGAGAATCCTATGGTCACAGTGGATCTCTTATCTTTCTTCTCAGGGGACTCCTCATGTCCTCAATGTCTCTCAATACTCATCAATATCTCAGTATTACCACTTTGCTCCTTTCAAGGGTATGGGAAATTTGGGATCATCTCTGACATCACCCTGGTTGCTCAGATGGTAAAGAATCTGCCTGTAATATGGGAGACCCTGACTGTAATGGGAAGATCCTGGACAAGGGAATGGCAGCCCACCCCCATATTCTTGCCTGGAGAATTCCTTGGACAGAGGAGCCTGGCAGACTACAGTCCATGGGGTTGCAGACACAATTGAGTGATTAATACACACACACTTGCACACTGGTATCAGTGAAGGGCTGCAGGAGGTGGGGGAGAGTGGGTCTGACTCGCATCCTTTTTATCACATTTACATTCTACTGTCACTAAGGCATGTTGGTATTTAATAGAAACAGAACTTATTTCCCCAGGATTCAACCAGTAAACAGGTTAAGTTCTCTCCATCTTTGAGATGTGTTCACCTCTTTCAGCCACCTCTTTCCTAGACCATGTTCACAGATAACAACAGATCATAACAAGTTTTCAGATAGTTAGTGTTCCTCAGTCGTGTCTGACTCTTTGTGACCTCATGGACTGGAACCCACCAGGCTCCTCTGTCCATGGGATTCTCCAGGCAAGAATACAGGAGTGGGTTGCCAACTTCATATTTCCTCATTTGCTTGCCTCCCTTCCACAGCCAGAGGCATCTTTGCCAAATCTGGGTATGTGGGAAAACAAAACCAAAACCTTTTTCACTGTTTAAAGCATAAACTTGTGGATTAGCGTTCTCCAGTTTTCCTCTCAAAAACAGAAACCAAGTCTCTTAAAATACATAAAGCATTTTCTCTCCTCAAAATGAACTATGCCTTGAGGCGTTTCTATAATAAAACTCAGAGCAATCAGTATGGAGTGGGGATTGTGCGTGAAGAACACATAATCAGTATAATCAAATTATTATCCTGTCAAGGAGGGAATGTGTTCTTACAAACCTCAGCATAGAGGAAAAGTCAGCAGGCATTTAGTGACTGCTCAGTTCAGCCTGGATAGCGAGGAAAGGCAGTCTTGTGCCTGAGGGCTCGGAAGGGGAAGGAGCACAGAAGCAGTAGGATACTCAAGGAAGTTTTGTCCAGTCGTGAACTGAAGGAGGAGGGTACATCAGGTGGAAATCAGGATCAATGAAACACAAAGGTGTGAAGAACCTATCCGCTATCAAGTCATCAGAGCAGCATTTGGGATGTCAGAGGAGGGACTTCCCTGATGGTCCAGTGGCTAAGGCTCCGAGCTCCCAGTGCAGACCAGCTGGCTGGACCCCTGGATAAGAAACTAGATTCCACAAGCCACAACTAGGAGTTCTTATACCATAAGTAAAGATTCTACCTCCTTCAATTATGACCAAGTACAGCCAAATAAATAAAAATACATACTTTTATTTTCACCCTGGAAGTGAACCAGGGTTTCCTGCATTGCAGGCGGGTTATTTACCAACTGAGCTATCAGGGAATTGTGATTAGTCAAAACTATATTTACATTATGCAGATCAGTGTTTGAAGCTGCTGATAGGAAGTTCCATCTAAACCCACATTTCTAGATAACTCTACTATACAGTCTCCCCAGTTTTTAATGATTAAATAAATATCTGATCTCTTTTCATATTGATTGACATTGATTGACATGATTTGCTAAAGTAAGTAATGTATCAGTATTACTATTTAGAGTTAAAATAATTGTTAATGTTTTTTACATTGAATTTTTCTTGTGGGAAAGTCCTTCTTCACACTTTAAACAGAGCACAAACTATGCTATCATTAGGCTCCAGTATTATAAATAAAAGTTTACAGGTTTGTATGTGCCTTTTGATAAATCAAATGAAACACCAATACTAGTAACACAAAAATATGTCTTACCTGTACCAGCGTGTGAAATCATAAGTAGCTAAGTATGTCAGTTTGTTGATAAACAATACACATCCTGCTCTAACTGGGAGCTGCTTTCATAACTGTGAAGAATGTCAACATTATTTCAGCCCCTTAGAGCTTGTGTGTGGCTGTGTGTGCTGAGTTGCTTAGTCATATCTGACTCTTTGCAACCCCATGGACTATAACCCACTAGACTCCTCTGTCCATGGGGTTTTTCAGGCAAGAATACTGCAGTGGGTTGCCATTTCCTTCCCCAGGGGATTTTCCCTACCCAAGGATCTAAGTCAAGTCTCCTGCATTTACAGGTGGATTCTGTACCACTGAGCCACCTGGGAAGCCCTAATAGTTGCTGTCAAAAAAGCCAGTAGATTTTCACTGTCCAAATAAATGTAATCAGTGATAGATGGAGGATATACTTTGTTGCTTTTAAACGTTGTATATTTTATGCTATTATGATGTGATTTGAGGAGAAAAAGGTTTTTCTAGATATTTGAAAATTAGAGGTTGATTTTTTTTTTTGGTGATATAAGATTTTTAACTAGGGTAAATTTTTATTTTCCTGTATGATTCTGTTAGCTCAGCTTTGGAGTACTGCAGTGTTATAAGATTCTGAGACTTCCTCAGATGTGCATACAAAATAGCATTTCTTCAAATGAAGTCACATCTTCCCCTGGCCATGCTTATGTTTTCACTGTGCTAGAAGTCTAGGCACTAAGTGAAAACCATTCATCACTTCTAGCTTCAAGATTAATGACTCAAAATGCTTAAATGCCCAGGCAGATGCAGTAAAACAAGTACACAATGAGACTATAGACTCTGGGAAGCTACATGGGGCACAGACCAACAGTTCAGCCCACTGTTCCCTGTGTAAGTCCAGAAATAAGGCTAGACAGTGATATGCATCGGTGGGTCAGACTGATTCCTGACTCACCACAAGTTTGTTATCACCATTTCACATTTTAGTAAGCTTTCCTTTGTATGCTTCCTTCACAGAGCACTAAATTTCATATTTTTGGCTCATTATTATTACTGTTGTTATTATTATTACTATCCTCCTCCCCATCATTATATTCTTTAGCTGACATTTATTGATCATTATATGCAGGGTACTAAGCATCCGGGATGAATTATTTCTTCTTACCTTTATAACAGTCTTGCGAGATGAGTACTAGGCCATCATCCACAGACTTGGCAAGGTTAAACAACTTACCCAAGCTCTGTAATTTATGAGTGAAGGAACTGTCATTCTAGCTCAGGATCACATGGCTCAAAAAGTCAAAAACCAGGTTCCAAAACATTTTTTTTTCTTAATACTTTTTTATTGCAGTAAAATCCACATAATATAAAATATACTACTTTAAACCAGACATAACTGTACAGCTCAGCATCACAAAGTGTACTCACAGTGTCATGCACCTCTCATCATCATCCATCTCCCAGATTTCTCACCTTAATAAACTGAAACTGCCCCCATTAAACACTAACTCCCCTCTCCCTCTCCACCCCTCACCTGGTCCCTGGCATCTACCAATCTACTCCCTGACTATGAATTTGACTATTCTAGGTTCCTCATGAAAGTGGAATCAAACAATACTTGTCTGCACCTCCTGCATATTGAAATGCATTTTTAAGGTTAATTTAATATATGTCTTACAAATAGCTGGTACCCGATGCTGATGAGAAAGATATCACATTTGTATTCTCAGAACCTAAAGCACTCCCAGTATATAATGGACATGCAGTAAATATTACAATAACTAATCAAGATCTGGTCCCATGCATAGCTTAGCTTAACACTTCAGTAGCTCAGTTCATATAATACTCTGAAGATTATTTTCTATCTGTTCATAAAGTAATCATATTTTTATATCTATAAAACTCTGTTTATGACCTCTTCAGTTTCTTACCACAAAGACAATATAACTCAAGTAAGGGAGAAGAGCATAACCATTGAATGTTGACTCAAGAAAATTTGGATTCCAAACTCATTTCTAGGACATGATATATTCTAGGACATAAAGCATGAATATGTTTTGTAACCTCTTTACATTTATAATATGAGAAGTTACTATATTGAGTTTTTATAAAAGTAAAAGGAGCTAGGACATATGTTACAGAAATTTTGCCCCCAGTTAGAAACTGGTGAAGTAAGTCCTTTCAGTTATTGGAAAGTTTCTTATTTTCATAGAATATATGTGAATAATTCATTACTTATTTGATTCCCACCCTATATCGTAAGGGCTTCCCTGCTGGCTCAGTGGGTAAAGAATCTGCCTGCAATCCAGGAGACACAGGAGATGCAGGCTTGATCCATGAGTTGGGAAGATCTCCTGAAGGAGGGCATGGCAACCTACTCCAGTATTCTTGCCTGGAGAATCCCAAGGACAGAGGAGCCTGGCAGGCTAGAGTTCAAAAGGTCAAAAAGAGTCACGAGTTTAAATGTCTTATTCAAATATAAATAGAACAGTATATTATAGCTGATTAAGAGCCTCTACCCTTATGGCAGAAAGTGAAGAAGAACTAAAGAGCCTCTTGATGAAAGTGAAAGAGGAGAGTGAAGAAGTTGGCTTAAAGCTCAACACTGAGAAAACTAAGATCATAGCGTCTGGTCCCATCACTTCAGGGCAAATAGGTGGAGAAACAGTGGCTGACTGTTATTTTTCAGGGCTCCAAAATCACTGCAGATGGTGATTGCAGCCATGAAATTAAGACACTTCCTCCTTGGAAGGAAGAGTATGACCAACCTAGACAGCATATTAAGAAGCAGAGACATTACTTTGCCAACAGAGGTCTGTCTAGTCAAGGCTATGATTTTTCCAGTGGCCATGTATGGATGTGAGAGTTGGACTATAAAGAAAGCTGAGCACCAAAGAATTGATACTTTTGAACTATGGTGTTGGAGAAGACTCTTGAGAGTCCCTTGGACTGTAAGGAGATCCAACCAGTCCATCCTAAAGGAGATCAGTCCTGGGTGTTCATTGGAAGGACTAATGTTGAAGCTGACTCCAATACTTTGTCCATCTGATGTGAAGAGCTGACACATTTGAAAAGACCCTGATGCTGGGAAAGATTGAGGGCAGAAGGAGAAGGGGATGACAGAGGATGAGATGATTGGATGGCATCACCGACTCAACAGACATGGGTTTGGGTGGACTTTGGGAGCTGGTGATGGATAGGGAGGCCTGGTGTGCTGCAGTTCATGGGGTCGCAAAGAGTAGGACACAATTGAGCAAGTGAACTGAACTGAACTCAACTGAAGAGTCTCTAGTGAGATTCTATTGGCAGGTAAAGTCATTCTTCAACTGTTTAATACCTTCAGGTGGAACTCAGAAGCTCCCTGTGGCAGACAGACCCTCAGGTTATCCCTTTGGGTCATGTACTTATATCATCTTTTTCCTTGCAATACAGGCACAATCTGTGACTTGCTTCTAGGCAATAAATTATGACAAATGTTCATTTACATGGTAAAAGTTAAAGGATTTTTCAAATTTAATTGAAGTCTCTAATCAGCTGGATGCTATCTAATTGAAGTCTCTTGAGAGTCCCTTGGACTACAAGGGGATCAAACCAATAAATCCTAAAGGAAATCAACTCTGACTGTTCATTGGAAGGACTGTTGATGAAGCCAAAGCTCCAATACTTTGGCCACCTGATGCAAAGAGTCTACTCATTGGAAAAGACCCTGTTGCTGCAAAAGACTGAAGGCAAAAGGAAAGGGAGTGGCAGAGGATGAGATGGTCAGACAGCATTACTGACTCAAAGGACAATAATTTGAGCAAACTCCAGGAGATAGTGGAGAACAGAGGATCTGGGCATGTCACAATCCATGAGGTTGCAAAGCATCAGACATGACTTAGTGACTGATCAACAACAAAAATCAATTGACTTGAGGTAATCAAAAGGGAGATTAGCCTGAGTGGGCCTGCTTTTAATCAAATAAAAGGAGAGGCAGGACCCTCTTGAGGTTAGAAAACTATTCTACTGACTTTGAAGAAACACACCATGCATTTCTACATACAGAGGAAAATGAATTCTGCCAATGACTTGAATGAGCTTGCAAGCAGATTCTTTCCCAGTCAAGCTTTCCAATGAGAATGCTTTAACTAGGCTGATAACTGGACTGCAATGTTGTGAGACCCTGAGCAGAGACCTAGTTAAGTGGTACCTGACCTCTTCTGCACAGAAACTAACAGCTAATACATAAGTTTGATAAACGTTAGCTAAAAGCATGTTGATTAGTTATACAGAAACAGAAAATTAATACAGGCCCTCTCCCATAAGTACACAGGTCCAGAGTAACTCTCTGGAGGTAAGTCATATTTCTATATTACAGATTCCCTCTGCCATGGACCTGCTAGCTTCCATAGACATGACCACATATCTGAAAGAACTGGATGGATGTGGATGAAATAAAATTTCATTAAAGACAAACTTTTCAAAAAAAACAAAAACAGAGAACATGAGGAGGGCATCTGTCTCAGGTACTTAAGGTGAGGACTAATTTTCATGTTTCTGGAGAGAAGCGGTCATTCTAATATTTACTTATTGTTTATGCATTATTTGCTTGTTCCTTTCTTATTTTCTATGTGTTTAGCTGTGCTGAGCCTTAGTTGAGGCAGACAGACCTTCCATCTTTGTTGCAGCCTGCGGGATCTTTAGTTGAGTCATGTGGGATCTAGTTCCCTAGCCAGCAGTCAACTCGGGCCCTTTGCATTGGGAGCACAAAGTCTTAGCCAATGGACCACCAGGGAAGTTCCAGAAGAGGTCATTCTGGTTAAAGGTCACAGTAGATTTTGATTATCAGTCCAAGCATCATGTTACTCCATAGCAATTTAGAAGAAAAGCTCAAGTATATAGATGCAGAGAACATAGAATTTAGGCAGTAATCCTGTTAAAGCCCAACACACAAAGCCTCAGCATGCCTCAGAGAGAAGGAAAACCTTTCCCCTCATCTTAACGTGCCATCATGTCCTGATGTACTTATCTCATTGAAAATCTACACTGGGCCTGGATAAGTGATAACTCATCAGTGGTGGTCACAGCAAAGAGGATTAAAGCACTGCAATTTGCAGACACAGTCATTGGGAGACACACTCCTTTGGGAATACAGAACTTTCAGAGTTCTCAGGGACACAGGATACCTTGAGATTCCAGCAGTAAAATGATTGTGTTCTAGGCGATAGAGTCTCACAGGTACAGCTCTCTAGCATCTGCCACTGTGGGATATGGGGTAAGGATGCAGTTATGGGCACAATGAGAAATCCCAGAAATATTTTATAGGTGCAATCATTCCAGAATCTGAATTTCCTGTTCAAAATAGGGATGGAACCTCTGCAACTGAGGGTTGTGTGTAAATGTAATTACACATGGACTTACCAACCTGAGATACCAGAAGAATATCTGAGTTCACATACCATAAAATACAACAGAACAAAATTGAAATGGGAACACCATGGGAATTTGCTGTAAGACTCAAAGGAGCTCAAATTGATGCTCTGTGACAAGCTAGAGGAGTGTGATAGGGTGGGACAGAGGTTCAAGAGGGAGGGTACATGTTGATGCTTGGCAGAGCCAACAGAATATTGTAAAACAATTATACTTCAATTGAAAATAAATAAATTTTAAAAATGGAATGATCAATAAAAGGAGACATAGGAAAAACAAAATATCGAAACCAAAAACTTTCACAAAATGTAATTGGAAATGGCTACATGTTTCCTGATAGTTGACCAGAATTTGAAGACAAGGACTTGAAAAGTCTTTGGGTACTCAAGTTCAAAAGGATGCGTTTTCACTTTTTGTATTTCATAGTTTCAAAATAGAAACATTTTCCTGATACAAAACTCAAAAATAAGTATTTTTAATTTGCATAAAATATGATGCAATGCACAATTTATAAATGAGTGGATATTCTAAGGCATATTCTCACTCAGAAGCATGTCATTTTTCCAATGTAATGGCATGAATTATAATTTACCTTAAAATATTAAAGCACTTAGAGATTTTACTTAAAAATACAAATTCCTAACTTCTTTCAAAAAACTGGGAGACCTGTTGAAATTTGAAATCTACTCAGTTTGGTAACAGTCTCTGTGAGATGATAGATAGATGCTCATTTTAAAGTGGCCCATCATTTCCAGGTTATCATAGTCTTCTCTACTCCACTTGCCTTCCCATCCAGCCCTAATTGCTTAAGTTATGCCTGCTGTCTTTAGGCTACTGAGTTTGGGATCTTTTAATGACTTTAATTATATCTTCCACATCTTTATGAAAATACAACAAAGCATTCTACATGTTTCTATAGTAACAATCTCAATGTAACTAACCATACTTTCCTTTTAATCTTAGCTCAAATAAAGATAAGAATGAAATATTTCTCAATCAGATATTTACTATTATAGCTAACAGAATAGCTTTCTTTCTGTGTCTTGATCTTTCCTTTAGATTTGTTCCATATTATCTATGTATTTACAGATTTTCCAGAGGAAAAAGGCAGATTTGATATAAAGAGAAGTAAAAGCATGCTTGTTGAATTGAATTTTATTATATATATATATATATATATATATATATATATATGTATTTTAGATTATGTATCTGCTTACCAAATACCTGCAAGACCTTCTCTGCTGTCACTTATTTACAGGAATATTTATCTTAATAATGCACACAGGATATAATGCAGGTATATCCTGCACTCAGTTCTTACATGGTCGACTATTTACTGTTGTAATTTAGAAAGATGCTTTGGACAAGATAGGGTGGGGAGGGGTGTGTATCCTCTAATATATCATAACTTCCCCTAGAGGATCTCATTAGACCAGTGATACGCAACCTTTAGTTTCCATGAGAATCACCCAGAAGGCTTGTTGATAACAACTGCTGGTGGAGCCTGAGACTGCTTGTCTAATGAGTTCACAGGTGATCCTGAATATCTGTCCATCAGAGAAATATCATCTGCTTGCCATTATATTCAACTATAATTCTCTTAAGGTAGATATGTGTCATTTATTATTGAATTCCCCTTAAATCACACCATTTCTCACATATGGGAGATGCTTAATGCATAACTATTGAAGGAATTTAGGGTTTGACATTATGTCATAATAGGATTTGGCCAATAGGGTTTGATGGGACCTCAGTTAGCAAGAGCTTCAGCTACAGAAAGAGAAATGCATTACTTCATTTGTCAGTTTTGCTTTTTTCTAGTGTAACTGAGGAATCCCAGGATAGTACTTGAAAATACATTGTGCTTTTCCTTCCATTAAGGATGCATATATATATATATATATATATATATATATATATATATATGCATAATTTTGTTTATTTTTAAAGGCAAGTAACCAAAATAGAATTAGATACATCAGGTTGTTAAATCAAGGTGGAAGAATATGTTTAACTTTTAATATATCCGGTAGATATATGTAAATATATTTCAACTCCTTGCATTTTTAAAATTTTCCAGTCAAATGATAGTTTTGAATCACTTTCATTGAAAAAAACATCATGAAGATACATTTTTCTTATTAACTTTTCATTTTATTCCCTAGCAAAATAAATTTTTAAAAAAGAACAATACTGTATCTTTATCTTTATTCTTATTCAGACTATGTCCCAACTTCAACAAGGCAGCTAAAATTAAAGTTATCCCTTACAGTGTTTATTGCTTCCAAGCAGTTAAACAACAGGCTTATGTTTACCAACAGTTCCTCTTTCCTCCTTGAAATTCAGCTGTGTTACATTTCTTTCCCTTCCCTAAGATCTTGGCGAAGCTGTATGACTGAACATGGTAAACCTGCACCTAGGCCTGGCCCATGAGAGATGTCAAAAGCATTCTACATCCTTAGAGGGTAGGACTGTCAAGAAGGAAGACCCCTGGTCTCAGAATCAATGTGGAATAGAATTACCTTTAGTCCCAACTTATTTTAATTTGAGCTAAATATAAACTTCTACTTTGTCAAACTACTAGCATTGTGGGGTCTGTCTATTTAAGCTGCTAGTATTCCTCCAATCAATATCAAAATCAGTATTAGCACGTTGTAGTTGGGTCCTGTATCATGTAATGAAGTGGCAATTTTTTTTTTCAAATTATCATCAGCGATAACTTACAAGGCCAACAGTATCCTAAGTGACAAATCAATTGGACTCATAACTATTAATGACTGTGCAGTGGTAAAGAAGCCACCTGCCAATGCAGGAGACACGGGTTCGATCCCTGGGTCAGGAAAATCTACTGGAGAAGGAAATGGCTACATGGACAGAGGAGCCTGGTGGGCTACAATCCATGGAGTCACCAAGACAGACACTTTCATTTTCACTTTTCATGAAAATATTATGAGAATGAGATTATCACAGTATTTCTTGGTATTTAAGCAGAAAGAGACAAAAGGAAACAGAGATAGTCCAAAATTTTAAAAGTGTGTAAAAGCTGACAGCAAAGTGGACCCCAACAACTGAAAGGTAGGTTTGAAAATACTTTGGGTTAAAAAAAAAAAGAAGAAACACTTGTTAAGGAGTGTCAGTTGGACAGAATGACGTGGTTTGAACAATTAGTTAAGACTTTCACCTCTACACTCAACTCTGATTCTAGATCATCTCTAGATCTGAGAAGGGAAGGGGCATAGAGGTGAGGGTAAGGAAAGAAAAGAGAGCTTAAACTTGGCCTAGGTAATAGTTTTATGTTACTGACATATAGAAATAATTACAATCGATCAGAAGTCTGCCAGTTTTTGAGGAAACCTTATTGTTAAAGAAGCAAAGAGCTTAGAATGTTTGTGACTTTGAGACTCAAATCAACCTTTGGACCTTGAGGTAGCAAGTTGTGAGAGAAATTCCTCAAATTAAGAGATGAGCTCATCAGTGTCTGCTTCAGATGAAGACAGTAAAGAAGGAAGAGAAGGAAATGTCATTTTTAAAGGGAATCCCTAGTGGCTTAGATGGTAAAGAATCGACCTGCAGTGCAGGAGACTCAGGATCAATTCCTGGGTAGGGAAGATCTCCCAGAGAAGGGAATGGCAACCCATTCCAGTATTCTTGCCTGGAGAATTCCATGGACAGAGGAGCCTGGCAGTCTACAGTCCATAGGGTTACAAAGAGTCAGACACAACTGAGAGACTAACACTTTCATTTTCATTGTATGATTAAAGGGTTCCCCAGGTGGCTCAGCAGTAAAGACTTCACCTGCCATTACGGAAGACACAAGCAACGCAGGTTTGATCCCTGGGTCTGGAAGATACCCTAGAGAAGGGAATGGCTACCCACTCCATTGCTCTTGCCTGGGAAATCTCTTGGAGAGAGGAGCATGGTGGGCTACAATCCAAAGGGTTGCAAAGCGTCAGAGAAAGACTGAGCAACTAAGCACATACATATGATTGAAAGTGGGGGAAATCATCACCCTCACCTTTCACTACTGTGAAAGCAATACTGTGAGTGTCTTTCTAGGTAACAGTACCATACAGTATACCTCAGTGTTTTAATGGGTGCATGTTTTGTTTTAGCAATAGTAGTTGTGGATTTTCTTCCAAAGAAGAAAAATTTAAACAAAGTATGCAACAATGTAAACAGAAGGAATTTCATGGTAGTGGAGTTGATAAGGACACAAAAGAGTAAATTGAAAGAGACTAAACCTAACTGCTTCACAGCAGGTGCCCATAAAGGAATACAGTGATGCTACTGACATTATTTTGTATATTTTCTTTTTATTTTTCAATTGACATGGCCAAAACTGGCTATGTGCAATTTGTAGTAGCACAGACTGAAGAAGTAGATAATTCCCTTCCTTTTGGAACACTATAGCCTTGATGTAAGACCTAGAACAAGTAAACAGACTAATGCTGATGATCCCATCAGGGGATTTCACTGTCAAATGAAGTTCCAATGTAGGAAATTAGAAGCATGGTTTTTGGTCTAAGAACCACGTGTTGGTGGATATGTTCTGCTACCTACTTCATATGAAATCTAGGACAAGATGCTTCTGGAAATGAAAATAATAACTATTCTCAAAATCATTTTGAATACCTTTATAATATATGCAAAGTGTTGCATACAGTATCTGACAGAAAATTATTAATAAAATTGTTATCATGATGATTAATTACACTTTCATTACTGACATGAAAACACTATATACTAATTTCTTAGGTGTATAAAGGTGGTTATCAAGCACTGTGTAAAGTATATTCCTATTTTTGAAAATTAAGGTTGATAGGATGATAAAAGATCATTTTCCAAAAGACTTTTCCCTTTTGAATCAGAAATTTGAGAGGATTTCAACTTAAAAAATATAATTTTAATTGTTAAATTTATCAATAATTGCTAGTGTCTATGAAAAAGAGAAATAGAGAACCAAATTTGATTTAGATTGCTAGCATGCTTTAAACACACAAAATGGCAATGCTTCAACAAAAATTCCATAACATACTAATTACAGATACTTATATAGTGAACTTATGCTTCACAAAATGTCACAACAGAAAAATGGGACATGGAAAAATATTACAAAGAACTCTGGCAACATAGCTTTTCATGCTGCCTATACCATGGTCCCATTATTGGAAGAAAGAGCTATGAATATTGCAATACTTCCCAAGTTATATCTGTAGATGATGGAAAGAAAAAAGTTAATAGACCCAACCAGTAATGAATTACTGTGAGACAATTTATACTAATTCTCTCATTTAGTTTTGCAGTTATTCAAAGAAGAAAGTATAAAACACACACATTTTCTGCATGAAAATTTAAAAAAAAAAATCATGGCTCAGAAACATTGAGACACTTAACTACAATTATATATCTTATAACTACAGCATATGTAATAAATAAGAACTTATTTTATTTAAGGATCTATGATAAATATTGTCTCATACCTAAAAAAAATATGAAAAACATTTCTTCTGGCACAATGTAGGAATTAAATTTTAATTCCCTCCAAACCAAATTCTGTCTTTGAATTTTCAAATTATGTAAAATTTTAAATAAGTACTGTCAAAGATCTGATAAAATGAAAAATTATGTCCCCAGTTTATTACTTTGAATCATTTCTTCATGCATTCAAATATCCACCATTATATGTATTCTCACTTTGACAAACTAAAAAAATAAAAACTTGGATATGATATCAATATTCCTTTTGGGATCAACTGATAACATTCTAATTGAATCTTTTTAACTAAAATTGGTTTATTTGGCTCAAAACATTAGTACTTTAAGCAGAGTCAACTGGGAAAAAATATATATCTACCAAGTGCAACGTTGTAAAGAGATTTTTATAGGGTGGTAAGAATGCCCTATTTGAAAAATTGTGTGAATTCTTAATGTAAGAAGACTTTTAACTCTTTAAAAATATACTAACTAGCTTATTTTTCTTAACCCAAGAGGGAGATTATCAAAAAATGATCTTATAACAATTTACGTATTTGCAAGGATAATGATAAAATAGAAAAAAGAAGGGCCTAAAAGTTCCAAGTTACTATTTAAAACTCAGTTCTGCCATTTATTAATTGTGTGATAGTGGGTTAATGTCTTGAAATATCTGCTTTGCTATTTCCTCAGTTGTGATAAAATCATAAATCTAAACATGGCATTGTTTGTTGACTGTTAGTAAAAGAGCAGACATAAAGTATTTACTATAAATACTGGAGCAATGCTGTGGCTACAGGAAACATTTGGTAAATGTTAGTTGAAGCATTCAGAAAAAAAAAAAAAAACAGAATATTAAACTTTTCAAAAGGTGATGGAATATGTGTGCATCAGAGAGAGATCAGTTCAAGAAATTTATTTGATTTGTTCGATTAGATATTTCTTTTTTTTTTTTAGCACAAGAAAGCATTTATTAAGTGTTAGTTATGGTTCTTACAATAGTGGTTGCTATTATTATTATTTTTTTTTATTGTTTTTGCCATACATTGTCACGATATCACCATGGGTTTACATATGCTTCCCCTCCGGAACTCCCCTCCCTCCTCCCTCCCCCCCGGGAAATCTCGCTGCACCAGCTCCGAGCATCAATCCTGGGCTGATTATCCAGAGTGAAGTAAGCCAGAAGCAAAAACAACAATACAGTATATTAACGCATATATATGGAATTTAGAAAGACGGTAATGAGAACCCAACATGCGAGACAGCAAAAGGAACGCAGATGTATAGAATAGACTCGTGGACTTTGTGGATGAGGGTAAGGGTGGGATGATATGGGAGAAGGGCATTGAAGCATGTTAACTGTCATGTGTCTAGATATTTCTTTTAAAAAACCTAGTTGGAGCTCCTTGTTTGGGTCTGAATGATGGTCTCTTTACAGTGTTTGTTTTGACCTTATGCTGATTTACATCTTACATAAAGATTTAAAGACTTATTTGTATATTTTAAAAGCAGATATTTACCTATTTACCCTCAGAGCTCAATCGGTAAAGAATCTGCCTGCAATGCAGGAGACCTGGGTTCAATTCCTGGGTGGGAAAGATCCCCTGGAGAAGGAAATGGCAACCCACTCCAGTATTCTTGCCTGGGAAATCCAAGGACAGAGGAAACTGGTGGGTTACAGTCTATGATGCTGCAAGAGTCTGACACTACTTAGCTACTAAACCACCACCGAAACGATATTATAAATTGTTTGCTTGGAGCCCCATTATTTTCTACCAAGTGACTTAATGAAAATAATCCACATAAAACCAAATCCTACAGCATGGCCTTAGGGAGTGTCAAAGGGGCAAAGTTTCTATTTTGGGAAAGTGAAACAAATTATCCCCTTCAGATTAATTTCTATGTATATTTCTATCTCTTTTCCTTTCTACTCTTTAATTGCCCTATGAACCAGATACTTAATCTCTACTATGTAGAAACAAGAGATGAAATAATTCAGAAGTTAAAGAAAGAAAAAGAAAAGAAAAAAAAAATCCAGGCTATCACAATTAGAGCCTTTGTTATATTAGGCACTTAAATATATTAAATTAGATTTTATTTAATTTAGGCTTCCAAACAACAAATAACATCCACATAGTACTGAGGTGAATGCAAATTGAGTAATTTTAAACAAGAAGAAGCATTTTTAGAAGTCCTAAAATGAAGAGTAATTACACTCATTTAGGTAACCATCAAATCTATAGGATTCAGCTTTCAAGTGAATTAAGCATTGAAAGACCGATTTATTTGACAGTTTGTTGAAGAGCTCCTCTGAATTGCAATATTTTTGGTTGATACGCATGTGTACAAGACCAACTACTTTGAAAATGAAGTGCTGCGAAAAATGTCAAGAGATCAATTTGGTGTAATCACTGCTCTGGACTTAAGCTCCATGGTATGAAGTACAGTAAATTATTGAAGTGTCTCATTCTGAAGGGCACATTAAATAGCATTTAATTATATCTGTTCAAAACATGAAGGCATTTCTAATGCAACATCCAAAATGTCTAAAATTAGAATGAAAAGTCTGTTTGAAACATTTGTACTGAGCTCACAGAGAGACACTAAGACTCTCAGAATTTCCCAAATAAAAATTCCATTAACTCTCAAAAGAAATATTTCCTATTTAGTGGCTTATCTATTGCTAATCTTACCTCTAAATTCTTATTGACTATGTCTGCTCTAATTGTTGACATCTCAAACAATTTCTATTTACTCTTACTTAGCGTGATGCCTATAGCCCTGCAGGGAGCCCCTTTGAATTCACACACTTAATTACTTCCTTCTCTCCAGGGAAGTGTTATTCTGGCAAAGGGAGAGGGGAAGGGTTTATTAAATGATGCCATAAACTAGACAGTAATAATATAGAGGAGATGTGTATACAAGGAGAGGCCAAAAGAAATAGTAAGAAAAATTATCTAAAACTTGGAAATAAGGCAACAGGAAGATGGTACATCCTATCAAAGCCTTATTTTAATAGAGTATTCAAAACTTATCTAAATATCTAGAATATCTCTTTGTCTTATGGACTCTCTACTGTTTATTAAAGGTCAATATTCTATATGTTACAAGATAAAATGGAGATTTTCTGTCAGATCAAATTCAAACAGTCATCCATTAGAAAAGATAATATCAAAGGTTACCATTCTGAAGTTTTATGTCTAGCCAAGAAATCTATTTTTAGCCCAATATTCAATTTTTAAATGCTGATAAATACCCGAAGCTTCAAGTGGTCTTTGAATTACTTTTGTTTTTCTGAGTATTCCTCATTGATGAGCTTAATCAAGTTTTATACATGCTCATTTTATATTATATGATAGTCAAGATGGCCTACACCCTAGCAAGCAAATGAAGGTGAATAAATTTTTGGTATTGATGAAACTCAACTACTTACTACTTAGTAATATATCAAATATCTAAATTTAGAAGATGTCATATCCTAAGGTGGTTATTAAAATTCTTTATGACACATCATCATTGTGACTAACCATTTTTTTATCCCCTCCCATTAATGCCTGATTAAGTTTTATGTGAAATTCACCTACATAAGTCATATTTTGCTCACCAGTGAGAAAATAATTGCGCATTCAAAAATGATGCACACAATTTTGTTGTTGTTCTTTTGAATGTGTTTCATGAATTCACTTTGATAATATTTTAAGAATATCCCATTATTTTCCGTCCTCCATTGTACATATTAGCATAGGTGCACATTCATTAATAAATATATTTTCATGACAAAATATATGCATAAAGTATAGACCAACTTCTCTTGTGCATGTTCTATTTCAAAAGTTATATCAAAAATTTAATTTTCATAGGATAATTAAGTAAAGTAAACCTTCCACGATATAGAAACTCTTATATATTTAAAATGTTTTATGTATTTTGATTAATTTGTGAACCAGAATGATACATTGGATTACTGACATAAAAGACATAAGTAGACATTATATACTAAACATACAAAATGCAAAGCTTCATTTCATAATTTTACTTCAATTTAAAAAGTTTGTATCTTAACTCCCCAAAATATTAATGTTTTGACAGCATGGCCTCAATATATACTCATTTTGATAAAAGTGAAGGTAAAACATGGAAAGAAGTAACAAAAAATTTTTCTTTATTATGTGATCTTGTGATCTTAGAAATAACGCCTTATGACAATTCCAGAAGAAAATACACATACTCATAATTATGGAGGGGATTTTTATTATACATAAGCCCTCTTTACTAAAGGAAAGAAGGGAAGAGTATGAAATTTGACTCAGCTACAAAGATATCATTGGATGAACTTTATTATCTTTATAAAATTATAAGCATTTATATACTTAGTGTTTTCAAATTGATAATAGTAGTAACATGCTATTGAGTGCATTTAATTCTAAAAAGCAACTGTGTGCTTGGATGTTTTGGTTTTCAAGGTAGTTTAACCTTTAAGTACAAAAGACAAAAAACTATAAACATGCTGTGCTTACAAAATGCTTCAGATGGCCCAAAATGCATACTCTAGAGCCGCAATCTAGACACAATCACAATCTTCTGGCATGGTCTGAAACTACATTCTAAATAAGCTCTTCAACTGTTTCTTATGAACATTTGGAATCTTTAAGGTTTGAAAACTAATGTTTGCAGTTGTTGGTCTTGACCAATGAAATACAAAATTACTTAAAGTGAGGTTTGAGATCTTATTGTAGAAACTTCTGCTACATTGTTAAAGTGTTCAAAGATAAAAAAAAAAAAAAGAGCAGTTTATACTCTAAAATCATGTCATGGGCATTGAGGACCTCACACAATGACTATCTACTGATCATCTACTACACCAACAAATTCCTCATTTTTTCCCTTAGGTATTTAAAATTTGTTTGATTTCTAAGTCTGACTTTGGCACTTACATCTCTTAAGATTTAAACAAAGAATTATAGATATTTTGTCCAATATTACATTTGCAAAGTTATTTATTGCCTCTTTCAGAATTTACAGGAATTTTGCTATGTCTAATGAGAGACATGGTCTATAAAGACTGACACAAACATCCAGGTACCATTATTACTCAAATTATTGTTTTGGAATCGATCATTTTTGTTTGTTTCACAATGTTGCATAGCTTTAAAAAAAATCACTTTTAAAGGATCAATGTCATAATTTTATATAAATATTGAAATCTGAATATTAACTAGGGTTTGAAAATACCATATGAACTGGAATCTGAAAAATTAATATTCAGTTTTTAAGATCAAAAACACATTGTAACTATTTTACTTCTAAATGCAAAACTAAATCTCAACTGAGATTACTGAAGGAATGTGCTTACTCTCTAAAATATTAAAGTAACTATACTGCTTAGTATTATGCTCTGTCATTATAATATATAGTATTAAGCTATTATTTATGTCATCGTTGTTTAAATTTCATTTGACTTTCGTGGTTCAAGGAATACAACTTGTTCTACATGTTTTGTAGTCCATCAAGTGTTTATTTTCTATTCAATGTGTGATTATTTTTATGTGCAGTAAAGCATGGGTTGTCAGCTGAATATGTTGAAATGTATAATCTTTAAACCTTTTATGGGAATTCTGCAAATAGCACATCTTTTCCTATATATTTACAACTGACAGTCAATGGGAAGTTAAAATTATAGCTACAGTTGGAAGCCATGTTCTACTAAAAACTCAAAATAAATTCTGTCACAAGGTTGCCTGCTTCAGATTATCCCTTGTTGTAAAAAGATTGTTAACAAAATAGTTTTCATTCAACCTTTTATGATTTTGGCAGTTGAGCCACCAAAGTAAACTTAAGATCTATTAATAAAACAGAGACCAATGAAAGGAAAATTAAGCAGTCCTGAAAAATGAGAAAACTGGAAAAGTTGTTAAATACTGCCTAACATAGTAACTGTGTTTTCCTTTAAGGCTAGTTATTATTTCAACTTGACATTTCATTTTCTTTCTTACTACTGGGAGTTCCTATACAAAATATTAAAATCATAACAACATAAATAAGACCATCTAGAGAGAACTAAGCACACTGCATATGATTAATATTTTATATGAGTTAATGATATATACATAAGATCAAAAGAAGATACATGGGAAAGAGATAATGCAAATAAAAAATAAGATATATAGGAAAGGAATAATGTAAATAAACCATTCACATAATTTAAAAAACACCTATGACAACTTTCTCTTTAATAAAACATTATCTGTCATAGGGACTTTATAAGTTATTTTGTCATTTCATTGTCAATTTAAAGGAGAAAGGGTTTGTGTAGGCAAAACTGATAAAGGTGATCAAAAGGTACAAATTTTAGTTATAAAATAAGTCCTGGGAATGTAATGTACAACATGGTGACTAAATAATACTGTATTGCATATTTGAAAGTTGCTGACAGAGTAGATTAAAAGTTCTCGTCACAAGAAAAAGATTTGTCACCAAGTGTGATGATGAATGTTAGCTAGACATTGTGATAATCATTTTGTAGTTTATACAAATAATGAATCATTATGTTGTATACCTCAAACTGATATAATGTTATATGCCACCTATATCTCAAACCTTAAAAAAGTAAAACTTATAGATGTTATTTTTAGAAATGAATATAAACCCAATTCCTGTATTTGACCAAATCATAACATAGACTCAACAGCAAAAACAAGCCCAGACTCACACCTGGAAAAAGATTTATGTAAGTAGAAATCTAGCAGAGGCAAACCGAGAATACTGACCCCAATATAAAGATTCTGAGGCAGCTCACCATTAAAAAAGGAAGGAAGGAAGGGATAAAGAAGGAAGGAAGGAATGGAAAGAGGAAGGGAGGAAGGGAGAAAGTGGGAGGGGAGGGGGGAGAGGGACTCATTCTCAGGAAGTTTCAAACTTTTTTGAATTCTAACATCTTTCCCCTCTACCCCCCTCCTCCTCCTCCCTCCCTCTCTCTCTCATCAGATTTTTACCACTAAAATAGTTCAACATAACTAAATATAGCACTACAATGTCATTGATCATCATCACTTATAGACTACTGCCCATTAAAGCAAACTGAGAGGGCCACAAAAATGCAGAAAGAAAGAAGGATACCATATAATGATAGGCTTCCCTGGTGGCTCAGATGCTGAAGAATCTGCCTGTAATGCAGCAGACCAGTGCTCGATCCCTGGGTACAGAATATTCCCTGGAGAAGGAAATATTAACCCACTCCAGTCTTCTTGCCTGGTGAATTCCATGGATAGAGGAGCCTGGCGGGCTACAGGACACAGAGCTGCAAAGAGTCAGACACACCTGAGCGACCATCACTCACTCATATAATGATAAAGAAGATAAAGACAACAAGATGACGTCACACTTGTTACCATGTATATACCCGACACAGAAGCACCTACACACATAAAACATATAGTAACGGAGATAAAGGGAGAAACTGACAGGACTACAGTAACAGTAGGACACTTGACTACCCCAGTGACGTCAAAAAAACAGATCCTCCAGACAGAAAATCAGCAAGGCAACATCACTCATTATCAGAGAAATGCAAATCAAAACCACAATGAGATATCACTTTACACCAGTCAGAATGGCTGCCATCCAAAAATCTAAAAGTAATAAATGCTGGAGAGGATGTGGAGAAAAGGGAACCCTCTTACACTGTTGGTGGGATTGCAAACTAGTACAGCCACTATGGAAAACAGTGTGGAGGTTCCTTAAAAAGCTGCAAATAGACCTGCCATATGACCCAGCAATCCCACTGCTGGGCATATACACCGAGGAAACCAGAATTGAAGGAGCCACCTGTACCCCAATGTTCATCGCCGCATTGTTTACAACAGCCAGGACATGGAAGCAACCTAGATGCCCATCAACTGACGAATGGATAAGAAAGCTGTGGTACATATACACAATGGAATATTACTCAGCATTAAAAAAAAAATTTATTTGAAGCCGTTCTACTCAGGTGGACGGAACTGGAGCCTATTATCCAGAGTGAAGTAAGCCAGAAGGAAAAACAACAATACAGTATACTAACGCATATATATGGAATTTAGAAAGATGGTAACGAGAACCCAACATGCGAGACACCAAAAGGAACGCAGATGTATAGAATAGACTCGTGGACTCTGTGGATGAGGGTAAGGGTGGGATGATATGGGAGAATGGCACTGAAACATGTTAATTATCATATGTCTAATCAATCGCCAGCCCAGGATTGATGCTCGGGGCTGGTGCATCGAGATTTCCTGGGGGGAGGGAGGAGGGAGGGAGGAGGGAGGGGTTTCTGGAGGGGGAGCATATGTAAACCCATGGTGATATCATGGCATTGTATGGCAAAAACAATAAAAGGGAAAAAAAAAACAAAAAAAAATAAAATATACAAATAGCTCATACAACTCAATCAAAACATGGGCAAAAGACCTAAACAGACATTTATCCAAAAAAGACATACAGACAATCAACAGTCACATGGAAAGATGCTCAACACTACTACTCATAGTGAAATACAAATCAATGAGGTACCACCTCATACCAGTAAGAATGACCATCATCAAAAAGTACACAGATAACAAATTCTAGAGAGTGTAGAGAAAGAGGAAGCCTCGTACAGTATTGGTACGACCCTAAATTTTCTGTAGCCTCTATGCAAAACACTATGGAGGCTCCTTGGGCTTCCCTTGTGGCTCACCTGGTAGACCTGGGTTCGAATCCTGGGTTGGGAAAATCCCTGGAGAAGGGAAAGCATACCCATTCCAGTATTCTGGCCTAGAGAATTCCATGGACTGTATAGTCCATGGGGTCGCAAAGAGTTGTACACGACTGAGTGACTTTCGCTTACTAGCTTACTTATGGAGGTTGCTTAAAAATCTAACAGTAGAGCTATCATATGATCTAAAAATCCCACTCCTGTACATAAATCCAGAGGAAACTTTAATTTGAAAGGTTACATGCACCTCAACATTCACAGCTGCACTAGTTAAAGTAGTCAAGACGTGGAAACAACCTAAATGTTCATTAACAGATGAGTGGATAAAGAAGATGTGATACACCACATACACACACACACACACACACACACACACACACACACACACACACGTATATCCACAGGAATATTACTCAGCCATAGAAAGAATGAACCAATGAGTACTGAAATAAGAATCAATTTGCTGTATACCTTAAACTAACACTATATTATAAATCAACCGTGGTTCAATAAAATAATACAATCAAACTGGGAAAAGGAATAATTTGCAATAATGATACTTTACATTATCAAGTCATTGTACATTTTTCCTGGGTAATTTTGATGTTCTGAGATATAATTGTTCAAATAAAATATCACTAAACAGTTATACATTTATACTGGGTTTCTGCCTTCTTTTCCCACCTTCTTCAATATTATAGGTGAACAATAATATAGGTGAAGTTATAACTCAATGGTTAAGTCAATGAACTCTGGTGCTAGAATACATAAATTCTAGCTCTATCCTCACTTGCCTCTCTTCTGGAGACCAAGTGGCTTAGTCTCCACTTTCTTCATGTTCACTTGTAAAATGTATATAAAGACAGTATGTTCTTTGGAAGGTTGTTGTGAACATTAAATCAGAATGGCATCCAGCTCACTATAAGTGCTTGTTAAATTGTTAGTTATCATGAGACAAATTAGAATTGCATATGGAGGATGGCTAAGAAGGACAGTGAATCTGTCATTTTATACACTTTTATGAGTCCAAGAAAGATACAGGATTCGAATCATTATTGACATTTACTAGATTAAATTAAATAACATGTTAAGTTCTACCTAAGAGTAAAGCATGACAGCTAAGAAAACATTCATTATGTTGTAATTGCCAAACAAAGATAGCATTTCAACATCAAGAAAAAGGGCTCTGGCATTAGAATGCATGCACGCATGCTAAGTCGCTTCAGTCGTGTCCAACTCTTTGCAACCCTATGAACTATGCCCACCAGGCTCTTCTCTCCATGGGATTCCCCAGGCAAGAATACTGGAGTGGGTTGCTATGCCCTAATCCAGGGCATCTTCCTGACCTAGGGATCAAACCTGCAGCTTCTGCAGCTCCTGCACTGCAGGGGGATTCTTTAACATTGAACCACCAGGGAAAGCTCGGCACTAGAATAACTGAGTTCATATTCTAATCCTCTACTGACTAGATGTGTTATCTTAAGCTAGTAATACTATTGTCCAAATTTCTGTACCTATAAAATGGAAACAAGTTGGAACTTAACTCATAGATCTGCTGTGAGTTAATCTGTGTAAAACAAGTACAAAAAAATCTGAGATGCAAAGGATGTGCAATTGAAGAAATATTCTCTTGAAAGTGTTGCTGTTATTAGTAGTTGTAAATAATTTCATATTATCTCAGGTCTTCTTCAAAATCATCTCCCAATAATTGTGTGAGGTAGCTACTGAACCATCCAACAGATGAAAAAAATATGGTTTAGAAAGCTATAATTGATTCAACTGGAATTTGAACTGGAGTCTACTTGGTCCCCAAAATATCCTCCTTCTAGCAAATCTCTAAATTTTGTTCTGGGTGCTGGAGACTTTTTCAAGGCATCTGGAAGATCAAAATATTTCTATAAAATGTTACCTTTCTTTTATACTTTCATTACCTCTTGAGTGTACAGTGGAGTTTTTCAGACTACAACATGCGTGATATTGCAACAGATTGAAAACATAAAGAGATAATGTGAAAATGAATTATCTTCTTTTAAGTCAGACATTTAAGAAATCTGAAAAAATGTGAAACAATGCCACTCTTTTTACTCTTCTTTGGTTTTTGAAAGTATAGTTACTTTTCATAAAATTGGTGACATCTTAATATGCAATGAATTATTATTTTATAGAAGTAAATTAAATATTTTTATAATTTCTTGCTGTTAATTTCTTATATGGAGAATATTGATAGATATAATCCATGTGAACAATAGTGTTGAGCTACCAATAAATTAACACTGGATGAGAACAAAATGAGAACCACAGTATCTGCCATTTAGCAAGCATAATAGATATTTCAATTAATTCATCCAATCATGTATTTCTTCCCTAAAGAAAAAAAGGTCAACATTGCTAATTCACATACCTTGGTTGATGACTCTAATTATCACACAATTTAATAGTCATTACCTAAGACTGGGTCCAAGACAGCTACCTGAATCAAGCTGGCTAAACATACTATCTCCTGGGAATCTAGAATGTAAATTCTGATTGATGAAGTATATTAGGTGACTGCAGGTACTTAAAGTGAAAATTGACCTAGTATATGATCTAACATCAGTAGTGTGGTGAAGCAAAGTGACCCACAATCACCGAAATTATGCAGAAGTGAAACTACTAATCACAGGACTAAGCAAGAAAAAAGGGGCTTCCCTGGTGGCTCAGCTGGTAAAGAATCATGAGACCTGGGTTCAGTCTCTGGGTTGGGAAGATCCCCTAGAAAATGAAAAGGATACCCACTCCAGTATTCTGCCCTGGAGAACTCCATGGACTGTATAGTCCATGAGGTCGCAAAGAGTCGGACACGACTGAGTGACTTTGACTTTCACGAGCAGAAAAAGCTAGCTGGCATAAAGGACCAAAATGATGCAGAGGTCATGGAGAGAGATACAGAGAAAAGAGGCAATTGTTGCAGCTGCCAAAGAGGAACAAGCAACCTTGATTACTCACATCCAGTTCCAGTCTCCATGGACCAGTTAAACTTTATTTTCTGATTTAGGATGTTTTAAGAGTGGCTTTGTGTCCTTGCAACCAGTCTTTCTATTTATTTATTTTTTATTGTAACAAATCGAAGAAAGACTTTCTTTCTTTACATTACTGTGTTGGTTTTGCCATACATTGACCTGAATCCACCATAGGTATACATGTGTTCCCTTCCAGAACCACGCCCCCCACCTCCCTCCTGATTCCATCGCTCTGGGTCATCCCGGTTCACCAGCCCTGAGCACCCTGTATCATGCATCAAACGTGAGCAGGCGATTCATTTCACATATGATAATTTACATGTTTCAATGCGGTTCTCCCATATCATCCCACCCTCGCCCTCTCCCATATTTGAAATAGTTTCAAACTGTATCCGTTTCTGTAATACATCTTCATTGAATACAACTTACATGTAGCACTTTAAAAACACATAGTAATGATGTTTACAAAGTAAAAGCATTTTTATAGTCACTACCTAGCTCAAAAATTAGAACACTTCTAATGTTACCAATGGCTTGTACATGCCCCCTTATCATCGATTTCCTACCAAAAAGTAATCTTTAACTTTTATCTGTATAGATTTCCTTGGCTGCATATGAACTTGAAATAATGTAAAGGTATAAGATGCTAACTTTGTGTGAGGTTTCTTTTACTTAGCTATATATATATGTTTTATATCTATCTATCTATCTATCTATCTATCTATCTATCTATCTATCTATCTGTATGGTTCTTTCCCTTCATAATGTATGGCATCAGTTCAATCATTTCAATGGTATACAGTATTACTGTGATATAATATAAATATATACATATGCCAATATTTGTTCATACTGCCATTAATGCACTTTGTGCTGCTTCTATATGAAAGCTATAGTGAATCTCATTATAAACATACATGTCTCATCTTTGTATATATACCTTACTGGTTCTGTTTCTGGAGAAACAAGACTTATAATGGAATATTTTTCTTATGCTACCAATAAATATGCTTAAATACTCTATCTGATAAAATAAATCTCTCATCTCTCTAGTCTGCTATGGATTTTACTATGAATTAATATTAAATTTTATTTAATTTTTATCTATTGAAAAGAACATAACATTTTTCTCATATAATCTATAAAAATATTGACATTCATTGAGTTTCGAAACTGACCAACTGTGTTTATCTGAAACAAACTCAATCTTGCTAGTTTTATATGTCATTTGATTCAACTTGATACTAGTTTTAGAATTTTGGCATTCACATTTAAAGAAGAAATTGGCTTACATTTTCCTTTGGTTGTAATATAATTGATATGTGGCCTCAATAAACCATTCTTATTTTTCTATTCTCTAGGGGAATTTATCTAAAAGTATTGCTATTTAAAATTTCAATATTTGGAAGGATTCACAACTGTTGTCAACAGGCCTAGGAGTTTCTTACAGGAAGATTTTAATGATATCTGTTGTTTTTACAAATTTCAAACTTTAAATTGTATTTTGGGGTATAGCCAATTACCAATGTTGTGGTAGTTTCAGGTGAACAGTGAAGGGACTCAGCCATACATATGCATGTATCCATTCTCCCCCAAACCCTCCATCCCATGGTATCAAAAATATCTTTAAGATTAAGCAGATCTGCTAGTTTATATTGATTTCTATATGGTTTAACAGATCACATTGCCTCCACCAAAAAAGTTACTGTGATTTTTTAACATGAACACATAAAACATAGATTTTAATAAAAATGAATGTGAGACAACAGACTGTCCAAAACCCTTGCTCTTTTCCCTAGAAGAAAATTACTTGTGATATCATATATATATATATATATATATATATATATATATACACACACACACACACACACACGTATATATGTATAAATGTATTAACTGGTACCATCTAAGAGTCTTGGAAAGATGAAATGCTGTATCGATTTCCATTTACTGCTGTAACAAATTATCACACACCTGGTGGCTTAAAACACCACATGGTTATTATTTAACATTTCTGGAGATAAGGAGCCCTAAATCAGTCTTACAGGCTAAAATCAATTTATTTGCAGAGCTATATTCATCCATGAAACTGGGGAAAATCTACTCCCTTGCTCTTTCCCGCTGCTAGAAGCTGCCTGAATTCCTCGGTTTGTGGGCTTCCTTCATCTAAGATTCACTGCTCCAACCTCTGCTTCTACTCTCACAGCTTCTGACTATGATCTTTCTATTCTGTCTTACATGGACCTGCATGATTAAATCAGTCCCAACTGAGTATTACAGGATATTCTCCCCATTTTAAGATTCTTAAACACATTTCTAAAGTCTTATATGCTATATGGGCTTCCCTGGTGGCTCAGATGGTAAAGAATCTGCCTGCAATGTGGTAGACCTGGGTTCTAATCCTGGGTCAGGAAGATTCCCTGGAGAAGGGAATTGCAACCCACTCCAGTATCCCATGGATACAAGAACCTGGCAGGCTACAGTCCATGGGGCCACAAAGAGCAGGACATAATTGTGCTCAAACTACCGCACAATTGCACTCATCTCACACGCTAGTAAAGTGATGCTCAAAATTACCCAAGCCAGGCTTCAGCAATATGTGAATAGTGAAATTCAAGATGTTCAATTTGTTTTTAGAAAAGGCAGAGGACCCAGAGATCAAATTGTCAACATTCGCTGGATCATCAAAAAAAGCAAGAAAGTTCCAGAAAAACATCTATTTCTGCTTTATTGACTATGCCAAAGCCTTTGACTGTGTAGATCACAATAAACTGTGGAAAATTCTGAAAGAGATGGGAATACCAGACCACCTGACCTGCCTCTTGAGAAACCTGTTTGCAGGTCAGGAAGCAACAGTTAGAACTAGATATGGAAGAAACAGACTGGTTCCAAGTAGGAAAAGGAGTAAGTCGAGGCTGTATATTGTCACCCTGCATATTTAACTTATATGCAGAGTACATCATGAGAAATGCTTGGCTGGAGGAAGTACAAACTGGAATCAAGATTGTCAGGAGAAATATCAATAACCTCAGCTATGCAGATGACACCACCCTTATGGCAAAAAGTGAAGAAGAACTAAAGAGCCTCTTGATGAGAGGAGGGTGAAAAAGTTGGCGTAAGGCTCATCGTTCAGAAAACTAAGATCATGGCATCCGGTCCTATCATTTCACAGGAAATAGATGGGGAAACAGCGGAAACAGTGACAGACTTTATTTTTTTGGGTTCCAAAATCACTGCAGATGGTGATTGCAGCCATGAAATTAAAAGATGCTTACTCCTTGGAAGGAAAGTTATGACCAGCCTAGACAGCATATTAAAAAGCAGAGACATTACTTTGCCAACAAAGGTCCATCTAGTCAAGGCTATGCTTTTTCCAGTAGTCATGTATGGATGTGAGAATTGGACTATAAAGAAAACTGAGCATAGAAGAATTAATGCTTTTGAACTGTGGTGTTGGAGAAGACACTTGAGAGTCCCTTGGACTTCAATGAGATCCAACCAGTCCATCCTAAAGGAGATTAGTCCTGGGTGTTCCTTGGAAGAACTAATGTTGAAGCTGAAATTCCAATACTTTGGCCACCTGATGCGAAGAGCTGACTCATTTGAAAATACCCTGATGTTGGGAAAGATTGAGGGCAGGAGGAGAAGGGGATGACAGAGGATGAGATAGTTGGATGGCATCACCGACTCAAGGGACATGAATTTGGGTAAACTCTGTGAGTTAGTGATGGACAGGAAGGCCTGGCATGCTGCGGTTCATGGGGTCGCAAAGAGTTGGACACGACTGAGTGACTGAACTGAACTGAACAGAGTGCCTAACACATACAGACACACACACACATTCAATATAGTAACGTGTTTACACACGCAGGGGGTTGGAACATGGGCATCTTTGGAAAAGTGTTCAGTCTCCAATGATGAACTTGTGAAATACATAAATGTTCAGAGGCTAAGCTCAGTTCAAAGGGAGTTGCCTCATTAAGAAATGACTGTTTGACATTACACAGAAAATGTCATCACCTCACATTAATCAAACTCAGCACAGTGTTAATCCAGAGCACCAATTTATGCACTCAAAATATTGTATAAATTGCAGATATTTTTTCTAGAATAACTACTACAGTCACTTCTTAGAGATGTATCTATACAGAAACCAGTTTAAAAATCATATTTTCTGAGAAAATGTGGAATCAGAAAAAGATTTAATTACATGAGAGAGAACTTTATTATTAATGGAAAAACAGTGAATCATCTATTTCCACAAAAGTGGAGAGCATCCTTAATAAAACTACAATACATGCTAAGTCACCTCACTCATGTCTGACTCTTTGCAACCCATGGACTGCAGTCTGCCAGGCTCCTCTGTACATGGGATTCTCCAGGCAAGAATACTGGGGTGTGTTGCCGTGCCATCCTCCAGGGGATCCTCCTGACCCAAGGACAGAACCTGTGTCTCTTTTATCTCCTGCACTGGCTGGTGAGTTCTTTACCACTAGCACCAGCTGGGAAGCCCTAGACCACAATATCCGAGCTTACAGAAGATTGTTTCTGCCTCCTGAACTTCTAACGTGGTCACTGGCAGACATTGCCTTTGAAGCCTGCTCTCTGCCTAATTCTCTTACCAATTCTTCTGTTAAATCATAGTCTTTAGGATGAGGGTAAGGGTGGGATGATACGGGAGAAGGGCACTGAAGCATGTTAATTGTCATGTGTCTAATCAATCGCCAGCCCAGGATTGATGCTCGGGACTGGTGCAGCGAGATTTCCCGGGGGGGAGGGAGGAGGGAGGGGGGACCCGGAGGGGAAGCATATGTAAACCCATGGTGATATCATGACAATGTATGGCAAAAACAATAAAAAAAAAAAAAATCATAGTCTTTAATATGTTAGTGCGTACTGGGCCATGAACTCTTCTATCTCATTAAAGTGACAGTACAGTTTCATTATGAGATGTGTGATTTTTATAGTTTCCCTTTCTTATGGGATTCCCTGGTAGCTCAGTTAGTAAAGAATTCACCTGCAATGTGGGAGACTTGGGTTCGATCCCTGGGTTGAGAAGTTCCTCTGGAGAAGGGAAAGACTACTCACTCCAATATTCTGGCCTGGAGAATTCCATGGACTGTAGAGTCCATGGGGTCACAAGGAGTTGGACATGACTGAATGACTTTCATTTTCCTTTATAATGGCAATATAATTTCTCCTTTTTTTTTTTTTTTTTTTCAGAATTCTTAGCTGAAATGGCAGAGGAACTGTGGTGGGTCTGAAGGATAAGAGGGAATGTGTCCTGAATCAAAGATGCAGGATCAAAAGCATAATCTCAATTTATGAAAAACAGTCATAAAAACTGAAGACATCCAATCTGAATGGGCACGGGTTTAGGTCAATGTTATACGTACAAATGGAAAATGATATACATACACTGAAAAATATTATAATTCTAAAACTCAGAATAAGAACGAATTCACAAAGCAACTTATTCAAGCTTTCCTCATCGAAAATGAAGTTCCCTGTATTATGTGCTCTCTAACACTGGCTGCCTTATATTTGGTAGACGGATGATAGAGAAAATTCTAGCATCAGACTTGTGTGAGTTCCATATAACCTTTGAATTTCTCCCAAAACTCAGATGCTTTGTTTTCAGAACAGAAATATCAGCTTCGGAAAAGATAAAACTCTAGCCTGGGCAAATCTGATCTCCTTAATGTATTTAAACTTGCTTTCTACTTAATTGACTCACACACATTCACCAAGAGAATGGGATGTAATTATACATTTCATTTTTAAAAGGGTTTCCTAGGTGCAAAGTAGGAGAAAAGGACTCTTAGTAAGGGGTGGGGGGAGAAAGATAAAATGAGTAACCACAGATGAAGTGCCTTAAAGGGCACTATTCTGCTAACATTTTATTTGACTGTTTCCAGCTGACTTCTCTCTCAGTCCTAGCACTTTGTGGGAAATGAGCATGAGTAAAAAATTCACAATTTGGTAGATTATCAGAGACTGTAAGTGAAAGTGTTAGTTGCTCAGGAATACTGGACTGGATAGCCATTCCCTTCTCCAAGGGATCTTTTCAACCCAGGCTTCAAATGTATCACCTACATTGCAGGCAGACTCTTTACCATCTGAATCACCCTAAGAGAAGGGACACCTTATCTTAGTTCTAGAACTTTGTGGGAAATCAGGATGAGCAGAAAATGCACACTTGAATAGTTATCAGAGAGTATAATCTACAAAATAAAAGCTAGATTTAATCTGTACATTTGAGATAATAGTCAATAAAGAAGGATTAACTCTAACCAAAAGTTAAAAGATACAGCCTAACTCATTTTAGACACTGTTAAAAATAATCATAGAACTATAATTCTGCTTACTTAGAGATATTAGGGACAAGAGTAGCTTTAGAGTCTTGTAGTTAGTATTAGTTTGGGCTTCCCAGATGGCACTACTGGTAAAGACCCACCTGCTGATGCAGGAGACATAAGAGACGTGGGTTTGATCCCTGAGTCAGGAAGATCCCCTCGAGGAGGGCATGGCAACCCACTCCAGCATTCTTGCCTGGAGAATCCCATGGACAAAGGAACCTGATGGGCTACAGTCCACAGGTCACAAAGAATTGGACACAACTGAAGCTACTCTGCACACACACACACGAAGTTAAAATTAGTTTACTCTTAGTAAGGAAATGTACTCCTGTGATATATTTCAACACAAATAATAATAAAATTCTGGCATATTTCAACAGCAAATAATAATAAAATTTACATGTACTTTCTCAGGATGTAAAGTGGTTGAAAACAAACATCTGTGAAGGGCACATTCTTTGTAATGCCATTATCCTTAACAACTGTCAATTATATTGCCTTCAATTCCTAACAGAATTGGCCATTTGAGCTAGGATATTGTCTGAAATGATCTGTGACCCCCATGCACTTTGTCTCCTGGTATTTATGTACCCGTGTATTTCCTTCTGACACTGAGCAGGGTCAAGTTGCACAAACAGTAAAGATACTGTAGAACTTAAGGCATGTGACTTTCAAGAAGGCTTCTACCTTGTGTTCTCTTGGATTATCCACTCCGGAGCAAGTCATCTACTGTATCATGACAACTCATGCAACAGCTCAGACAGGAAGAAACTCAGGCCTCCAGCCAAGCACTAGCAGCATGATTTCAGAAGATAGTAGTCCCTGCCAGTATTTCTTGAAGGCAACCTCATCAGAGAACCTGAGCCAAACCACATAATTTAGTTGCTCTTGATTTTTTGACACACAAAAATTACATGAGGTATTAAGTATTGATATGTATTGTTATTTAAGTGTTTAATGTTTGGAGTTATTTGTTTTTAGCAATTTGAATTTGATAGCATAATTTTTGTAAACATTCATGTAAATTATGTTAATCAATTCATGGAGTTAGTACCTTAGTGAGAAAATTCTTCCCTGAATAGCCCTTGCAAGAATCCACACTATTCCTAGATACCACAAATGAGTGAATCCCATGGGAGCACTTTATAAAGAAAGAGTTTAACTATATATCTCTGGCTACACAGACTGACATAATTTAATAATGATTTTTTTTAAAGTATCCTTAGTTTATAAGCAAGGACAGAGTAAAGGAAGAAAGTAAATGATTAAATAGTTAATCCCACTAGTGGATTGTAAGCAGAAAAATGCAAGAGACCCATGTAAGTTAATGATTGTTTCAGAAAGCACATTTACTTAACCATAATACCAAGCAGGCTTGCTTAGCAACGAAATCCTGCAAAAGAAGAATGAGACTTGCCTCCAACAACAGAACAATGGTGGCATGAGACCCACAACCTGCCCAGTGAGCTCAGTTAGTCAATGATCCCTAGGATATGCTCTCTGCACATATAAAAAACAAGAATTCATGGAAAGGTGTTCACTGTATAGAGACCTGAAATGATTTTTACAGTCCTAGCTTGACCATAAAAGGACAAAAACCTCCCCTGCCTAACCTGGAGGAGGAGCTGATGCTAGAAGCATGATTCCTATTCAAGAATGAAGAAGAAAGGAGTCTTTCCCCCCTCCCCACTTTTCGTTTGATTACAAAATTGTAGCCCACTGAGTCCTCAGAGCATGGCACCCTCTCCTCCACCTGCTTGCAAAGCTTCACAAGCATCACATTCTAACAAACTGCTTCTTAGCTATCACTTTGCCTCTTGCTGAATTCTTTCTGTGCTGAGACATAAAGGACCAGAGTTCCTTGGAGCCCCCAGAAACACCACCTAGCAGTACACTCACATATGTGTGCGTGCGCGCACACACACACACATATTATTTAAGTCTCACATTACAAGTTCATGGAAAAATGAGCAAGAGGACAAATGTAAAGAAACCATTGTTTAGTTGCAAAGTCATGTCCAATTCTTTTGGGAACCCGTGAACTGTAACCTACCATGTTCCTCTGTAGGAACATGTGGGATTTCCCAGGCAAAATGCTGGAGTGGGTTGTCATTTCCTTCTCCAGGGGATCTCCCCAACCCAGGCATCACAATGGTGTCTTCTGCATTGGCAGGCAAATTCTTTACCACTGAGCCACCAGGGAAGCCCATCCCAAAGAAACTTCAGTCTTACTTATTCTAGTTAGAAAACAGAAAATATTCATGGCAAAGAATCCGCCTGCAATGTGGGAGACCTGGGTTCAATCCCTGGTTGGGAAGATCCCCTAGAGAAGGGAAAGGCTCCCCACTCCCGTATTCTGGCCTGGAGAATTCCATGGACTTTATAGCCCATAGGGTTGCAAAGAGTTGGGCATGACTGAGCGACTTTCACTTTGTTGAAGTTATAATCCTTCAACACATGCTTGGCTGAGTCCTGTTTCAGGGAGTTCATAATGTTGAAATTTAGTAAGGGATGACTTGTAGTTAAAACACATATTTAGCCTCTTTGTAGTTTTAATTCATTATTTCAGATCAAAAACCTCTATAATAAGGGTCAGAAGTGAAAAAATATTCTCATATTTTATAGCAGAAACTAGAATCATGAAGATTTTCATTTAGTGCTGTATAACTATTATTTTGAATTTCTTGTATTTTTAAAAATGATTTTGAAATAGACTACTTGTACTGATTATTGGGAAAGATTTTATCTTTATTTTTATAAAAAGAGAGATGTAAGAATTCTCTAATTAATAATCATCCTAAAGCATATTAATATAAAACTCAGAAATCACTAAAGGAAATCCACTGATATGTTCAAATTGGATCTGTTTAATTAAAAAAAATACTAACCTCTTTTCTGAAGTGAAAGAATGATAGACCTCAATGTATGCACATAAAATTATAAATTAGTAAGTAATACTTATAAATAATTATTAAATGAAACTGATTTTATATGAATATAGGTAATGCTTTTAAGATACTTTAATAAGTTAAGTATATTTTATGCCTATTTATTATTCTAATTACCCATTTAATATGAAAAATAGATATATTAAAAATGGCATAGTATTAAGAAAAATTACAAAATATTAGGTCTCTAGCATTACATACATGGCTTGTTGGTAAGTCGCTAAGTAGTACCTGAATCTGACTCTTTGTGACCCCATGGACTATAGCCTTCCAGTCTCCTCTGTCTGTGGGATTTCCTAGGCAAGAATATTGGAGTGGGTTGCCATTCCCTTCTCCAGGGGATCTTCCTGACCCAGGCATCAGATCTGTGTCTCTTGCTGGCAGGTGGTAGATTCTTTACCACTGAGCCACCTGGGAAGCCTGGCCACACTCACAAAAGTGGAGGTAGAGAATTCAATGTGTATAACTTGAGTTTTCTAATTATTAAAGAAAAGTTTAAATTCTCATATAGTACCTTGTTTTTTATAATTAATATGGAGGTATTTTACATTATTAGAGAAAATTAAGAAACCATATATGCACTGTCAGCTGTAAAAAAGTTTGGAATTTTTTTTGTGTGTTGTTGTATGTTTTCAAAATGAATTGCCATTTATTTTCACAACTGTTCATACAAACACTCGGGAGCCAGAAGGTCAGTAACATTTGACCTCTGAATATTTCTATCTTCTCTCAGACTTGCCCAATACTAGTAAACACCAAAAAGCAATTTATCACTATGTCACACTTGCCTGAAGAATTTCTTAGGGGCTCAAGAAGAATGATGAGGTTAGTCTTTTAGCCCTGAAAGTTCCTGAAGGTGAATTTTTCTCTTTAATGTGCACAGATAATTCTATCTTTGCTGAAGATTTGCTTCTGGATCTTTGTTCTCATTAACAACATTTAGGCTTTAGTTAGCCCACTTAATATCTTCATTTTAAGGGACACTTAGGTCACTTTGTCCATTTACACATAATTCTTTGCAGTAGATATTTCGGCTTCACTCTAGATTGTGTTCACCACCAGAGTAGAGGCATGCCAGCCGAACTTGTGGGAAACATATAACAGAAGTGGCAATAGGAGAATAAAAAGAAGATTCTCCTGGAGAAGGAATTTTATTTGCAATGGATAGATTTTTCACAGAATATCATGCAAACTCAAAACTCCCTCCCAACCCCCACCCTCCAAAAAATGTCTGTTTGCAGGTAATCTAATGAAACTTCTTGGGAAAAGAAGCCATAAATGCTGAACTTGATCTTATTAAGGTCATGAGTTTTATAAGAAAGTAGATGGCTTCCCAGGTGGTGCTAGTGGTAAAGAATCCATCTGCCAATGCAGTAAAATAAGAAATATTAGTTCCATCCCTGGGTCGGGAAGACACACTGGAGGAGGGCCTGGCAACCCACTCCAGTATTCTTGCCTGGAGAAGCCCATGGACAGAGGAGCCTGGTGGGCTTCAGTCCATGGGGTTGCAAAGAGTTGGACATGACTGAGCGATTTAGCACATATTATCTAAGAAAAACATTACATATATTTGAATTTCTCTCTGCTCTAAACCCTTGAATGTGAAGAGACCCAAGATTTTTAAACGACAGAGTTTTAAGCCTCCAGCAGTTCAAAACTACCCAGTAATTACATTCCTGGGCATTGATCCCAGAGAAATGCAACTTATGTTCACCAAATAAATACCCGTAAACACATGTTGTTAGCAGGGATGCTTGTTATAGACTAGAACTGGAAAACAACACAGATGTCTTTAAATGGGTGAATTGTTACACCACCTGTGGTACGTCCATAACATGGAAACCTATTCAGTCATAAGGACAGGCTGTTGATAAACACAACACTTGCATGAATCTCCAGGAAATTAAGCTGAATGAAAAAAGCCAATCCCCAAAGTCATATAGTATATGATTCTACTCATATACCATTACCAAAATGAGAAAAACAGAGAGATGGAGAACAGACTTAGTAGTTGTCACAGATTAGGGAGAGGGGTGGAAATGGATGAGACAGAGGCAGAGTTGTTTTACTAAGAACTATTAAGAGAAAAAAAAATAAGGAGAATATTTTTCATGACTTTAGGGTTTTCAAAGTTATTTTAAACACAGCACACACAAGTTATTTATAAGAAATATATTAAACAAAAATACATTAAAATTAAGAAACAGAAGATGTCATTTAAAAAACACTCAGCCATTAAAAAGAATTCATTTGAATCAGTTCTAATGAGGTGGACAAAACTGGAGCCTATTATACAGAGTGAAGTAAGCCAGAAGGAAAAACAACTATACACTATACTAACGCATATATATGGAATTTAGAAAGATGGTAACAATAACCCTGTATGCGAGACAGCAAAAGAGACACAGATGTATAGAACAGTCTTTTGGACTCTATGGGAGAGAGCAAGGGTGGGATGATATGGGAGAACAGCATTGAAACATGTAAATCATCATATGTGAAATCAATCGCCAGCCCAGATTTGATGCATGATATAGGGTGCTCAGGGCTGGTCCACCTGGATGACTCAGAGGGATGGAATCGGGAGGGAGATGGAGAGGGGTTCTGGAAGGGGAACATGTGTATACCCATGGCAGATTCATGTCAATGTATGGCAAAACCAACGCAATAATGTAAAGAAAAAATTTTTTCTTGAATTTGTTACAATAAAAAAAAATAATAAAAATAAATAACACCATTAAGACAATGAAAAGACAATCCAGTGTGGAAGAATATTTGCCATGTAGTATGTAATAAATTACTCCTATATAAAGAGTTCCTACAAAATAAATAAAAAGCCACTATGAAAAAAGAAATGGGCAGAAACATAATGTATTCACAAGAGAGTATACCCATATGACCAATGAGTATTAAATGATGATTAAATTATACACATTATGATCCAGTATTTTCACTCATATTTATACATCTAACAAAAATGAGGACATATATTCACCCAAAGATACATACACATGATAAGAGCAATCTGAGTCATAAAATTCTAAACTTGAAACAAAGTAAATCTTCTTTTGTGTTTAAATAATAAAATGTTTACATAGTTCAGTTCAGTTCAGCCGCTCAGACGAGTCCTACTCTTTGCAACCCAATGAACTGTAGCACGCCAGGCCTCCCTGTCCATCACCAACTCCCAGAGTCCACCCAAACCCATATCCATCAAATCGGTGATGCCACCCAGCCATCTCATCCTCTGTCATCCCCTTCTCCTCCTGCCCCCAATCCTTCCCAGCATCAGGGTCTTTTCCAATGAGTCAACACTTCGCATGAGGTGGCCAAAGTATTGGAGTTTCAGCTTCAGCATCAGTCCTTCCAATGAACAGCCAGGACTGATTTCCTTTAGGATGGACTGGTTGGATCTCCTTGCAGTCCAAAGGATTCTCAGGAGTCTTCTCCAACACCACCGTTCAAAAGCATCAATTCTTCACAGCCTTCTTTACAGTCCAACTCTCATATCCATACATGACTACTGGAAAAATCATAGCCTTGACTAGATGGACTTTTGTTGGCAAAGTAATGTCTCTGCTTTTAAATATGCTATCTAGGTTGGCCATAACTTTCCTTCCAAGGAGTAAGCATCTTTTAATTTCATGGCTGTAATCACCATCTGCAGGTTTTGCTAATATTATAGAGCAAAACTACAAAATAATTACAATTATATATACTATCATGAATAAATCACTCAAAAAGAAAATACAAGGAAGAAAACTACATGGAATACATAATAATCAATTATAATTCTACAAATTTTAAAATATGGCAAATTACGTCATGGAGCTAGAAGTTAGGATCTAGTTATCTTGAAGAGGGTAGGCAGTACTGGGTAGGAGCAGAATATTATTTTCATATTTTGATGAAATTCTTTTTTTTAATTTCAATCTGTGTGAAGGAAATAGGAATGAGTTTATACTCAATTAAAGTTCATTGAGCTGGGTACTTAAGATTTTTGTTCCTTTCTCTCTCTCTCAATCACTGTTGCTATTATAAAGTAAAATTATATATATAGTTAAATATATATTAAATAAATAATATATATATTATTTAATATAAATTAAAGTGTGGTGTCTGTATGTATAAATTTATAAATATATAAATTTAAAAATAACATGCTGTGTTCTGTGCTTTCTCTTCTAGATAGACTTTAGTTTCAGAAAACATACAAAAAGGATAGCATTAAATTTATAGACTCCAAAATTGTTTTTATCCTTGTTATTCTATATAATAGCATCCAGAAATATGCTATATATTTGTATTTATTCAGTTTTTAATCCCTTCTGAAAAATTTTTTTAAATTTTCTTTTCTTTCTAATATATCATGCAAATTTTTCTTGAGGTGACTTTAATTTTACATGTATATCAATCACTGTTGCTATTGTAAGGGAAAATGTTTCAATTTCCCACATTTTCTAATTGATTAATAATGATGTATAGGAAATATATTCCCAATTTCAGAATATACTCTATAAAACCAATCAAAGACTATATAAATGCAGGGTTTTATACAGATTCACCCTAGAGCTGCTAACTGAAAATTTAGGGAAAATGATTGTTAATAAAAGGTTGCTTAAATAAAATGGGTACAGCCATGTTAATGATGTGTGTATGAGCCAATAAAGATGATGTGATGTATGAACTTTTAATTATGTGGAAAATGAGGGGAAATCATTGCTACATGAAATAGCATGTTTTAATTATTATGTGTGGAGTGAGTCAAATTACATAACTGAACAAAATCTGAATGGACACATACTAATTATTAACAATATTAGTATGTTACTGTTGTGATTATGATCACTGTTATTTAATTCCTTTTACCTGTTCCCCTGAGTTTAAAAATATACACTTAAGCAAAGGGGTCCCTTCGGGGATTGGCTCCAGGTTACCTCTCAGATACTGAATTCATCAGATGCTCAAGTCTCTTATATAGAACGGTGTGTCTGTGAATAAACCATCCACACCCTCCTGAATACTTTAAATCACCTCTGGATCACTTACAGTAATTACTACAACGTAAATACCGTGTAAATGGTCACCAGTGTGCAGCTACTTCAACCTTTGCTTTTTGGAGCTTTCTGGAAAGCTGTTTTTCTAAATATTTTCCAGCTGTGGTTGGTTGAATCTGAGGATGCAGCACTCGTGGATTCAAAGGGCCGACTGTACTGATTTTACAGGCAATTATTTTTTAGTGCAAATATGCCTTTTTCCCTTCTGAGAATAATACACTCATTAATATCAGTAAAATCCTCCAAAAATTTCATCTGAGTAAGTGGAGGAATCAAAACAGACTCTCAAAGCATGTTAAAAATCCTGACATGGTATTTATGAACCTATGCCTTCGGAAATCGACTTAACTTCTTGAAGACAATTTCCTCTATAAAATTTGTAAAATAAAATAATCTTATAATATTTGCTGAGTATACTATTATTTCATATTAAATAAATGATAGTTATATGACTACTGTTATTATTTTTAATATACTGGAGAAACCCTTGGGCATTATATTTTGATTCATTGTTGATCATTTTCTTTAATTACAAGTCAATGTATCATATTTCTAAAAGTAGAAATTTTACTTTGTTCTTATTACTTTTTCAACTGTTTATCATTTAAGGAAGAAATTTATAAACTTACAACAAAATACATAATTATGCATTTTTATTTTTGCTACTTTATCCTTTTAGTTCATTCATTTCAAGAAATCTTTCTTCATCTTAACTTTAACCAACCTAATTATCCTTCTAATTATCTACTTATATTTGAATCCCTTAAGTTAATTGTATCAGAAGCAAAGTGAGCTTCTGAGATAAGTGTTAGACCTGTTGTGGTTAATTTTAAGTTTCAGGAAATCTGGACTTCTCATTGAATTTGGAGCAAATAACTATTCATGTATGAAGCAGTAAGTATTTGAAATATAATCAACATTTAAAAAATTCATATAAAAAGCATTGCAATATTTATGAAACCTAAATTCAGAATATTTTGCCTGATATAATTTAAAATAGTAGATGCATATAATTTATAAAAAAAGTGTTAGACTCAAGAAATCTGTTTTGACATTTTCTGTAGTTAATATTATGGTATTTTGTAAAATAAATGGTAACCGGCCATTGTCATTCAGTCATTGAGTAAGTATTTTTTTTTCACATATGGTGTTTAAAGCATAAAATAATTGAGGTCTGCATTGCAGTATCTCAACCAAAAGACAAATAAATAACATGCAAATTATTTTAAAGAATTAGTCTCTGTCTCAAAATACTATCATGATATGTGATTTTTAACACATATATCATTGACTCACAACGTGAATAATTCATTCATCATAGTATTAATTCATTTCTAGTCCTTAGCTAGGTAACTGCAACACTTTAAAAGAATGATTATAGTGTTGCTGATTAATTTGGGTCCACTATCCTAGTTCTCTAGAATATATCTCATGCTATATTGTATTTCCTCCATAAATGTAAATAACACGAGTTTGCAAGCAGCACTTTTTACATTTCCCCCTTATTACATCATATTTTGGCCACAGTTACTGAGCAACATGGGGATTGATTTATTTCCTGAGAAGAAAATAAACTATCCACATTGTAAAGGTTAACTGATACATTAACAGGGGAGAAGAATCTCTTTTGTAGACCCCTGAAGTATCTTTGACATAGCAAGAATGAATCCACAGATGGAACTGAAGTCCACGCTGATATATAAAAGAGAAGAGAAAATGGCCTGCAACTCAACACACCCATTTTCAGCTTTATTGTAGTAATTATCCCCAAAAGGAAAACGACATGAAAGCAACCAACTAGAACAACTTTGACCTGAATGTCCAGGACATGCTACTTGGTTTCTTTTTTCAATAAAACTTTATTGAAACATGAAAAAAAAAAAAAAAAAGAAAGCAGTAGGCCTCCTCACACCATACTTATTTTATTTGGATTACTGAATGCATTCTATATTTCTTGCCCCATACTATATAGAGAGGGAGGATGGATATATCTGCTAGGAATCATACAGACTGATGGTAGCTGGAAATAATGTCTGTCTTCTGTTACAATAATATCTTAAATGAAGGGAAATTAAAAATATTGACCAAAGGAAGGCATTCTGTTTTACTAGAATTTTTTTTCTCCCCTCAAAGCCAATGTAAATGGTGACTATTATGGACAGATAATAATATATCATTTTTTTCTTGCTTTTGCCATTTCACCCACTGATCACCTTTGCCATCATATTTCTAGTGCAGTAGTAAGTAAAAATAACATTCATCAACTAAAATGTTTGTATGTGTGTGCCAAGTCGTTTGAGACATGTCCAACTTTTAGTGACCCCATGGACTGTAACCCTCCAGGATCTTTTCTCCATGGGATTCTCCAGGCAAGAATACTGGAGTGGGTTGCCATGCCCTTCTCCAGGGGATCTTCCTGACTCAGGGGTTGAATCTGCTTCTTTTATGTCTTCTGCATTGCAAGTGGGTTCTTTACCACAAGTGCCACCTGGGAAGCCCTAACTGGAAACAAACAAACAAACAAAACCAAAATGAAATGTAGGAAACCTTTTTTTTTTTTTTTTGCTTGTTTTATTTATTTAAGTGACCGAGATGCTTCTTAAAAGGTCGTAGAACTGCTGACTAATGGATCTTATCAGTCTACTGGGACAGATGCTGTCATATGCTATCTTCTGTCAATACATGTAGAAAACAGCAATTTCTCTTCTCCGTACTACTATGATTCTCATTTGGTGTTTAATAAAGCTGAAGTTTCTGAGGTGAGGAGATGTGCCCAAAATAACAACCTAGGGTTGAGACAAACCTGAGCCAGGCTGTGAACCTGAGTCTGACCAACTGACATCAAAGATTTTTCTTATGCACTGTACTAATCTGCCTCTTAGCATGAATGTTCAATCTAATAACTAGACGTGAATATTTTTATTTCATTTTAGACTTGAAACATGCTCTCAAGCAAGCATATTTTAATATTAGATTCTGTGTTAGCATTCAGGGTTGATAAAATATAATTAAATTTACCACTCTAGATAATTGTCCCTATGCCACTGCTGACTTGGAAAAAAAGACATCTCAGCTCAGATGGAAAGAGGTCATACAATTAACCACTGGTAGCCAATGTCTTCAACGTGCATAAACAGTGCACTCTATCAGAAAGAGCTGTCAATAATCTGGAATGGCATGAATACATTTTAGAATTACAAAAAATATATTTCAATATCCCTCAACTATTAGAAAGCAAGGTTCCTAAAATTATATCAATTTACTTTAAAAGCATATATTTTTGCTGTAGAAAATATTAATGTTCTTTAAAACTATTTTAGATTCAGGTGTGTCTATATTTGTCTTAATATGCAACTAGCATGTATAATAAATATAACTTTTTCTCCTGACTTCTCATAGTACAGACATAACTTTAGGTTAAGATTATGGAAGATGTTTATACCATTGGAAAACATTTGCAATTAAAGTTTTTATGTGTAAACCTAAGATTTGTTGTTATTATTCTAATGAGTTCTAATATGGACAATCTTGGGTTTTGAAATATATAAGCACTTGATTTTCACCTTCCATTGAACATTTAATCACATTACTTCTGTTAGTTTTTATTCCCCAAAAAATAAGCTAAATGAGTGATCAGGTATTTTTGGCAATTTTTATAATGATAGTAAATAAGCCTTGTGAACCAAGATCTTTTTATTTCCTTATCAAGAAGAGCAGACTGCGAAGAAAAGACTAGCCTATTTTGTTGCTAGGATACATCATTGAGAAGAAACACTAAAGGCAAATTTGTATAAGTAAACCATTTCTGATTAACTCTTCCTTATCTGCATTCAGAGACTTTAAAGCAAATGTATCAAATTGCTAAGTATAGGATGTTATTTTATTTTGAGTATAAAATATAATAGATTGCTTTTAAATGCTGAATAAGTAGTTGTTGAAAATGGTATCTATGAAGCTCAAGAAAGTAATGAATCAAATGAATTTACTAAGCAAATTAAAGCAAAATACAATGACATAATTGTATAGCAGTTCATTTTGAAAATATGTGTTTCCTAATTTTTCATATCAACTGGCTATAGTAAAGAAAGAAAGAAAACAATCAGAAATCACAGCACAGCAAACATCAGTAAAATATATTTATCATCATGATTTTTTTAACTTTATAATGTTATTATAACTTTTAAAATGCTATAATTTCTAACCAAAATGCAAAGTGTACTGTTTTCAATCTACAGAAATGTGTGGAGCAAATAGGATTTCTTAACATACATAGCTATGTATTTCTTCTTCTTATGTTTTTTTAATGAAGCTGTCTTGCTGTACTGGTATATTTAAGAGCCTGTTAGGGGAAGGTTAACACAAAGACCAGTAAGAGTCTATCTCTGAATTAGTGGACAACTTTGAACAGCAATCACTCTCTCTTTAAATTTCAGGCATACAATGGTAGACAAACCACTGTTAATTTATTGAAATTTTCCTTTTTCACTGAACTCTGTTTATAAAATGATGTATCACTGTTTAATTTACCACCTTCAGACAGCTTATGTATATGATAGCTTAGAGAGATAAAGAGATAGACTGACGTGGGCAGATGATTGTAAGTTTTTGGTAAGTTGATGGTTTATTTGTCATTGCTTTGGTCAAAACATCAATATATTTATATTCTCAAATATTCTATCTTTAATAATTGATCTTGCAATGATGCAATATTAACCATAAAGTTTTACAGTAGGTGTGTTGTCAAGATAGAGAATGTCTCATTAATATTTATGCATGCCAGAATTATCTTTAACATGGCAAACAATTATTTTATATATTTTCTCTATATAGAGAGATAAATGTAGATATGCATATAGATCAATTTAGTTAATAAGTTACAAATTTGTCTTGAGGTACTTTGCATGAAACTTTAAACTTTTAACATATATTCCCTGGTGGCTCAGATGGCAAAGAATCTGTCTGCAATGCAGGAGATCCATATTTGATCCCTGGGCTGGGAAGATCCCCTAGAGAAGGGAATGGCCACCCACTCCAGTATTTTTGCCTGGAAAATTCCATGTACAGAGGTGTCTGGCAAGCTTCAGTCCACAGGGTTGCAAAGAGTGGGACACAACTGAGAGGATTCACACTTTTTAACTCATTTAAACTTAATGGGAAGGATAAAGAGATAGAATTTATTTGAAGATTTTTTTTAAATTTTGAGATGAATATTGTTAATGCCTGTGGATCAAGTTTATTAGTGTGTGAAATCCCTGCTGTCATAGAGTTTTTACTGTTTCATTAATTATTTTTCCATCTCATAAAACTAGATATGAGAACTATTGACATATAGTTTTCATTTTTGGATCATTAACTGTTCTTTAATTAATGAACACTTTTTCCCACTAGCTCTAGGGGACTATTAAATTGAAGTTTAATTTCTGAAAACATACATTGTTGAGGAGTATATTAATGACTAAAGGAAAAAATACATAGTTCATTAATTCTTATAGTATGTGTATTAGCTTCAGAATGTATTTGTTCAAAAATATAAGTTGTATTATTAAGGATGAATAGTCTTAGTGCTTATGTGTTGAGTTTCTTATTGTTTGGAAAAAAAATCAAAGAGTACCAATTGCAGTGAACATTATATAAATCTGTTGCTCAATTTTTTTAGGTTCTCTCTCAGCCACTATTTTTCATGATTCATGAGTTATGTTAATTTTAATAAAGTTGTCTCATGCCTTGAGATTCAGTTGCTCTGTGCTGACATTTCCCATTATCTAACAAACTTTTCTTAAAAGGTTTAAAAAAGTATACAGAAACAAATTATCAAGCTTTTTTAGCTTACCTATAGCTAGTATTGACCAATTCTTTTCGATAAAGATGAACAGAAGATGTTCTAAAAATTGCTATTATACTAAACTTCAAATCATAAATGTACTTAGAATTTCTGTAAAATTATTTTAAATATGTTATAGTTCTAATGTACTCTTTCCTTGTCCTATGTCCAAAATTTTTAGGGAACTCTTAATGAATAAAGAATTAAAAGTCATTTCCAAATTGCAACCAGGTTGCGCTCTACAAGTTCATTTGTAAAGCCACTCTTAAAATTTGGAACATATTTCCCCTTAAAACCTGGGTGATGAATGTGGTTAGGACACAAAGCCAACCAGCAAGATTCTACCTAAATCAAAATGTAATTAAAATGTAGCATCAGTATTATTATAGAACCTGGCCATTATTTATTCAGCTGCTTCTTTGAGAAACAGTTTCCAATTTTTAACTTTGAAATTGGAGCACCTGAGCTCATCTTTCTTCATATCTCAATCATTTGCACAATTTTCCTTGCCTTTCTCCAGCCCCAGCATACAGAAGTACAGCCCTCTTCAGTAATATAAATTGAGGTCTTTTATCAGTATGGAGAAATGTCTCTCAGGGAGAAACCATTTGCAGTTACAAGATCTTCATAAATCCTATAGTTATCTCTCAGGTTTGCCTTTAATGTCGCATTCTGTTTTGTGGTCCTTTTGTGTTTCTGCATTTTTCAAGAAAGCAGATCCTCAACTGTCATCATGCAAAGGAATTAAAGACACTCTCCACAATACAACATTTTTTTATAAATTCAGGAAAGCAATTCAATACCTAGATCATAATCAAAGTAAGTCTTTGGGTATCAAAATATGTGGAATTGATCATAGGAATATATTTCAAGATAACAAATTGAAAAATTGTTTCTTCATATGGGGAAAGCAAGTCAAAAAGCAGTGCTCAATTGGATAAATAGCCAATTAACTCATGTACAGCTGGGGTGAAACATAGACCAGTGATGGGGTATCACATTATCTGAAAATTTAGTATAAAAAAAAATCTGGAGACTTTTTCCCTCTATTAATATTTTCCTAAAATAGATGTATACACTTATAACTTCAAGCATCTGCCCAGATTCTCAGTTCTAATAGGTTTTGACAATTTGAGATCACACCTATACATTCTTTTCTTTTTCTATATGTTGTTAGATTATTCCCTTTATGGAGTGGTCTTTCTCATGAAATGGAACCATTAAATTATCTAGCACATAAAGCAATTCGAGAATCAGGTGTTTCAATTGTCTTATTCAGCATGTAACAAAAAGAAAAATACTTAGGACACTTGGTACTTTTTTCTTGATCACAGCCCGATTGATCAGTGTGCAGGTTGGAAGGAACCCACTGTCTTTTCTGCAGTAATGGGAGGAATGAGGACATCCTTTGTTTCTTAGAGACAAGCATAATCTTCCTCAGTTGCTTGACTGAACACTGCCCATGTATTGCGAAATTCTATTCAGATGGTTTAAATACCCAGTCCTTCAAAACAAACAACCTACCCGCTGACCACCGCCCCATATACACACACAAATAATATAAACTTTGCTTGAGTTATTAAAGAAACTAACATGCGGGTTGAAACTCCTGGTTACATCTTGAAAATTTTTCTAATGGGTCATTATTTTGAGCGTTAACTATCGAAATAGTGTTATATGTTGCTCTGTTTATAATAGGGCTCCCCTGGTGACTTAGATGGTAAAGAATCTGCCAGCAATGCAGGAGAGCCAGGTTTGACTACTGGATTGGGCAGACCCACTAGTATCTGGGGTAGGAAATGACAATCCATTCAAATATTCCTTGGACAAAGGAGAAATCTGTGGACAAAGGAGGCTGACGGGCTAGAGTCAGGCATGACTGAGCAACTAACACACTGTTTATAATAATAAGACATATACACTTTTGTTTTTAATCTACATTTTCTAAACTATTTAGAAACTAGGAGTTTTAAAAAAAAAAAAGCACATGCTCTTCTCCGCATTATTTGGAGGGGAGTGGCGAGAAAGGGTGCTATTCCAAGTGTAAAGTTAAGCACTGCCAAAATAAAAATTTTAACCTCCAGATGTTAGAAATTCTGAAGTTATAAACCTTATGATAATACTTTCCCCTTTACTTTTAACTGAAAATGTCTAGTACTTAATCATAATGTGGAGATGTTTTACATCCTATGGTTGGATTCGTAGCTATTTTTCAGCTTGTCTAATTTTTGTACAGGTTTGGAAGATGTATTTGTTGTTGTTCAGGTGCTAAGCCATGTCTGACATTTTATGACCCCATGGACTGCAGCACGCCAGGCTTCCCTGTCCTTCACTACCTCCAGGAGTTGGCTGAAACTCATGTCCATTGAGTCAGTGATGCCATCTGACCATCTAAACCTCTGTTATCCCCTTCCCCTCTTGCCCTCAGTCTTCCCAAATCATCACTGGGTAAGGCTGTTATTAAGAGATACTCAATTTATTTCAATTAAATTCTTTATTTCCTCAATGTTACATATTTTAACATAAAAATAAATTATTTGAAATAATAATAAATACTAATGAAGATAAAATTATAATATATATTATCTATTTGCGGGCAAGCGGAGATGGAGGTGGCAGAGGATGAGATACTTGGATAACATCACCAACTCAATGGACATGAGTCTGAGTAAGCTCCAGGCAATGGTGGAGGACAGGGAAGACTGGGGTTCTCCATTTCATGGGGTTGCAGAGTTGGACTAGACTTAGTGACTGATCAACATACTATTTATTATTTTCTGTATGCTCATCTGCTTGATTAATACATGATGCTTGATAAGAGTTAAACATCAGAACTACTCTGCAAGATATAAATTAATAATCCAGAATTTGAGGAAGGGAAACTAAAGTTGAGGGACAGAGTAACATCTGCGTCATCTGGGCATCCAGCCAGTGATATCACCAAATTCTGTATTCTTCCTACATACATTAGCTTTCCTCTAACTTGGTAGATTAAGACAATTATGATCTCTCCCAATTTCTAAGGACCAGGAATTTGGGAGTGACTTAATTGGGTGATTTTAGCTCAGAGTCTCTCTCAAGATGACATCTGGCTGGGCGTCCATTTATCTCAAGGCTTGACTGGGGCTGGAGAATCCACTTCCATGGTCACACACAGAGTCATTTGCAGGCTTTGATTCCTCTCTTCTGTTGGACTGAGGTCCCCAGAACACTGACACACGGGCTTCTCTCTAAGGTGGCTTAAGCCATGACAGCTGAATTCTCCAAGAATGAATGGTCCAGGAGGGAGGGATGGAGAAACGAAGAAAGACCCAGAATGAAAGCTGCAGTCTTCTTGTCACAATCTCAGAAATGATATGTCATCAATCTCACCATATTCTATTATTAGACCTCAGTCACTGAGACTAGCCTACACTCAAGGAGTGGGAAATCAATCTCCCTCATCGCGATAAGGGAGCATTAGAAAAAGTATGGTTCTATTTTTTAAACCACCACACAACTCTTAGACTGTTTCCATCTCTGTTTTGTCACATGTAAGGTCTACCACATTTTTTTTCATGGAGGATTATGAATATAAAATTGAAGTCAGGAATCTCCTGATTCTCCCCTGTTAATGTATCAGTTAACCTTCACAAAGTGGATAGTTTATTTTCTTCTCAGGACATAAATCAATTCCCATGTTGCTCAGTAACTGTGGCCAAAATAGGATGTAATAAGGGGGAAATATAAAAAGTGCTGCCTGCAAATTGGTGTAATTTACATTTATTGAGAAAATACAATATAGCATGAAATATATCCTAGGGAACTAGAACCCAAATTAGTCAGCAACACCATAATCATTCTTTTAAAGTGTTTCAGCTACCTACACAAAACAACTCTGTACCAGTTTAAATTACCCCAGAGTGCAAACAAACACATATTCCTTACGGACAAAGCAGTGGGAGCCTGTATTCCATTAAGCCCTGTAATATGAACTGACGTGGTGGGGATTTATGTGCTTTTCCTATCTTTAGAATTTGACTCACTGTTGCATTCTTGTATGTATGTTCACTTATTATGGATTCACAAATGGATATGGTCAGAGATATTTCTAGGCAATCAGTTGATACTCCTTTACTTGTATTAATAATTAATTAAACTCTGTAAGCATGGTGGGAAGGAAACTAGGAGACAAAGTAAGTATTCTAAGAATGTGCTGTACTACAAAAGTCAAATAAAAGCATCAATATACTTGAAAGCACTACATGATATAATCGTTTATTCAAAAATATTATATTTAAGCAACATCCACTAAGTGCCCTAAAAATTGGAAGTAGAAAATGCATCAAATACAGAAAGACCTAGCTCTTTGCTATCTAAAGCCAAGATAGTGGGGTGAGGATAGATACTAACCCAATAACCATGTAACCAATTATTGCCCTAAAATACTCTAAATTCTAGAAAGAAGGCCTGGGAGAAGATACCCATCCATAAGCAGAAATGATTATCTAAACTGATACATAGGTAGCTACTCAGCAAACAGACTAGAAGCAGGGGCAAAGTTCCAGGCAGAAGTCAGAGAAACTTCAAATGCCTGCAAGCATAAAGAAACTGAAAGAAGATCATTGTGGCTGTCTCTTAAAAGAGCAAGTGGTGGGGAGGGGTGACTCAGGTGGGAAGAGAAGCTGGAGACCTAAGTGGGTGTTAGATCCAGATGAAACTCTGAATTCCTTATCCCAAAAGAGTGAGACATCACGGAAAGGAATTTGGTAGCTGAGTGTCATGATTAGATTTGCATTTTTTAAAAATCTGTTTTCTTACAAAAAGGAATAGGGAGGGGATTGAGTCCAGATAAAGCAGGATAGTAATTTGAACAAGGCTGCTGATGATGAAGACAGAGAAGGGTTAGTTCATTGGTTATGGACCAAATGTTTGTGTGCCTCCAAATTGATCCCTTAGAGCCTTAACTCCATTTGTAATAATATTCGGAAGTGAGACTTCAGGATATAAATGGTTTAGATGAGATCAGGAGGCTGTGGCCCTCGTGATGAGATTAGAGTTGCAATAAGAAGAGACAGACACCAGAGCTTTCTTGGTATCTTGACTTGTGAGGATACAGTGAGAAGGCAGATATCTGTAATCCAGGAGGACTCTGATCAGGAAAGGAGTATGTGGCTCTTCGACCGTAGACATCCCAGTCACTGGAGCTTTAAGAAGTAAATATCTATTGTTGAAGCTACTGAATCTATAATATGTCTTAATAGCAACCTGAGCTAAAACAATAGTCACAGAATAGGTGAACTGAATATTTAGGAAGGGAGAGTGAGTTGTCAAGGTTATTTTTAGATGATATGCTTTGGCAGTAGATACTACAAAGGAAGAAAGTCAAGGAAGAGCTTCTGTTTAGGTTGTGGGGTCTTGGGTGGTAACTATGCACTCGGATGGAGTAGAAGTTGAGCTGTCATTGAAGTTTTAAATCAATGGGGTCACCTAAGCAGCTAGACTTACAGCCCTGGAAATCAGAGATGGCATCTGGGTTAGAGATACTCTTTGGGAGTCATTGATTCTAGATAAATAAAGGCATGTGTGAAAATGCTCAAGAAGGGAACACAAAGTAAGAAAAAAAGAGACCAAGGACTGCCTAGTAATTAAAGACCAACAATGTTTAAATGCTCTGTATTCAAAGGAACAGATGTAGGGCAAGGGATGAGGGAGGGTGCACTGCAGCAAATTCATATCCATTTTTCTTGAAGGAAGAGACAAACATGTGGGTATCTGAGCCTCTGAGAGATGGAGGGATAAGAAAACTGTAGAGTATGGATTTAGTCAACAGGGGAGGACATGGTGATCTTAAATAGAATCACCATAGTGCAGGAAGGAGGCCAGATATAAACTGGAGTGGGGAAGGGATAGTGTCAAACTCGCAGAATAAACTTAAATGATTTCTGACTGAACCTAATTTAAAGATCATGGTCTGGCTTTTCAGTGTCAATGTTCTCCTTCATTCCGGAAATGTTATCCCACTTACAAGTGAGGAAAGAAATGTATTATTTTGCTAATAATCAATCTGCGTTATGAATTCACAGGCAGCAGATGTGATGAAAAGATAACATCTTTGAGTGGAAGAATGATGGAAAATGGTGTGAAGACACACTTGTCTGTGCTGAGTCTGAAGAACTAAGGGCATCAAGGACAGGGTGAGAGGCTGACTAACAGTGTTCAGGGTCCCGGTGTGCAAGGCTAGGAGGACAGAAACGTCCAACAGTAAGACGACAGTGAGGCAGGAGAATTCCTCAAAGGGAACACTGAACCCAAACCTGAGGAAGAAAACAGCAGTCAAAGGGTTTTAGAATTTCTTAGAGTGAGAAGCTTTCAAAACATTTGGTCAGGCAAGTGGCAGGAAGAAAACGAGCATTTTAAAGACACCCAATTTCTTTTGCCCATTACTGTGGAAAGAAGGAACAGATTGAAATGATAGAAAAGAGGCACATATTTCTTCAAGGCAAAACCTGATGTACTGAGGACACAAGATACTTCTATATTTTACACTGGAAGAGAATCAGGTTTTCATTTTATCATTATTACAAGGATATGTAAAACTATGAATAATTGAAATGAAATAGTAAGATTAACGGGAAGGCTAATGCTTGTCATTCTCCATATGAAAATTCTGATTCTAGAAAGATGAAAGAATAAAAATGTATCCACTAAAATAATTGTCACTCTTATGTTTTTGAGAAAGGATTATGAGAAAAACAGAGGAAGGCAGGGACATAAAAGAGGGGAAGAAAGAAAAAAAGATTAAAGTTCCAACAGAAGAATTAGAAAGATATTTATTGAAAATACTAATGATTTGCCAGGATTCTGGATTTTCAGTGTCCTTGACTTTGCCCAGACTCTGGTCATTAAAAGAGATCAAAACACAATAGCAAAAAATCAATGACAAAAGAAAACAAACTGAAAAGCCTTCTATCATGTCAGCAACATGGATCTGAAATTACAGAATTGGTGTCAATGGCAGTGAGAAAGATATGAGGAAGTTAGTATGTTAGTATGTGCCTCTAACATTAGAAAGTAATTCTCAAAAGGTATTTATATATATATAGATTAAACATGATGTCCATCTAAAAACAAATGGATGCTAAGCTAAGACAGAGAGGAGTTCAGTTCAGTGCAGTTGCTCAGTCATGTCTGATTCTTTGTGACCCCATGGACTGCAGCATGCCAGCCCTCTCTGTCCATCACCAACTCCTAGAGTTTACTCAAACTCATGTCCATTGAGTCAGTGATGCCATCCAACCATCTCATCCTCTGTTGTCCCCTTCTCCACCCACCTTCAATCATTATCAGCATTAGGGTCTTTTCAAATGAGTCAGAGAGGAGACCAACAATATAAATCTGAAATTCTCGAGAAGCAGCTGACTTAACATGTTCATTTTTTTTTTTTTCCCATCCCAGTACAAGGAATCTATGCCATCACCTTCATTGGTGGCCCTTCTTGCTCCTGAATTACATTAGGAGTTTGTTGACTTAGAGTAGGTATGGGGAATGAACTGACTGGGCTGGGGAAGAGATAATAAAAAAAGAAAAACCAAAACAAAACTACCTGCATAGGTATTGGAAAAAGTAGGGTAGGAAATGACACAGGGACAATTTAAACTTGTGAAAATATAGTTTTCAAAATACCGAGAACACTTCTTTCGTATAATAGATTGTAAAGTTGTGTCACAATTTACTTAACTCAGGAATGAGAGAAACAAACAGATGACTAAATCAATTCAAAAGAGATGCAAAATAGTATGGAATTATATAGTTTGAAGAGAAGAAAGGAATACTGTGACACACTTCTGCAGTTTTAGACAAATGTAAAATATCTGGTCATGAATCAATTATATAAAGCTCTTTACTCTACCCACTCATGCCTCATGCTCCCTGTAAGAAAATGCAATTGATATTGGTATGTTTGCTTATTTTCATATTTATATATTTTCATCTATCTAAATATATCTAAATGCACAGTACTAAATCTTCTGGCATTTTTTGGTGTGATTTGTTGTTGTCAAAAGTAGTTAACAATGTAGATAGCTAGCCAGTATGACAGTGGACAGTATCAGAAACAATAAAAGCAATTTGAATTTTATGCTTATTTGAGCACATAACAACACAGGATTCCTTAGGGTTCAGAAAATACTTTTTGCCACGAGAAACAACAAATAGCATGTCAATATTTTATAACAGCTGGAAAGAAATAATGATGCACACAGACAATCCCATTTTCTGCCAAAAATGAGTACTACAGTAGTTTAAGATGGTCACTTAATTGTTTTCATGGTAATAATGCTGAAATTAGTTTTTCTGTATTACAATCTAAATTGCTCTTTTTTTCCTATTTGAAGGAACTAATAAAAATCACTTATATGACCTACATAATAGAGTTCCGTAAGGAAAGAAGCATCTGTTCCTATTAGGATAGTAAATATCCTCTTAGAAAATTAGTGGTAGAGAAGAGCTTTGGTGCTGCTCTAAAACATATTTTCTCTTAAGGAAAAAATAAAAATTGACATTTATTTTTGCCCAAGTCTGCCTGTGACTTCCTAGTCACTTTAAGGACTCCTTTATTTTCTTTTGAAAATTCCACTGGCCTTTCCCATCATATTTCAGTTATCTCTCTTTTCTCTCCCTCCATCCTTCCCTCATTAGAATTCTGGAATTAGAATTTTGGGGAGATTGGAACTGATATATATTCACTACTATGTATAAAATAGATGGCTACAAGAACCTACTGTGTAGCACAGAAAACTGTACTCAGTGCTCTGTCATGACCTAAATGGGAAGGGAATCTAAAAAAGAGGGGATATAAGTATATTTATAACTGATTCACTTTGCTGTACAGTGGAAATGAACACACCACTGTAAAGAAACTATGAGGGCACGCTCAGTTATGTCAATCATGTCTGACTCTGTTCGACTCTAAAGCAACTATGTATGCATGCTCAGCTGCTTCAATCTTGTCCAATTCTGTGCGACCCTACAGACTGTAGCCCACTAGCCTCCTCAGTCCATGGGAGTCTCCAGACAAGAGTATTGGAATGGGTTACCTACCCTCCTCCAGGGGATCTTCCCCACCCAGGGATTGAATCTGCATCCCTGCATTGCAGCAGATTCTTTAACCTCTGAGTCCCTGGGGAAGCCCAAGCAACTATACACCAATAAAAATTAATTTAAAAAATAATTTTTTTATTCTTTTTGCCATACAATGTAATGATATCACCATGGGTTTACATATGCTTCCCCTCCAGAAC